>OU026153.1:112876340-113476340 GCA_907269105.1 Volucella inanis | reverse complement strand
ATTAGAAATAACCAACCAAGGACAAGCTTATGGATGTTGAATACATGATCATTCTCGTAATTTATGGTTTCGATGTAACAGCACACCATATCATCTAATCAACAAATTATTTGTTTTGAGACTAAAGATGTAATTTTAAATATATAATTGTGGAAAAAAATCTCAGCCTAGTATTTGCTGGCTTAAAATTAGAAAGCCACGAAAGTTTATCTAATCCAATCCAATTTGTACCCGAGATTATTTGTTTGTGATAATTTTAATAAAGAATCTTAAATAGTCGGTGGTATCTTTTAAGTGTCGTACATTTTTTGTTTAAATCAGAATTAGTTGACTTCAAGTCGGATTTAAATCACACCACTGTTTTAAGACCATTTAATGATTGAAGATTCTTTTGTCATTGCAACTATTTGTAATTCAGCATTACAGATAAAGTCGGGTGGATTGAAGTCAAGATCAAGGATTTTCTTCCTGAGCGCTTCTAACGTTTTTAGTTTGTTGGTATAAGCAAACGACGTGACGTAGTCCCATTAAAAAAGCGTCGTTAAATCGCTTTAGGGACTGTTATGTCCCTAATGAAAAATCATATATACACTATCTTATTTTAGTTTAACTTATTTATGCATTTAACTAATTACTCTATTTAAGCTAACAAATCTATTTTCATTTAATTAACCTTTCTCAAATGCTAAATCTCTACTATTATAAAATTGTAATGAAACCGTGTTTGTATATACATTGAACCAATTTAATGGGGTTTTCACTAATTGATAGGCCATTTCTCAACCTTAAACTGCGATATGTTGTAACCAATGACATCTAGCTGTCAAAATATTCAGTAAATGTTGTCATTTCATCACGCGTCGTCTTACGCTTGCCGAAGTTGTAAATTCGCAACATGAATTTCGTCGGTCGTCATCATAATCCACCAACAAGGTAGAGATTGTTGCAAAATGGAGAAAATATAGCCGCCGCAGCGACCAGTATTGAAGAAGACACAGAAATGAAATGGGCATCGCCAGATATTCATCGGAGACCTAACCGACTTCCTGTGGTCAGAGCTCGACAACATCGATATTTCCGACCACCAAGGCGGCGCTACATGCCATACAAGCAGTGAAGTTGTGAAGGAGAAATTTGGTGACTGTGTCAACAATTGGCGATTTGACACCACTCGGTTATTTGTTTTTTTTTTTTGGGCTACGTCAAGTCCTTAGTTTACGCCAGCAATACAAGAATTTTGGATGAGCTCAAGGCTATTGCCGGAATAACGAAGCACATACTGGACCAACCGCTTGTTGCACTGCCAGTGAATTCGAGGCGGCCATTTGAATGATGTGTTATTCCACACATAATGGCATGAATGAAGCTTTAAAATAAAGCCAATGTGAGATATAAATCACACCGTTGTTGTTTTATTTTAATTTTTTTTTTCTATCGTTCTTATATGGTTACCTTTTATTAAAATCGATGGAATGGAGTTACAATTAAATAAATGTTTCAAAACGAAAATATATTAAAAATTTGAGATATTATTACGTCTCTTGTACACATGTGTTCATTCATAAGTATATATTATATACAGGGTGGGTTTTTTAGCTTGAGACATCCAAATTACGTGAAAAATACGCGATATCGCGAAAAATGTTTCAGACAAAAGTCACAAGGCTCTGAAGGGGACATAAGATGGTGACCACGAGTTTTACCTTGAGCCTCATTTTCAAGGTCAAACGAAGGTAACTTTTGATTTATTTAATGGGAACCCCTATTTTTTTAACAGATTCGTAATCTGCGTGAAAAAATACAATTCTTTTACATGAAACACTTTTTTCAAAAATACGTTCTTTTCCTGTCAGAGGGCGCCATAAAACTTAAGATATCATAATTACTCCAAAAGTACGAAATATCGCGAAAAATGTTTCAGCCACTTTAGGTTTTTCAAATGATAATTCCTGATTTTCATTGCTCAGTCGTATTCCTCAAAGGGGCACACCACTTTGTCTCAAACTTCTTATTCATTCAGTGCTAGATACCACCGCACTTTCACGCTTAAATCATTAATCGGTTTCCAACGTTGTTAGGATGTTAGAAGGTCGAGATTTGTTCTGAGGAAGCCATTATTGCCTCGAGTGAACTCAAAGAAATTTCAGATAGAGACAAATTGTCCTAAACTTATCTGCGAGTGTATGATGTGCACTCTGACTTTTTTTCTACTTGAACGGAACTGTACTTCATTTAGAAGTTCGATATTTGTTTTGAGGAACTGATTATTATTAGTAACGTTTTCCAGATTAATAATGCAGGCTATTTCAATTCAAGAGAAAATTGAAATGATATTGATTTATGGAGAAGCAGAAGGAACATCAAGGGTGCTGTTGCTCTTTACGCCCAACGTTTCCCAGACCAGATACGATCGCGCGCTTTCTTTTATCAAGTCATCCGACAATTCACTGGTGAACGAAGTGTGCAACCAAAGAAAAGGAATCGATCAGATAAGGTGGATGTTGAGGACAATGAAATAGCAGTGTTAGCTGCCGTTGCACACGATCCTTACATTAGCACTCGTCAAATAAGTCGTGAATCAGGAATTTCTCAAACGACTATCTGTAAGATATCACATCGGCATTAATACCATCCTTATCATGTTTTAATGCCTCAAGAACTCCCTAGTGAGGATTTTCGCAACCGGGTTTCATTTCTTCAATGGGCACTTCAGCAAATTGAACGAGATGATGAGTCGACTTTCACCAATCACGGTAAGGTCAATCGACATAATATGCATTACTGGGCTACCGAAAACCCTTTTTGGTTGCTACAAGTTGAACGACAGCACCCTTGGAATGTTAATGTTCGGGCGGGATAATTTAATAGGTCCATATCTTATTGAAGGCAACTTGAGTAGCGAAAAGTATGCAAACTTCTTGCGGAACCATCTTCCAGTATTACTAGAAGAACTGCCATTGGAGTTGCGATAAACAATGTGGTTTCAACATGATGGTTGTCTAGCCCATTATTCCCAAGTAGCCCGGGGCGTATTAAACAATGTTTACCATCAACGATTGATCGGACGAGGGGGTCTGAGGCAATGGCCTGCTAGATCACTTGATCTTACGTCACTTGATTTCTTCTTCTGGGGCTATTTAAAAAGTGAGGTTTATAGAAAAAAGCCAACAACACGTGAGGACATGAAAAGACGAATAACTGAAGCTTGCCGGAGGATTACGCCAGAAATACTTCTCAATTCTGTTGGTTCATTTAGAGCGCGGATAGAAAAGTGTATTGAAGTGAATGGTCACCTTTTCGAGAATTTGTTGAAATAGTATCGGGCAATAAACGTTGAAATGGGAAGAATTCAATGATTAAACAGTGGGTGGCAAGGGGACCCACTCTAATTAATCACCCCGAAGGAAAACAAAATACTGCTACATCCACGTCGTTGTTTCTGGGTTATGCTTAACGCAGTATGTAAAACCAAATGACAAGCCTACGAGCATTACTACTGAGCAATGAAAATCATGAATTATCATTTGAAAAATCAAATGACCTTCGTTCACTGACACTTCAGAACCTTGTGACTTTTGTCTGAAACATTTTTCGCGATATTTTCGTATTATTACGTACTTTTCGAGTAATTTTGATGTCTTAAGTTTTACCTATTGAATCCTTCGAAATAGGTAATGACATTCCGCACCAAAAAATAATTAAGGGAAGTCAAAGTAGTAACAATCTTAAAAGGATATGGCCGCGGTTACGATGTTTTCATCTCGTGAATTCAGTTGATTCATTTTTACTTTCGTTTCCAAATCAAACGACTCCGATTCCTTATCGTCCTCTGCTTCGCCATAACTGTCAACAACTCGCTGGGCCAGAAGCTAAAAACGACTTCTATGTAGACTTCCGAACGCGGGCGAGGGAATCATAGAATCTCATCATTGATTCTCCGAAGAACCAAATAAGTAGTTTAGTATACAGAGAGGTCTTGATTTAAAGTTAACTCTTTACGTTCTGCTTGTTGTGATTCCCTCCGGCAAGCAGAGGAGTAAATTCACTTCACTCCCAGCTAGTCTGTTCACTGAAAAATGTAACCTGGTTGCTAGTGACGTAAAACCTGGAACCACTGAATCACAAGCACTACTGTAAATTCAATAAAAACTAGTTAAACATTTCCTTTGGACTTATCTTTGTAAAGTATGACATTAATTCTTTATTGTTTTTAATTTTTTTTAACTTATTGTATTTTTTTTAAGAACGTTACGCTCAAGAAGATATGAGAATTCTTCTAACTATGTAGTTGAAAAATTTAACAGTTACCTGTCCTAAAATTAAGGGTAATAAAAAACAGTTAATTTTTTACACAAATTTTTATAAGACAGGATAAGGTAAAAAGTTAATTTTCGTGGCTGTGCTTCAGAGTATAAATAAGCAAAAATTTAGTTTTTGATTTAGTTTTGAAGAACTTTGGAAGTAACATAAGTAAGGAAAAATAAGTACATATTTTAAAGATGGATTACAATAAGCAAATAAAGCATTTAACACGTAAGGTAAAAGCGCTTATACTAAAAATTGACCACCAATGTTTTAGTTGGGGCGAAACCCACCGAAATACATCATCTAAAGTATCAGATGTAAAGAAAATAGCAGAATCTGTTGGAGTTTCGAAGATAATATTATTCAAAATTATGAAAAAACAAAGTTAAATTAGAACACTGCAGGACCTTAATAAGAAGATTTCTCATCGATACAAAGTTGAAAGGAAAATCGTCTGCGAAAGAACAGATATAAAAATTAAAAAACGAAGATACACCTGTCAAATTAGAGATTTGATTGAATAGCTCAAATTCAAGAGCTACAATACAGAAGTACTGAATGCTTAAAACACCCATTGGAAAGGGATCTCCTCTAAAAATTGTACACGCTTTTGGACCAAACGGATTTGACAAAGTTACGCTTCTAATTTTAACCGAATCGAGAATATATGGGGTATTATAAAATCAAGAGTGAAATCTAAAACACAAGATATCGTTCAAGTAGTAGGTTGACACGGATAAAATTTTTTGTAATTAAAAGAAAAGAAGAATGGTACCTAGGACGCTTTAATAGTAGTTTAATCACCAAATCTACCGCTCAACAACAACAACAAAACCATGATATGCAACACACCTGCTTTTAATCAAGAATCGATTTCCTACTGCAGATTTAATTCGCTCTTCATTAATTCTCTCTCGCATTCGAATTCCGCACTTTGTTCACACCCGACGATCAGCAAAATATGAAGAAAATATATGAAGGGAAACGGTTTGAAAACAGAACACTCATACCTTCACAGAGAGTTATATTGTGGGTCTTACGTAGGGTGTAAATGCTTTCATCCTCGGAAATGTAGAAAAAATACGTCAAAAAAGAAACGCTTTGAGGAAATAACATTCATTCTTCCACCGATTATTATATTTTGGAGTGGACTTTCGGTGGATTATTATTACTTATTATTTCTATTGTTATTATTACTATTGTTATTATTACTATTGTTATTATTACTATTGCTATTATTACTATTGTTATCATTAGTGTAATTTGTATTACTATTATTATTATTATTATTATTATTATTATTATTATCTTTATTATTTTTACTTTTATTATTAATACAAAAACTCGGAATTTGGTCGGAAAATATGACTCTCTAAGATCACTGCAGGGAAACCTGCACTGCGACAAAGATACCTCGGACAACTTTGTGTTTTGCTTGTGCAATCAATTCTTATTTATCAAATTCAATATAGCTAATATATGAAACTAGCTTAGCTGCTTAGTCTCTATTTTCCGAACTTTGAATATAGGGCTATCTTCGAAAAACGGGCCTTGCTGTTAGGTTACCAAATTAATACATGGGCTGAAAAGTCCGTTTCTAAGAGAGGGCACCACTTGAATTAAATCCATACCATTTTCAGTTAGTACCAACCTTCAAAAGATACGTGTATAAATTTGACAGCTGTCGGACGATTAGTTCTCAAGATATAGCGTTGTGAGTTAAGCAGCTTATGTTATTGTGAAAAAAAATGGATTCAAAGCAATTTCGTGTGGTGATTTATCATTGCTGTTTGCCCGGACTCTGCACCAGCCGAACGAACCATTCGCAAGGGGAGTGAAAAATTTAAAAGTGGTCATACAAGCACCGAAGATGATGCACGCAGTGGACGTCCAGAAGAGGCTGTTTCAGGAGAAAACATCAAAAAATTCCACAAAATGATTACGAATGACCGTAAAGTGAAATTGATCGAGATAGCTGAGGCTCTGAAGATATCAAAAGAGCGTGTTGAATATATCATGCACGAATATTTGGACATGCGAAAGCTCTGTTCAAAGTGAGTGCCGCGTTTGCTCACAGTCGACCAAAAACAACAACGTGTTAATGATTCAGAGGAGTGTTTAAAGCTGTTCAACCGCAATAAAGCCGAATTTTTGCGTTGGTATGTGACAATGGATGAAACCTGGCTCCATCACTTCACACCAGAGTCAAGTCGGCAGTCAGCTGAGTGGCGACGAACCTCATCCAAAATGACCAAAAACTCAACAGTCGGCTGGCAAGCTTATGGCATCCGTATTTTGGGATACACATGGAATAATTTTCATCGACTTTCTCCAAAAGGAGCAGACTATCAACAGCGACTATTACATTGCGTTGTTGGAGCGTTTGAAGGACGAAATCGCAGAAAAACGGCTGCATTTGAAGAAAAAGAAAGTGCTGTTTCATCAAGACAATGCACCGTGTCACAAGTCGATGAAAACGATGGCAAAATTGAATGAATTCGACAACGAATTGCTTCCCCACCCACCGTATTCTCCAGATTTGTCACCCAGCGACTATTTCCAGACCTCAAAAGAATGCTCACCGGACAGAGATTTAAGACCTATGAAGAAGTAATCGTCGAAACAGAGGCCTATTTTGAGGATAAACCGAAATCGTACAACAAAACTGGTATCGAAAAATTGAAAAATCGTTTCAATCAGTGTATCGCTCTCGAAGGCGATAATTTAATTTGTTAATTTGTTAATCATTGCCCATATGTTAAATGCTGACGATAATCAATTGTACATAAGTTTGCCTATTGGAATGATTAAGAACGCAATAGCAAAAATGAATGACGATTTACAATTTTTTTTTTGGATGGACTGCATGTAATGACCTGAATTTAAATCCCAAAAAAACAAAGCGATACCAACCGCCAAACAGTAACCGAATTTCTCTCATGTTTAACTACAAATTAACGTGGGATACTCATATAACACCGTAACAATTAAAGTATATTGATACCTCTTAAAAATCATGAACTTTTAGGGACTCACCTGCGCTCTTTGGAGCAGAAACTGTCGATCGAACGTCTGCTGCCAACTCTGATGCTGACATGAGTACTGAAGACGGGAATTCGTCCCCTCTGAACAACTCAAACTCAGACACTTTAACTGAAGATGCAATTAGAATGCTATCGAATGAGTTATGTGTACCACCTGTTAGCACGAAAGTAGCCGTAAGTTCTGTGAACATGTCACAGAAGTCTACCGGCTGCATTAAACAAATCAAACAAGCCTTAAAACAAGGCTCTAGATATTGCCAATTTCAAAACCGAAAACAACGATACAGAGGCAAATGAACCCATTCTGATGGTTCCACTCCCTCTATGACGTCGGAAGCAAAGTGAGTTCGAACAATAAATGTAAAACAAACACAGTCATACATACAACACGTCGCAGATATACTACTAATACCAAGTACAAGCTATTACTTCAAAACTTTTTTTAGCACGTTAAAATATTATAGGCAATATTTACGAACCCTGGCTGCAATTTTTTATCTTAACTGAAACCCAACCATACAAAGTGCATCATATGTGTGGAAGGAGGATTTTGTAGCACTCAGCGAAATGAAACAAAGTAGTGTGAAATATTTTATTCTTAGATATTGTACCTTTCTTATTAAGATTTCCCAGAATCTTCGGCTTTACATTTCTTTTTAATTTGAACCTATTGGTTCAATTGAAATTGAAATTGTTTTTTTGTTTCCGCGGAAGATAGCATGTGATGCTATTTATGGCGCTGCTTGTAATTTGCTTTGTGGTTGGTCTCCTATCTGATGACTCCATATATTATTTTTTCCCCTTCCAATTGAAGGTTCATCATCAATTATGAATGAATAAATTCTGCACTGGAGGCACTAATGTCATATGTTCTAAATTGAATTCTGGCTCTCGGATTTTTTCCATCTTTCGCCCCAGGCGCCAAACTGTTGGTGGCATGTTTTATAGTTGAGTAACTCTAGATATTTAATAAGCATGTTCTGACATCACATATTCGTCTTGAATTCCTGCTAAGTATCTGACGTGTTTCTCGCGCTATGTATAATATGTTGCTGTATTTGATATATGGAGCGGCCTTGATCTGCACTAGCCCTGCAAAGTCTGCTCTTTTGGACACACAATAATTTTTGAAAGCCTGTACATCAGCTAGTTTACTATCCTCAGCTTCAGCTGGAGAATGCTGGCTTTAGGTATAGGCCCCTTGTTGTAAAACTAAAGTCTAGTATGTTAGCCCTCCCTCTTATTCAGATGGTGTTTCAGGTCTAATATACTTCGTTTGAAAGCCCTTCTTGCATTTTTTGATGAATCTTAATACTAAGGCTGTCACAGTCACTTACTTACTTTAATTGCGCTGCAGTCCAGAGTGAAGCTAGTTTTCATCCAAATAACATTTCCAGCTGAAACGACCTACCGCCAGCTGCTTATAGTGCCAAACTTCAAGTTATTTGAAGTCCCCCTCCTGTTGCGTGCCCCACCTTATATATGGTCTTCATTTGCTGCGTCTTACTCTTAGGTAAGAGTCGAAGACTTTTAATACCGGAGCTGTGGTATCCATTACCTTAACATGGCTCAGTCATCTTAAACGTTGGATCCGTAGACGTCGTAAATTCACTGTCAATACAAACTGGCTGGAAATTACCCCAGTATGTCTTCTAAAACAGACAAGTCTTATCCCGCTTTCGGTCTAAGCCTCAGCGCATAATAAGCAAACCGATACGGCAAGGGAAAAATAGATGAAGTTCTCAACTATCTCGAAGTTATAACTGTCAATGGTAACGTATATGCCCTTCTCTGATAAGAATGTCACACGACTGCGCATCGCCTTATATATAACTTTTCTTGACTCGATTACATATGGCGTTGTATAGCTTGCCCGAATACCCGCATGGCATGGAATCCATAAATTGCTTGAAAGTTGGGAAAAATGTGTAGCTAGCAATGGCCAATACTTTGGACAAAATGTTTTTTACTTTCCCATTAAAAATTAGTGTTTTATTTTTACAAAAAAACGCTTCATACCGGTACACCTGGTATTCTCAGTACGACATCCTATTACTTGTTGTCCATATTTATCTGCGGTGATTTCAAAATAATAATTCTTACACAAATCACACATTCGGTGGACACAGCCAGCACAGCCAGATTTTCGCATCTCAGGTTTGGATCTTCCTTTCTCGTGGTAGCTGCGTTTGGGATCGGACTTGTTTCTCTTTACTTCCTTTGACAACAATTAATACATCTCTAAATACAAATAAGTAAAGTAGTGTTTGTTTATCATACTTACGAGCAAGAGATTCTTTACATATCTTTATAGGCTTCCATTCAGGCTTTGTTGACCTGGCATGTTTTTTTTTTGTGATAAGGCTTTCGAGCGTCATTCCTGAAGTAACATCTTTTTATTTCCTCGATCGTCTTCGTTTCTTTTCCCCCCGCAAAGCTTATGCTTTATCCTTCTTTTTGCTCGTAGAATTAACGAGCAGCTTTCATCTATCGATACAGCACAGCTTTATAAGCTTCTTATTTGCCTACATTTGGCTGCCTGTTTTTATCGTGTTCTATGATTTATGTATGAAGGCTAAGGTTTTGATAGAGCTTGAAGGAAACGCGATTAGCAAAGATTCTAGCTGTCTCTTGCGATTGTAGCTTCTCAACGTCAAACTTTGTTGATTTTACTTGACCCCGATGTGTCTGTGACATCCTTATTCATAATTGGTAATGATTTCACTCGACGTTCGGAAAAGCTCGGACATTTAGAATGCTTGAGGAGTGTCTGCCGTCGACCGCAATATGGGTTTATCTGGTTGAGGGTTAATTAAACAGGGTATTGATGTTGAGATGTGGAAACCGCATGAAAACTACTAGTATTAATAATTTTACTCTCCGTTGTAAATTCTAAGATCTTTAAGATATCTTCAGCACAATGTTCTTGTCATAGCTGGGGTACTGAGCATTCATATGTTTAGTGTAAGGGGTCATAAAGTACGTCTTTGACGCAGTTCTTATCCTCTCTAGGGGCATGAATGCAAATCAGGGCTTATATTTGCATGTTGCTTCAATGCAGACTGCTATGCATCTGCCTTCTAGCAGTCTAGGGCCTCCCTGAGTTGTAAGGCAGAACGAAGTCTGTTAAGAATCCCAATATTCCAAAGTAAAGATTCGTTGTTCTTTAAACTTTAGGTTGGGCTGGTGGCATATCCGTCCATACTCGAGAGTGCTGTTTGTTTTTTAATTGTTTCTTTTTTGCACGGTATGGAAGTTACTTTAAGTCTGGAGGGCCAAGTTGTTAATGAAAAACCATAGACAAAGAGTCCTGCTAAATAATCTGCGGGTAGTAGACTCTCTGTGGTTAGGAGCACTGGCGTTGGTCTATTCAGGGTTCTTGAGCCGACAAGCTGCTCCAGGGTCCTGACACAGCCACGAAGGTTTCTTTAGAGCTAAATTCCAAAAAAATCAAAGGGAGTGTGCACCAAGAAGCTGAAACTGACGAAAGCATGGATGCCACCCTTTTAATATATAGTATTTCTCCGCCGCTGTCATGATTAAGGAGAAGTGCTTTCGCCTACAGCCGCTAATTACGCATCGCAGTGGTTGGGTATCCTACCCTCAGTAAAAGGCACTAGGCTCAAGTGGTAGTGGACTGGCTTCCAAATCGGAGGGTCCGGTGTTTGAATCCTAACCGCGCGGGAAAAATATATTCATTTTTTCAGTTAAAAAAAAAAAATAAGATGAGTAGTTGACTATAAATCAACAAAAACCCAACTTCCACTAAGAATGTAGTCTTCCCATTAAATGTTGGATCCCACCCATGGAACGAAATATAACCACTGAGCCAAAACATTTTTTCTCTCTCCCTTTCCCATATTCAAAAAAAAACAACAACACATGTAAGGCATTATAACATAAGTGTATTCATACTCACTTCAATGCTAAGTTCTTTAGAAAAAAAAGGAGAGGGGCTTAAGTGTCGTTGCTTGTGTTTCGATGCCATGAGCTCTGCAATCTTTTAGATCCAATGTCGACCGAGTTGGCCGCTGATTCGATATATTTCTATGGATGACTGTCTGTTAACTATTTAGTAATGACGTGGTTAGCGACAAATGTCTTAACCTCGAACTGTGTTTTGCTTATCCAGTAGAGCACTACCACTGAATCATCCCATCATTTCCTTGACACATGATGAAAAATGCATACTTTAACTATGCGATCCACGAGTCCATATAAGAGGGCATTGGAAAATAGTAGCTGATCCAAGTGATGATACTCTTGCCCTTGACAAAATTTTTTTTTTCAATGTTTTGCGGCGTAGGCTGAGGTTGATGTGTTTGCGAATCCATGCAACTCCAACTTGTTTTTTTTCTTTACTGCCAAGCCATCTTGCAACTCTGATTGAAATCCGAGTTTAGTCCATGAATGAATAATGGATGTTGGTATTATCTCATATCATTGCACACTAGAATGCACACAATCTTGGCCATTATATATCTTGGTCTAGTTTCGTATCGCTTCGTCTGGGCCCACCATACTCTGGATCTCGGCATGCAAGATTGGACATTGGTCTTACCCTTTAACCATATTAAAGGTACAATATGCCGTGTCATAGGTCACTATAGTAAGCTCTCTCTAATGAATCTCTTCTGTTAGAGTTCCGTTCCAGACTATTATTTAAAGGCCTCATTGGTTTTAATGCAAACATCATTTTACCAGCAGTAATTATTGCGATTTTGATGTTCAGAAACCTTGTTATAATTGCTGTAAGGTCATCTTAAAGTGACTATTCTGTTGTGCCTTAACTGACAGTGGTATTAAGGTTGTTCCAAGCGTCATCGTAGTCGTCTTCGGTGGCCTGTCTTCTGCTGATAATTCGGGCAGGAGGAACCTGTTTGTTTAGGCAATATAGTCGCCTACACCATCGAAAGATTGACGTGTACATGGGTTATAAATTGGTTATAAAACTCAATACTGTGAGCTTATTTGGACTTGAACAACTCTCAGTGCAAGAGTAGCCGAACTCTCTATGTCTGCATTGATAGAACTTACACATTTTGACGGTAATTTGCCTTGTTTCTGGGCTCTTACCTAATGATTTTAAACACCTTCCATTTGCGAAATTTATCTTCACCGCCATATTTGTGCACTTATTCATTCTAACACAAAATATGTCGGTTTTAACACGTTGACTGCCACCATACAGAAAAAAAATATCACCAGAGTGCCAACAGTGTTTTTTTGTGTTAAATATATCTCTGTGTGTTTTGTTTCAATACTGTGTCTTTTGTTTCAAATTGTGAGTGTTTTTAATGTGTTTTAAGAGCGTGACCACCGGTGGGTCACATGGCATCTTATATTAGTGCCACGTGACACACCGGTGGTCACATCTTTTTTTGCTTGTTTTTCTTTCAGCTTATTTAGTTTTTTTTTTCACTTTTTTTAGATTTTGATCGCAATACCATGGATAGTGATGATAATTTCACCATTAGACCAAATTTATTTTATGGAAACGCAGGAATTCTGATAATGATGATTTCCAGGTTTCTGAATCAGACGAATATTTTCCATCAGATCTTGATTCGAGCGATTCCAGTGAAAATATCCAGATGGAGGACTTTGAATCAGAAATTGAAGAGGAAGATGTTCTTCCTTCTACATCTGGAACAGTATCTTCAAATGAATGGGCACGGTCTACAAAAGTATCACTGAAGGAATTTAATTTTGAGCCAGCTGAACTCAAGACAATGCAAAACATAAATTTTTCCCAAATGAAGCCTATTGATGTCTTAAGTCTGATGGTAATAGAAAATGTGTATCAATTAATTGTTACCGAAACTAATTTGTACGCCAAAAAGTACATGGAAAACAATACAATTACTCGAAATTCTAGAACAAAAGATTGGAAGGACACTGAAGTAGAGGAAATAAAAAAGTTTCTGGGTATAGTTATGTACATAGATATTGTGAAATACCCATCTATATCACTATATTGGAGTAAAGACAACTTATATAAAAACATATTTATCCCGGAAATAATGTTCCCGGAACAGATTCCAATTGCTTTTGAAGTTCATACATTTTGCGAACAATTCGGCAGGCGAAAGCAACCTTTTAGGAAAAATAAGTGGCTTATTAGAAATGTTGGAGCAGAATTTTGTCAGGGCTAAGATCTCAGGAGAAGAACTGGCTGTAGATGAGTCAATGATTCCCTGGCGTGGAAGACTTAACCTTCGCCAATACAATCCGGGTAAGTCCCACAAATACGGAGTCAAGGTTTATAAACTCTGCGATCCGAATGGTTATACATACACTAGCAGTATTTACGCCGGGAAAATTTATTCATACAATCAGAGAGGAAAACCAACACCTTCAACTTCGCACAGCACTCAAATTGTCATAGATCTGGCAGGAAGGTATTTGGACAAGGGCAGAACAATTGCTACAGACAATTTTTATACATCTGTATCCCTTGCAAAATTGTTGCTCAGCCGTAAAACGCATCTTATCGGAACTCTTCGGAAAAGTAGAGCTGGCAATCCAAAAGATGTTATTGTAGCTAAGCTTCGCAAACACGAAAATATTGGCCGGGAGTGTGCTGCTGTGATTGTTTCCAAATGGAGAGATAAGCGCGATCTTTTAATGTTGAGCACAAAACACGGTCTGGAAGAACGTTCGACTGGAAAAAGAACTCGTAATGGTCAGGATATAAAAAAAAACTTGAAGTGATCTTAGAGTACAACCAAGCTAAACAAGGAATTGATGTGTCCGACCAAATGGCTAGCTATTTCACGCCATTACTAAAAACAATCCGGTGGTACCATAAGATTGCTTTTGAGTTCTTATTGTCGACAGCAGTTGTAAATGCTTTGGTTATTTACAAAAAGCACAAAAACATACAAATTGGCCAGTTTAGACAGTCCATTTGTGAAAGTCTTTGTGGCGTAGGGGTTGAAGAAACTCATTCAGGACATATCAGAAAACATCAATTAAAGGAATTTGAAACCGTGGATAAAACAAACAGAAAAACGAGAAACGATGTTTCAACTGTTACAACGAGCTCAGCAAAAATGAAGGAAGAGCAGCCGCTGCAAAAAAAGCAAGAAAAGTGTCAACTTATTTCTGAATAATTTTTCCAAAAATGTAAATTTCGCCTTTTGTACTATCAAAAACGGACTTTCTACTAGGTGCCAAAGAAAAAAAAAATAATCTTGCAAGCAAGCCACATAAAAAACATCGATTCAGAAATGTACCGACTGTGACCACCGGTGGGTCACATGGCCTCCTGGAAAACTTTTGCGTGACCCACCGGTGGTCACAGTCAGTACATAAGAAACAAGCAAGCCATATAAAAAACATCGATTCAGAAATGTACCGACTGTGACCACCGGTGGGTCACATGGCCTCCTGGAAAACTTTTGCGTGAACTTCATCTATTTTTCCCTTGCCGTATCGGTTTGCTTATTATGCGCTGAGGCTTAGACCTTATCGAAAGCGGGATAAGACTTGTCTGTTTTAGAAGACATACTGGAGTAATTTCCAGCCAGTTTGTATTGACAGTGAATTTACGACGTCTACGGATCCAACGTTTAAGATGACTGAGCCATGTTAAGGTAATGGATACCACAGCTCCGGTATTAAAAGTCTTCGACTCTTACCTAAGAGTAAGACGCAGCAAATGAAGACCATATATAAGGTGGGGCACGCAACAGGAGGGGGACTTCAAATAACTTGAAGTTTGGCACTATAAGCAGCTGGCGGTAGGTCGTTTCAGCTGGAAATGCCATTTGGATGAAAACTAGCTTCACTCTGGACTGCAGCGCAACTAAAGTAAGTAAGTGACTGTGACAGCCTTAGTATTAAGATTCATCAAAAAATGCAAGAAGGGCTTTCAAACGAAGTATATTAGACCTGAAACACCATCTGAATAAGAGGGAGGGCTAACATACTAGACTTTAGTTTTACAACAAGGGGCCTATACCTAAAGCCAGCATTCTCCAGCTGAAGCTGAGGATAGTAGACTAGCTGATGTACAGGCTTTCAAAAATTATTGTGTGTCCAAAAGAGCAGACTTTGCAGGGCTAGTGCAGATCAAGGCCGCTCCATATATCAAATACAGCAACATATTATACATAGCGCGAGAAACACGTCAGATACTTAGCAGGAATTCAAGACGAATATGTGATGTCAGAACATGCTTATTAAATTTCTAGAGTTACTCAACTATAAAACATGCCACCAACAGTTTGGCGCCTGGGGCGAAAGATGGAAAAAATCCGAGAGCCAGAATTCAATTTAGAACATATGACATTAGTGCCTCCAGTGCAGAATTTATTCATTCATAATTGATGATGAACCTTCAATTGGAAGGGGAAAAAATAATATATGGAGTCATCAGATAGGAGACCAACCACAAAGCAAATTACAAGCAGCGCCATAAATAGCATCACATGCTATCTTCCGCGGAAACAAAAAAACAATTTCAATTTCAATTGAACCAATAGGTTCAAATTAAAAAGAAATGTAAAGCCGAAGATTCTGGGAAATCTTAATAAGAAAGGTACAATATCTAAGAATAAAATATTTCACACTACTTTGTTTCATTTCGCTGAGTGCTACAAAATCCTCCTTCCACACATATGATGCACTTTGTATGGTTGGGTTTCAGTTAAGATAAAAAATTGCAGCCAGGGTTCGTAAATATTGCCTATAATATTTTAACGTGCTAAAAAAAGTTTTGAAGTAATAGCTTGTACTTGGTATTAGTAGTATATCTGCGACGTGTTGTATGTATGACTTTGTTTGTTTTACGTTTACTGTTCGGACTCACTTTGCTTTCGACGTCATAGAGGGAGTGGAACCATCAGAATGGGTTCATTTGCCTCTGTATCGTTGTTTTCGGTTTTGAAATTGGCAATATCTAGAGCCTTGTTTTAAGGCTTGTTTGATTTGTTTAATGCAGCCGGTAGACTTCTGTGACATGTTCACAGAATTTACGGCTACTTTCGTGCTAACAGGTGGTACACATAACTCATTCGATAGCATGCTAATTGCATCTTCAGTTAAAGTGTCTGAGTTTGAGTTGTTCAGAGGGGACGAATTCCCGTCTTCAGTACTCATGTCAATTCGCCAATACAATCCGGGTAAGTCCCACAAATACGGAGTCAAGGTTTATAAACTCTGCGATCCGAAAATTTATTCATACAATCAGAGAGGAAAACCAACACCTTCAACTTCGCACAGCACTCAAATTGTCATAGATCTGGCAGGAAGGTATTTGGACAAGGGCAGAACAATTGCTACAGACAATTTTTATACATCTGTATCCTTTGCAAAATTGTTGCTCAGCCGTAAAACGCATCTTATCGGAACTCTTCGGAAAAGTAGAGCTGGCAATCCAAAAGATGTTATTGTAGCTAAGCTTCGCAAACACGAAAATATTGGCCGGGAGTGTGCTGCTGTGATTGTTTCCAAATGGAGAGATAAGCGCGATCTTTTAATGTTGAGCACAAAACACGGTCTGGAAGAACGTTCGACTGGAAAAAGAACTCGTAATGGTCAGGATATAAAAAAAAAACTTGAAGTGATCTTAGAGTACAACCAAGCTAAACAAGGAATTGATGTGTCTGACCAAATGGCTAGCTATTTCACGCCATTACTAAAAACAATCCGGTGGTACCATAAGATTGCTTTTGAGTTCTTATTGTCGACAGCAGTTGTAAATGCTTTGGTTATTTACAAAAAGCACAAAAACATTCAAATTGGCCAGTTTAGACAGTCCATTTGTGAAAGTCTTTGTGGCGTAGGGGTTGAAGAAACTCATTCAGGACATATCAGAAAACATCAATTAAAGGAATTTGAAACCGTGGATAAAACAAACAGAAAAACTAGAAACGATGTTTCAACTGTTACAACGAGCTCAGCAAAAATGAAGGAAGAGCAGCCGCTGCAAAAAAAGCAAGAAAAGTGTCAACTTATTTCTGAATAATTTTTCCAAAAATGTAAATTTCGCCTTTTGTACTATCAAAAACGGACTTTCTACTAGGTGCCAAAGAAAAAAAAAAATAATCTTGTAAGCAAGCCACGTAAAAAACATCGATTCAGAAATGTACCGACTGTGACCACCGGTGGGTCACGCAAAAGTTTTCCAGGAGGCCATGTGACCAACCGGTGGTCACAGTCGGTACATTTCTGAATCGATGTTTTTTATGTGGCTTACTTGTTTTTTATGTACCGACTGTGACCACCGGTGGGTCACATGGCCTCCTGGTCACATCTGTCGATGTTTTTTATGTGGCTTACTTGTTTTTTATGTACCGACTGTGACCACCGGTGGGTCACGCAAAAGTTTTCCAGGAGGCCATGTGACCCACCGGTGGTCACAGTCGGTACATAAAAAACAAGTAAGCCACATAAAAAACATCGACAGATGTGACCACCGGTGGGTCACGCAAAAGTTTTCCAGGAGGCCATGTGAAAAAGAAGAAGTGGCAAAGAAGAAAAAAAATAATCTTGCTAGCAAGCCACATAAAAAACATCGATTCAGAAATGTACCGACTGTGACCACCGGTGGGTCACGCAAAAGTTTTCCAGGAGGCCATGTGACCCACCGGTGGTCACAGTCGGTACATTTCTGAATCGATGTTTTTTATGTGGCTTGCTAGCAAGATTATTTTTTTTCTTCTTTTCCACCTAGTAGAAAGTCCGTTTTTGCTAGTAAGATTATTTTTGGGCCATCAGACCCACCGGTGGGTCACGCAAAAGTTTTTTAGGAGGCCATGTGACCCACCGGTGGGTCAACGTGTTAAATATAGGGCTTGATATATAGGATAACTCCACAAATGCGATAAGGAAGGGAACTACTTTCGAGTATACTAAATACACAATAATAAAGGTATTGAATATGCAAATAAAGTTTATTGCAGTTTGCCACTTAATTGGTGGATATTCTGAATAATAAGCCGGTTATTTAAGGATAATATCCTTGAAGAAACCTTTTTGAATTGAATTATGGCATGATTACTTTCCATAAATTTCCGGCTTATATAAGCGATTCTTAAAAGTCTAATTAAAATTTTTAGATGTCTTTTTTTTATTCACGTAAAAAAAATATTTCATTCAGAAACTGTTTTTGAGGATCTGCCTTTTTGATCTGGTTATGTTACAACTCATCTTGCCGGGGTAACGTTTTCGAAATATCGATTGATACGTATTAAATTTCTAACACCAAGTTAACAAATACAATTATTGAACATAAATATTGTATTCTTGTTCAACGCCCCGGCACAACCGTTATAAAAGTTTTAAATAATTGTGATAACACACAATTTTTTTTTATCAAGAAAATACTGTAAGACACTCTGAAAAAAAAAGTGATGGTCTAAAACGTTTTGGGCGCGATCTACTGCCTGGAAGTTACAGATATATCTAGTACAAATTTCTTAACTTTCTATTGATTCTTAGCCAAGAGTAGGTAGAACATGCGTAAGGTTTTCACCTTATGCTAAGCATCTTGTACCACCAGGTCAATGTATGTTATTATTTCATAAATCTCATTTAATTAATGTTTTCTATGCTAAAAATATCATAAGTATTTAAATACTTTACTATCTAATAATAACTATATAGACCAGCACTCAATAAGTAAATAAAATGATTAAAAAATGAAAAAGACATGAGTGCTGAAGAATAACTAGATGACTGATGGCCTCACTAACAACGTAGTCCACAGCTGGAAGAATTATAGAATGGCATTAAGTCATGTAAATTAAGATTGTTTGGAAATCTTGAGTCGGGTTAAAAATCGCAATGATGGGGGTCAAGCGGATCGTTGACCCATGGTCTCAAGCTTGTAAATAATGAGGCAGATAAAATCTTGTACGCAATTTGAAGGAGACTAATGCCTCTTCAGCTGGCGAAATTTGTGGATGCTGCAGTTCTACTTACCAAGCAGATTTTCCTCCAATCAAATCCATTTCCCACTGCATTTATATTATTGCTCGGCAGGTAGTTCTGCTGTGCTTAAGTTAAACTTTTTTAATTTTTATTTCATTTTGTTCAGGTGGACAAAATGTCTTTCATCGCGCAAATTAAATGGTTCGTTCTATTTGACGGCAGATTTTTGTCTTTCCTGAAGTAATGTCTCGATATCCTCAGCGTTAACTGTAACCCTTCTACGAAATTTCCTTACTCATATCTAAAGGTTCCTGTTCTCAGCTTTACATGTTATTATAACCTTTTGGTAAGATTTTCGAACGTTGTTGCTAGAGTAGTACCCTTCACCTCCTTTAATCGTTCGCTTTTCGTGGTCTCTCTTATGTTCTTCCTTTCTCGTAAAGAGCACAAGCTGCTCTAAGAGACAACGTCGCTTCAAAGACGAGTTGTTTTACTACGCGTGCTTACCAGCATTATTTACCAAACCAGTGGTTTTGTGCAGTTAGTTGAGTCAAACACAGCAAACATATTGCGGGACTTCTGCCCGCTGGTTTGGTGGTACAGTCGCGGGGCTGTCGCTTGATTCAAGTTTCTATTCACCAATTTTGTTATTGTTGTTGAGAGTGTTTTTGCATTGTTCTTCAAGTCCTTAGATTTTATTCTATATATTTCAGCAGATTTATTCTTTTTAAGTGAAGTAAGGATATTATCTACTTCCAATACGTGGTCTCTTCCAAGACTATAGAAGGTTGAGAACGTGTTACAGTACCGTTGAAAATGTGTATTGGCTTTATAAAAAGAAAATGTTTTTGCAAGTTTATTAGCTAGATCAGTATAGGTAGTTCTTTGTCTTTCCGAAATATTTTGGTATAGCTTGTGCGTGTGCGGTTTCATAACATACGGACGACATATATCATAAATAGACTCTTCTGATTCAGAGAGAGAGAGAGAGAGTGCGATGAGAGTACAATCCAACAGTATCTAGATCTATCATAAACGCAAATCAAAAGCTGCAATGTGCTTTGAGTAATGTGAATTAATCAACAAAGGAATGAAGAATCACTTGAATCTGTTAATGTAAAATTCAAATAATAAACTCGGTCTGCAATATTAATTAATATCTCCTTTGCAGATTACAGCGAAAGCATTCCAAGCTGCTGTTATACAGGGTGTTCCCTAATTTGTCAAGGATGAATTGGGAAATGATTCTTGGAAAAAATTCTAAGAAAAAATCGTTCTACATTAAGAGTCCATCTCCAATTTTGACATCATTTTTCAAGGATTTAAGAAAAGACTTACTTTGGTGTATTCTGATCCATTTTAACGGAAATTGCTCTGTTGATACTAAAGGTAGGAACTTCGTTTCTGATACTCCTATATATTTATAGTATGGTCTCTTCCATATACCCAGGCTTCATTTCTGGAATATCGCCCTCTAATATTTTTGAAAATCATAATTTTTGTTTTTCTTAAACAAACAACAGATACCTGTTTATTATAAACTGTATACTATTCACTATACAACTCGAAAAGTATACGGTCCTATCCCGGTGCTTTGTACCTTTTTGAATTTATTATTACCCTTTGTACCCTTATTAAGGTATCATAAATGGTGCATTTAAATATTCGTCTGTGAAGAGTGG
Source organism: Volucella inanis (assembly GCA_907269105.1). Classification (NCBI taxonomy): domain Eukaryota; kingdom Metazoa; phylum Arthropoda; class Insecta; order Diptera; family Syrphidae; genus Volucella; species Volucella inanis. The sequence goes on along the minus strand of OU026153.1, from coordinate 113,455,429 downwards.
GACTGCGTACTGGTGGACTTACGATGTTCTTTCGATGTTAAGTAAAATTTTTAAGTTATCCTCCAACTGCTGAACATAAAGGCACGGTGCAATAACATTTCCTCTTCCATTTATAAGTTTAATTATTGTACTTCCCAAAAGCATGCAGAGGATTTAGCACAACTCAAAGCATTAATTTTTTGTTGTTTTTATTTTAAATATTTTCTTTGTTAGCAAACGAATAGAAATTTAAAATTGTTGTTCTTGTACAACCTCGCATAAACGTATGCTTGCTATTTAAACCACCATCGTTATTTTCATTTAGAATTATGTAATCCAATGCATCTGTAAACGAAATCTTTTGAGTTTTGGTTAGGTTTTATGAATGAAGTAGGAGATCCATTAAAACATGGTTTTCTGTTAGGTATATTTATCATTAAAATCACCATCTAAACTGGTTTCTGATATCCAATTTAACAAAGGCAAGAACCACTAAACTAATTCTGTATATTCTTTACAATACCTGTGGCGCTTATCTTTCTTATCTCGAACAGCTGCGGACAGGGACTCAATTACGATGTTGCTCAGCAGCACCAACAATTTTGATGGCTAGTTTAAGGAGAAGAAGCTTCATCGTCCAATATCTCTAGTTCTAGGTAGCTCCATAGGAAGCAACGTCGGTCGATAATCTAGTTTATTAGGTGTGTCCGGCTTACAAAGTTTAAGATAGGACAGGTAAGGGCGCGGTAAGTACCTTGATGGTGAACCGCATGGGAACTTAGTACCAATCTCACGTGCTGTTTGTAGTCGGAACACAATAGACCAGTTTTTTGTCTGAGCGCTATAGCTTATAAACACATTTCCATATTTAACCTTCATTAAATCAAATACTTCTAATAGCTAAAATGACAATTTATTTAGATTTACAGCCTAACATTTTAAATTAATTATTACTACTTCATCAATTACGTCGTGCTTGTATAGATATGCACAGTCGTTATTGCTTACGACTTTATTTTATTTATTTATTTTTATTTATTTAGATTTACAGCCTAACATTTTAAATTAATTATTACTACTTCATCAATTACGTCGTGCTTGTATAGATATGCACAGTCGTTATTGCTTACATATGCACAGTCGTTATTGCTTACATATGCACAGTCGTTATTGCTTACATCGACTGTTTTCTTTGGCGATTGCTTATTGGTTACTGTTCCAGTGTTAATGCTTCGTACACATTGTTTTGATTGGTAAGTTTATTCATTATTTCATGCACACCTGAAGAAATCATTTTAATTAAATATCTCAAAGTATGAAGACCGTTCATTTTGCCGTACTTAAGATTATCAGACAGGTTTCAAGTGAATGTTCTATCTGGAATATATAATCACTTGCTGGAGCTTTGCCAATTATTTATAATTTCACGCTTGACGCATTTCACACTTTTTATGTAGTAGCTCTTTTTGTTCACAACTGTTTTGATAGATCAACAGTGTCGACCATACATTTTAATAGGCCCGGCTCACGGTTGGATTCTTTGCTCCAAAGTTTAAACATACATTATGAGTTAAGGATTCGAGAATCTTACTTTAGGAAATGAGAATCGTATGAGACATTTTAAATACCAAATGAAACACAAGCGGCGAAAAGAAGACATTTACATCTAAGATCTTTTATATATATTCTATATATTTTATGAATATATGTTTTTTTATATATACTCGTATTATATTTTTTAGATATTTCTCACTTGGCAAAAATAAGTTGTATCCCAGATGCTGGAAGCGACAATTCATATTTCGTCTGCAGAAAAAAAGCGACATACACATATATGTGTGCACATACGAGTATTCTATTAATAATAAAATACAGTTGTATTAGTTGTCTTAATAAAATGTTTTATTTTTGACACAGTTAAGATATCAAATGTATTATGATCCCTCATTTTATTCGTATTACTCCAAACGCAATAGTTCCTTTAATTAACGATTTTATAAAAACTGAAACCGTATAGTTACAACATGAGAATGTTTATATCACACAATACATAAATATATTAACTCTTATGCAAACATTGAAAACAATGAACATATACTGAACTTATAAATTGCTCAGTTAAATACGTTTACTAGATAAATATGTCTATATGTACGTTCGTACTACAATATATAAATTTATATCTTAATACCAGCTAAGAGCAAACCAGAGTTTAATTAGAATATCCGGAGCGTTTTATATAGAAATGTATGCATGTAAATGTGAGACGTCGCAGCGGAAATAATTTTTTTTAAATTTTGTATTGTTGCCCAATCAGTTTTATGAATAAGTTTGTGTACATATACACACACCTATCATGGAGGAGAAAATTGAATTTACATTTATCTTGTTTTTTAATTTAGCAAGTGTTAACAAAAAATGAACCCGTATACTTGTCCAAGTGTAAGCGATATCTAAAACTATATAACCGAAGTGTTTTCAAAAGCCTGCATTTGTTTATTGGCATAGAACTTAGTTTAACCTATATATAAAGAGAATAGAAATATATATTACTGTGTATATATATATATATATACATACACATATATATATAAGTAAAGTAAAGCGCTAACGACGAAAAAATACTAAAATTAAGGTTTTTCATTACTTGTATGATACAAAACAAACTGCACGAGTATTTAGAAATGTGGAAGTATGTCTGCAAAAAGGGCGTTATTTAATTGTGAAAAGAAACCAAACAAAAATAAATTTATTTATGTTATGTTAATGCAGAAGTACATACTCGTTAAAGCTAGATATAGAGCACTTAAAAGTTAGCTTAACTAACTTTACTATCTTTTTCTAAGGTATCTAACACTTAATCATGTTTTACCATGTAATTTAATGGCATATGGTATTTATTTATATCATTATAGTATTATTTATTTGTATTATTTATTTATTTTGAGACTTTCCATTTTTAAAATTTCATTTGAGTAAGAATTCATAAAGTAATATGATCTCTTGCGCGGCAAAACTAATGTTTCGTTGTTTAAAGATACCATCGTACATATTTTCTAGTATTCCCTACTCAGATGGGCAAAAGGTCAGAATGAAAAATGGAAGGAAACAATTGCGATATCTTAATGAAAAATTTAAAGAATTTTTTCGAGTTATTGATCTTCAAAAACAATTTTTTTTATCTTGGAAAGGGGTGTCTCTATTTTTTTTTTGTTTTTTGATATTTTGGTGGGTCATCAATTTACATAGAAATTTGACATACAAATTACAGTTTTTCAGGTATAAGGTTAAATACATTAATCCCCAATATGACTATTTTTTGTTATTATATATATACTTATAAAGGATTTTCCAATAGAGACTTGACAACTAATCAGCAAACTGTCTCTGTCAATTTATTCATTAAGCTCAACATTTTCATCATAGTAAAGTACACTAACGAGCAACGTCTGCAAATTATTAAAATTTTCTACAGATATTCGGAGTCGGTGACTGCAACTTTAAGAGCGTAAACTCCAATTTTCGGTCGTAATTCTCGCCCTAGTAGACAGGCAATAACAAGTTTAGTGCAAAAATTTGAGTCTACATGTTCGTTGTGTGATGTTGCCTTGTCAGTGAGACAACGGGTTGGTCGAAGTGTCGAAAATATCGCTGCCGTTCAGACGTCCGTAGTAAATGATCCAAATCAGTCAATTCCACGGCGTTCTCAAGAATTGGGCATCGTTCAGACCACATTATGGCGTATTTTGCGTAAGAATCTTGGTTTACACCCATACAAGCTCAAGTTGACTCAAAAATTGAAGCCGATGGACCATTTGAAGCGACGTACGTTCTCGGATTGTGTTCTGAAAAAGATGCGCCAAGATGATGAATTTAATTTTTGGTCTCACATGTGCTTTATGAATCACCACCTCATCCACAAAAAATAACTGTTTGGTGCAGTTTGCATGCAGGTGGCGTTATTGGACCATATTTTTTCGTCGACGATAACGATCGTCACGTTACTGTGAATTTTTGGTCCGAATTGGAAGATATGGACTTGGACGACATGTGGTTTCAACAGGATGATGCCACAAGCCATACACCACACGCTACAATCGATTTATTGAAGAGTCAGTATGGTGAGCGTGTTATCTCAAGACATGGGCCAGTCGATTGGCCGCCTCGTTCGTGCGACTTAACGCCGCTTGACTATTTTCTGTGGGGCTACGTTAAGTCATTGGTTTATGCCAACACGCCGACGACGTTGGAAGAGCTCAGAGCCAACATTGAATTCAAAATAGCGGCTCCAAACGTGCCTGCGGTGGCCATATGAACGAAGTTGAGTTCCATTTATAAATGTTTTGATTGTACTTCAAGGCAATAATAAAATTTTTGAAATATCTCAAATGGTTTGCCTTTTATTTAAAAAAAAAAAAGTTGTCAAGTCGTTATTAGAAGACCCTATATAGAAAACGTTTTTATTGCTAATAGTCATTTAGAAAATCTTAAATCCACGACAGTTGCTTAAAGTGTCCGCCAATTCCGACAATTGAGTTAATGCTCGTTTTAGAATGGTTTTTGTAAAATTAGTAATTGGTAAACTCTCTTTGATATGTTGTGCTGCTGCTGCTATCCGTTGTTGCAATTTAGTCACTCTTCTTAGTTCAGATGAATATACCTGTTCCTTCAACGTTCCACAAAACTGTCCTTAACTATTCTGCCATAGTAATAAAACTTGAAGCACCATCGTGTTGGTAAAAATAAGTTCTTCGTTGTGCAAGCGAAAAACCGTGTAGTCCCGGCAATTTAATTTGCAAAAGTTGCAAATAAGTTTCTCTGTTTAGTGTTTATGGAATTATGAAAAGCCCAATTATCTTATTGCCAATTACATCTACCCACACGTTTTCGCGGGATCGATGTTGAAATTATGTTGTTTTAGTTGGATAGTTGTATGCTGGCTTTCATTCGCCCATAGGGGTAGGTTTTGGAAGTTGGTAATATCATTTTGGATAAATGTATTGTTATCGAAATGCCGTTAAGGCAACTAAATGCAAAATTCCGTTCGTCGAGAGATATCTGCTGGCAATAACTCCTGAACTGGTTGTGCATTTTAATGAGGCAAATTTTCTCTGTGCAAAACTTGCAAAATTCATCGGTTGGACACATTTACGCGTAAGGACATCGAACGTGTACTAATTGATGGTTCTGTTGCTATCATATTTAGCATTCGTTCCTCTAACTCTGCATATTTTTCAGCTAACGAGCGTCGTTCCGCTCGATTGTAAAAAGTTGTTCCAGTTTTTCTTAATCTCTAAACACTTTGATTAGGAAATTTTCGTGAATAGACTTAGCAGTGCCATTACAAAATTCATAGGCAAAATGAAAGTCTGAATATTCTTCACTTGAACCATAACACTTCAACTTTAGTTGCCCTTGTACTTTGCAAAAAGAAGAAAAAAAGAATAACAAGAAAAAAGAAAATTGGGACGAAACGGTAGTTAAAAAGGAATCAGTTCACACACGAAAATCTTTTAAATGAATTGAAAATATCTGCGAGGGATGCTTATAAACATTTTTATTTTTCCAATAAAAATCATATTGATGGGATTGTTAACTACTTTTTATTCCTTGGTTATTACGTGCCATAAACTTGATAATAACGGATAAGGGGTAAAGAAGGAAAGACAAACGCAAAAAATTCATGATAGCAGCAGCAAATAGAGAAAGACGGAAATTTCATAGCGATTTACATAGAGGTACTTCTTACATTTGATGATTGATTAAGTACCTTTTTAACTGAGCCCATGATCGTAGGCGTGATTTGATTTTAATGTTGTGTGTCTTTTTTTTCATTAAATGTATGTACACTTCTTTGCTTGTTTTCGTTCATTGCCAAACCCATTTTAGCGGTTTTTGCGAATAATTAAATGGAGAAAAATTATAGTTAGACTATTACAACTTAAGATAAGCTTGAGGCGCGTTGACACCTTATGAGACTTCTTGAAGTCTGTATGCGTGATTGGGTCCTCACGTCTGGAGATTACCGGTGGGCCTAAAGAAAAGTGGCATGTATATACATATATTTATGAATACCTGCGCCACATGGATAAAAAGAGAAAAGTAAGAAAGTAAGGCATCATCGAAATGAACGTTTATAAGTACAATATCCCGCCGGACATTACTTTTGCACAGCGGATGAGTAATCCCGGAGTAAATAGAAATGTTTGTGTTAAAGCTCAACAGTTTTCAAGGGCGAATACCATGACTTTTCTAATCAAGATATAACGAATCGCAACAAAGAATGACGGGCAAAAAAATCGAATTTAAAAAAGTATACCGGCAATGTAAAGTCGATAAAATATGTGTTCAAGAAACAAAGTGGCGAAATGTCAGAAACAGGGTCTGCTACTTGGACTTGCAAATGAAAGCGTACGTATTATTACGGAACGAAACTAAAACTAAGAAAAGGAAATTGAGAATTTTTTACTTTCTTTTAGTTGAATTTAGGTCAGTCGATACAATGGAAGTTGAAATTAAATCATGGTAAGGTATTGCATTTTGGCGATAGATTGTAAACGATGAGAACTGCACCATTTGTTTTATGTCGATTGTTTTCTCTTATTGTTTTTACATGCTAAATTTACAACTTCTAAATAAGCAATGTCCAATGTGTTGACAAGCTTATAAATTCAACATCCACTAGATGGATTACTCATAAGAAGTAAAATCTACAAAAAGATAAATTCATAAATCTAATACAATTATTCGATTCACTTATTATATGCGCTCCTCTAGTCAGTAATATTTAACTAAACATGAAATTTTTTCAAGACAATATTAAAAAAATGATAAAAATACAAAAGGAAATTTGTTGTATATCCACATAAGTATACCATATACAATATCATAAATATTTGAAATTGTAAGGGAAAAAAGGAAGCGAAAAAAAGAAGCTGCGCTGCCCGACGTTATTAGCATTGATACTTCGAGTTAATCGCCGAATAAAAGTAATATGAACATTCGATTAGCAACGATACGCCAGGAAATGCACAATCTGTCTCAAATGAAACTGTCATTGCTTACTCAATTACGACACTCAACAAATCGGCTTAAGATTTTCGTACGCGTTTAAAAGAAAATCAACCTCCACGACGGCCCACTCCACCAAACAACTTTTACTCCGAGCGAAAATGAATTTGGGAATTTATCAGCTGCCCCACCAAGAGGATTTGCAACTAGTAATTATAATTAATTATTCATCTTAAGGACGTGGAATCACATGAAGGGGCCGTCCAAATTCAATTCCGGTAAAACCTCGAAGTAATGCAAAGGAATTAAATTTGAATGCAAATCATTTTCCTGAGAAGGAGAAGGTAAATCTCGCCGCAAACGCATCTCTACGACTATCCATTTGAGGGGAATCATATAAGGTCTGAGGCAGTATTTCAACAAACGAATATTTGTGTACGTATTAAAAGAGCTCTTACCACAGAAAATCCACTCCAATAACGATCTTCCACATCTTCCAAGAAACAAAAGTATCTACGCTAAAACCATTCTCCTCCCCACCCAATGGTTATTTTATTTTTCCTATTTCCATCTGAAGGAATATATCACCTACGGTTGATATAGAATAAGAAAATAAAATAAAAAAACTCCTATTCCACCTCCAAGTATCTTCATCTTATCCCGTATTTCCGGAATCTTTTACTAAACGAGTAATGAACGATAAGATAAAACCAAAACGAACGAATGCCAATTGAACATCGCTTTCCTTTATATAAAAACGTGTTTGACTTGCTTCTATTTTCTCTTTTTAACATTTAGGACTACACATATGAACAAAACAAAACAAAATGGAACATGATGGAACATAAAGAAACATGATGGACCATGAATATGCTGTTCATGTTTTTAATAAATGAAAAAAAAGAAAATACGAGTATTATAATTTATTCATGAAGCAAAACATCTGTCGCATATAAAGTGGTTACAGAAAATTCTCAATACTGGTTAAATTGATTGATAGTAATGCGAAGCATTACAATGAAATTCAAGCGAAGATAGAAAACTAATTTATTGGCTATTTAGAATATGAAAATAATTCCAAAGGAATACTTAATATATCACAGGATCTTACTATAAAAAATAAGTTATTTATTAAGCAAGAACGGCATTTGATTACATACTGCAGCGGTGGATACCATACGGGGATAAATTACCGTATATGTATGTATATATGTTGGAATAATGAAAAACGGCGAGTAAACGATTCTAAAGTCATTTCAAGCGAACTACTGGCTAGTCAGCATAGACTTTTTTAATAAAAAAAAAGTAGGCAAAAACCAACAAAATCGAATAAACTGGCACAACTTAAACAAGGGAGAAGACCAGCTCTGAGTGCTAAACTTGTGATAATGGCTCTAAACTGCCATAAATCCAGAACAAGAATTAAGCGTACAACGAAGAAATAACTCGCAAGAGATTTAATCAAACTATGTTGATGGTGAACAGGGAAACCTATTAACGGGAGACAACGGACTTTACAGCGAAGCTGTAAAAAGTGTGAACCGGAGGCGCACAGTCGAACCAGATAATACACGCTACGAAGTATGGGCGACAATCGGAAATCTTGGGTTAAAATGTCTTGTGAGAGCTTTCTGGTTCCACTGTTTGAAGATAAAGGCGACACGAGATATTACAACAACAAATGTAAACAAGTGTTACAAAACGTGATCGTATAAGAAGAGCAATCATCCGCAGAACCCTTCACAATGAGAAGCGATAGTAGAGAATATTCAAGCTGAGCAGATCAGCTGGTTTTAACTTGTTCAACAAAGATCTGAAAATGCGATCCTAAAAGTAGTAGGGGCTCAAGTTGTAGCTCAAATGCGAGAACATGATAAATAAGATTAGAAAACAAAATAAAAGATGATCATTAACATCTGCAAGGCATTGTACAGATTTAGAAAAGTTATTGTCCGTCTGTCGATTAATAGACAAGCAACTTCTAACCAAATTGATCACTTCGCGATCTATCTGATGGTTGCTACCGTAAGATTACGTACAGTTGCAGTTCGAAGATAGATACTAATACCGGAACCCGTAGTCCGCCAACAACTAGGGGACCACCATTCAAAAGGATTGGGAAAAATCAGTAGCACGAAACCCACCCCCATCGAAAACCATCTGTGTGCTTTGAAAAATGTCTTCATATCCGTGCTGAAAGTATAATCGGTCGGTCGCAAGTAAAAAAGAACAGTGCTTTGCGAAGAAATATGGACTAGATTTTTCACATATTAAAAAATCAGAACCGATTTTCTACTGATCGCCTCTATCCGTGTGACCCTGTCTGTGAATACGTGTGAATTATCATTAATGGCAATTCCCCCCATGGCCAGCCACATTACACACCCGCATGCAAATCTCTCTCATTCTAGCAACTTAACTTGTAAATTGCCTTCATTCTCCCAAATTCTGGAATTTGTAAAGTCTTGTTAATTCACTCACAGCGTGTCTGTACGAATTGAAGGGTTTGCAAGAGTAATACTCTAAAATTTAACATCAAGGTTAGTTCATCTATGACTAGGATCGAAGAAAGAAAACACCTCAAGGCTCGTATCGCAGCCACTCCAGCAGCAGAAGGAGAAGTTGACCGTAGCGTGCGACGTGATAAGCGTGACTATATCAACGCATTGGCTGCAGAAGCAGCAGAGGCCGCTAATAGGTTTGACAATATGACCGCCTACAGAATTGACAAAGAGCTCAAAGATGTCTAAAGCTCTAAACAACACTTGGTAAAAGACATAGACGGATGTCTGCTAGTTTTGTATAAGGAGCAGCTCAAAAGTTAAAAAGAGCACTTTGCTGTGGTTTTAAACCGAGTTTTCGCCAGCGAAAGGAACCCAGCGCTCATTGACCCGCCCGTAGTAATAAATTCCCGAATACGCACTGTATCCCTCAGTAGAGAATTAATCTTTACCGTAATCGAGCATCATCTTTACCCAACTAGCCGAATCGGGAAAGCAAAGGCTGCGTTGCGAATGCTGTTCAAAATATGGAGAACCAACTCTATCAGCTGAAAGACCAAGTTACAACTGTTCCGCTCCAATTTTGAGTCCGTGCTCCTTTACGGGTGCAGCACTTGGAAAGTCACACCAGCTGTCACAAGAAAACTGCAAATGTTCGTGAATAGATCTTGGGATTTCCTGACCCAACCGTATCTCTTATGATGCGAGAACAGGTCAGGAAACCATTGACTCTGTCATAGGAAGACGTAAGTGATAGTGCATTAGGCACACGCTGTGATACATCTTCACAAACCGTACATGATGGCGCGTAGGAGCAGTGGCGGCGTTATGTTCCGCAAGATGAGCCTCACGGATATAATAGATCCGACGATCTAAGAAGAAGTTAAAATAGGGTTAAATTTATAGCTTGGCGTTGAGAACAAAACATTCGCATGGGAAATAAAAAAGTTATTTTTTTCTTCGTACCAGGATCTCCAATTATGGGCATCCACATTTAATTACTACTCAAGGCAGCATTATTGTAACTTCAGTAGTTAAATTAAAAATGTAATACATAATACAAAAACCCAAAAATATTTTTTTAAGACAGTCGTGCCTTCGATGTTGCCTTTGCATAATACTCTGTCTTCAAGGACGTCAAAAAACTCATCTCTACACCCTTTCTTTTATTTTCATGTATTTTTCTGGTAAAACAGACTATAGGATAGTTTATAAAAACAAATTGCATGTTATGTACTAAAGGAGATCAATATTAATTTAACCTATAAAAAGGTTACATTACACGCCAGATTCTTCAAAATGCATATGGTAAGCCAAAATAACCTATCCAGATAAAAATTTGTAATCAGATGTACTTGAAATTGCATACGTTATTTGCTTTGAATGCCATAATTATTTATTTAACTTTCATCACTACCCGCGATTAATTTTAATGGCGAGAGCTAATTTAAAAAAAAAATTATATTCATATATAAATTGGACAATGTATACTCATATGTGATTGAGATAAACAATACGCAAGTCTTTTTTGAAATATAAATACGCATATAATACATATTAAATTAAAAGTCCTGAAGCTTTTTGTCACAAAAGTTCAAAACTATTGAGTGTTTAAAACTAATTTAGTAAACATTATTACAACAAGAAAACGACAAACGTTTATTTTCCCTTAGAGCCATATAGCACTGTAACAATTTGCGCTCTGATGCATAACTTAGGGTGTTTCCGGATGTTCTTTCACTTCTGCGGGCCGTAACAACATTCCCACAATTTTTTTTCCAGACAATCACAAATAAGATCTGTTCTAAGTGGTTAGGCAACAGGAAAGACTATTGAGGAAGTGGGCAGTTTATGCCATAGTATAAGTTTAATTGAAAAATAATATATATATATGCATTTATACCCGTATACAAATAAAGAAACGGCTTGGGGTTACAGCTAGTTAATATTAGTTTTTCCTAGTTTGTTTCCTGTAGAACTTGAGAACAATAAAAGAATAATTATTTACAAATCTTCAATGTATTGATATGCTTGTGCATATGTACATCCGGTATAGTTTTAGATTAATGGATAGGGTTGTACAGTAAATACATTTTGCTAATTATTATGGCAGAATCAGTGTTTACAGTTGAAATTTTTAGCTTTGATTTGTGAATATTCCTTGATAAAAACGAAACTGGCATTTTATTCTCATATGATTTATTAACATTTTTAAGGATAAAAATGTTGCCAATTAAATACTGCTTGGCTTTGCACGGAGAGGGAAAAAAGGAAATTCCTTGTTTTCCTCTAAGCTTGGTGGGAAAAATTGATTTAATGCTTTTTTTTTTATCGAAGTTAAAAAATCAGCATTCGTATTATTTTTTATTTTTGAAACTGTAACGACTAAAAATTCTGTATAAAGTAAGGTTTAAGATTCTTAACTTATAGGAGCGTCAGTCTGGAATGAATAAAAATGACAAAAACGCGATCCTAAATTCGGTACAACATTTTTCATTCTATACAGAGTCTATAGACACTAGCATATACATAACATATCAAACTTTAAAACAACTAACAAGTTTGTAGCGGCTTTTCAGAGCGAACTCTCTAGAATGTCTGAAGATCGAAAGAATGCTTTCCGAGGTCTTTGATAGGCAAGAGTCCCCGAGCAAGCATATGTATATTTAATATTTATTTATTAATTCATTATTTATTTAATACTATATAATACTATACGATTATTTTACTTGAAATTGATTTCCGAAATCTTCGGGTAAAATGAGGAAATTGGTATCACATCATTACACGAGCAATCGAACAATTCACAACATATGAAGGCTCGTTTGAATTGATTGCCGATTCGCGCAAGTATTTTTTTATATGCTTACAAAGGTTTTTTTTTTTTTTTTAATTAAGTTGTATGTTAACTAGTGGGAAGATTTACTAATATACATATTGTACATGTACATAGTTACTAATAAAAACAAAAGCTTGTTGTACCAAAAGTATAAAATAAATAATAAACTGTGTAATTAAAATTCTTCATCTGCTTTTCCATTTTTGTTTAATTTATTTATTGGTTTTATTTTATTGTTTTTAAATTTTTTTTGTTTAATTAACTTATATTATTTTCGAAAGCGACCCTACATTCCGGGATATAGTTTGAGGTTAACCAACCTTACCTAGCAAGTGAGTGATGTCTTTGATTTTCTGTTGCGCACTTTATTATTTGTACGAAACCGCACTTTTCTGACCAGTTCAGTTTTGTTGCTCGTAATCTTTACTGTTATGTTTCTTCGAGTAAGAGTATCTTCATCTGCGTATGCTAAGGATCGTGCGAAAAACAGTAATTGGGAATAAGCTAAAATTGACGTTGAAAGGAAAAATAATGGATGAATAACATGGTCGGAAATCAAATAAAGGATTTCATTTTGTGCTCATCGCAATTAATCAAAAATCAGTCTTCTCTCTCTACACTCTGTTCTATTTTCCGGAAATTGTAAAAAGCGTTTAAAGGAGTAACCTGCCTTGAAATAAATTAACGTCTTAGGAAATGAGGAACCAATTAGCATCTACTATGTTACATGTAATCTGCTCACTCTTTTCGAAAAGGGTAATAATTTGTTAAAATCAATTGTCACAATTCACGCCACATTTCAAGAGACTAGGTCGCCTCAAAGTTCTACAATTGTTACATAATGCTCACGTGAATTTAACAAGTTATAAGATTCGTAGGTGTCGGTCTTCCTTCATCAGGAAAAATTAGGGTACGAAATATTCACTGAAATTGTCTGCAATAAACAAAAAGGTCCTTATTTTGATAAAGTCGTAAACAATGCCCAAAATTTCTATGCTCAAGAGGTTCAAACAAAAACTTATGCACTCTATTTCCCGGTAATAAGATTAAACTTGCTTGCATAAAACTTGTAGCGCAGAGCCTCAATGATATCTACATCCGTTGCAGAAAATATGAATCTACGGCTGAATCAGATGTTTTCATTAAACATAAAAACGTTTTTTTCCAACCCGATTTTCTAGTTCAAGTTTCCAAAAATCGCAACCACAGAATTTGTGAATTATGGGACAAATACGCCTCCATGGCTGTTTGCATTACATTTACTTATAAAATCTTGCCCTTTTCTTTCTAAAGAAACATTCATACATTTCTTTATTAAGTTCATTTCAATATAAAGAAATATCCTTTGTTTTGCTCCAAATGTAATGTAAGCATACCATATACGATATTATGCACTATGTCATATGTAATATTGCAAACCAATCTTCTCACAAAATAATACAAATATAAATATAAATATAATACAATATTATAATATTGCTATAAACACTCTAAATAATAAAGGTGAACTCATTGAGCTAGTTTAAGAAGTACACATCAGTAGAATTTTGGTTTGTTATTTGAATTGCTGTCGTCAGTATTAAGAACATGGCAGAAGTGCATGCAATAAAGTGCACGATTGCCCAGTTTTATGGAAAATCAAAAACTAATAGAAAGATAAATAGACTTAATCGCACTAGATTGTTGATATTTTAAAAATTCTCAACTCTCTAAAATAAGTAAATAGTTTGCCCAACAGTTCAGAGCGTCTCACTCACTCAGCTGTTTGTCAATTTTTGCACTGTAGGAGGAAATTATTCTGACTCCGGGGGTGAGTATAAAAAGTCAAAATATTTCACTTTCGGTGACTTTCTTATCCCCGATGCTGATCCCAGAAAAGTATAACTACCGATGGAGTGGCGCCATGCTACCAGCATCTTTTTATGTGGCATTTAAATGCATAAAATTCTGTTAAATATAAAATGAAATGTGAAAAGAACTGTAATTGTTGAGCACCTGAAGTTTCGAAAAGATATTCTTTCTTTTTATTGCTGTGTTATGTATGTTTATCAGCTATAAAGTAGGCAGTGTTAAATTTTAACTGATGTTAAACTAGTTGTAATTATCATTATATCAAAATGGGCTTTTATTCATTTTTTACAATACATACATAAATATTCGCATAACTGGATGACTAAATTTATTATTAATATTATAATAATTATAAAATATTTGCCATATTATTATCTCTCGATATTGGGGCATCTTAAAGAGTAACCAAGCCCTAGCTATATGATACGTGGGTGGCCGTGGCTCAAGTGGTAGTAGTAATCGATTGACTTCCCAATCGGACGGTTTGCGGTTCAATACTAACCGTGAACGAAAAACTTTTTCAGGTAACTTAAATCTCATGAGATGAATGGTTGCCTAAATACAACATCACGTCAATTTACACTAATGATTTAGTCACCCCATTATATGTTGGACGCCACATGATGATGAGCGAAATAACCACTGAGCCCAAAACTTTTTCTTTTTCTCTCTGTCCCATTTTCCTAAAACTTAACATATGTTCATGTACTTTAAGTGTATTCTTACCAATTTGACTGTTAAGTTCTTTAAAAAAAAAATCCTTCCCGTTCTCCACTGACGTGAACCCTAAAAAGTCAGGTTTCCTGTTTAGTTTTGATGAATCCTAGTACTAATAAGATAAAACTGCATCCCGTTTATGCCTAAAAAATTCTGGTCACCTCCAAGTATTTTTGTCAATTGCCGATGGTAAAATACCACGTGAGGTAATTATTTTTTTGTTTTATCCCTGATCATACGTGCCTTCAAATTTCTTGTTACGCGAATTGTTAAATCTGTAAAACCTGATTGCCGATTGATATACTCGCATTCCATATTAAAGTTGTTGCTTGTATTCAACATGATGTTATCAGTAAACTCAACGAGGACTCGGAGGTATACTGTGGCTGCGTAGGCACTCTCGAACACATAGATAAGTTCATGGACATCCATCATTGAGCTAGATAGAAGGTTTATCAAAGCAAGGACTTGTATTTCCTTAATCGATGGTAGATCTTGCCGAAACTTATGCCAGCTGTATCACGGTTTTCGCTGTTGATACATTGCGAAACCTATCCAACAAAAAAAAGTAAGTTCTTAATTAAGGCTGCCTTTCAGCTTTGCGTTGCTTCAAAGGGGATAAAGTTCCAATTAAGCTCGCCCTTCGAATCCGTTTTACATATGTTCATCTGAAAATTGATATAACGATAGATTTTCTCGACTTCGCCAGTGAAGATTTTCTCATTGAACATTTGCACCAAACATACCCGGTATGTGTGATATGTTCCACAATTTGCATGTCAAAAGATGATTTGAAAGTTGCTTTGGACACAACTCTTGACTATGTTGTGGTACTGCATGCTTGTCGTTTAAAATTTCTCTAAATTTCCTGAGCGTGGTAATTTCCAGATAAAAGCATTAATCGAAGATAAATTGGCCTGGTAGAAGTTCAATCAAGGGTTTATATAACTATTGAAAATATCGTAGTTGACAATCCGTTTTTGGGATCCACGAGCGTTTGGAACTCCGATTCTTGCTGATTGCCATCAGTATTCTGTGCTGTTAAAGACACTTTTGTTTTTTGCTTGGCTGAGATGCGCACATATGATTTTATTACACTTTTTATTCAGTTTTAATACAATAGCCTTTTTAAAATAGGTCATGTTTTATATTGTACACTTTTAAATTTACATAGAAAAAGTTAGAGATGTGTAGTTAAATAGGAACAATATAAATGAACTTTTTTTCGGTAAAGATTCGAAAGGACCAAACATATATATTGAAATATCTGAAATATTTTGCATATTGAGACCTTTATATACAATATATTATTTGAATAAAACACGACGAGTTTTGGTAACTGTATATTGCTAGGTAACAAGTTGCTTAACATTTAATTAATTTGGTATTTCTTGTATTTGTTTTTACAATTCCAGAAGGGGGTGCAAAACAATCCAATGGTACATTCCAAGACAGTTGAAAAATTGTTTGATGTTGTTTCGCCAATGTTAAGTATTTTTATTCGCAATATTTAATTTAATTGTCTTCATGCCTTACAATATTTACCACTAACTAGGTTAAATAAGTTTTTATAGAAATTTGATTTTTGTTATTATGTCATGCCAGCAATTTCCTTACAAAGAGAACTAGTAGTATTCTCCAAAGGTTTTTGGTATTCCATGTGCTATTAGAATGTAGGACAAGTTAATGCGAAAAGGCGACCTGTTGCGGTTTCGGCGGCAAAAGCAAGAATTCATTTTCCAACTAATTAGATAAGCCTCCAAAACGCTTGCAAACAGTTTCAGCCAATGAAATAAAATACTTTCCTGACTGACTTATTTTTGAAAAAATGGGAAAAGAAGAAATATTTAGAATTTTTTTTTTTTTTATTTAAAAAAAAAATTACTAATTTACTAGATGGGGTGAAAAACCTCCCTAGGAATGGGAAAAAAAAAATTTTTTTAAATGTTTTTTTTTATTTTATTCAATTTAGTCCAATTCTAGTTGGATACACTTATTCTAGCGACTTCCAACTTCTTGACCGAAAAGTAATTTTCCGGAAGGTCTGCAAAATACTCCTCCGTGGCGTCGATGATTTCCTAGCGTGAGCGGAATTTTTTATTGATAAGCCATCTTTTGAGGTTTGGGAAGAGATAATAGTCCGAAGGAGCCAAATCGGGCGAATACGGTGGATGCGACAGCAATTGGAGCCGTAAGTCATTGATTTTAGCCATGGTTACGATGCTCTTGTGCGCATGTGCATTGTCTTGCAAAAACAAAATTTTTTTTTCGCTTCATGTGAAGCCGTTTTGCAGCGATTTCGGCATTCAATCGCTCCAATAATGCATAGTAATACTCGCTGTTGATGGTTTTTTCTTTTTCGAGGTAGTCCACGAAGAGTATGCCATGACAATACCAGAAAACCGACGCCATAACCATTCCGACCCATCAAGCATCCCTCCGCCGCTTCGGAGCATTCGTGCCGGCTTCAGTCCATTGCCGGGCACTCATTCTGTTCTCTGGTGTTCAACAGTTACCAATCGACGCCAAAAGTCCGCCCGATTTAGCAACAGCAAGTTCAAACACTCTTTCGAAGTACTCTCGCGTTTGTGTTTTTGGTCTGGAGTGAGTATGCGCAGCACCCAGCGTCAGGATAGCTTTTTCGTATGCAGAATATTGTCCAAAATATGACGTGTGCGCTCAGTACTAATCTTTGTGGTATCTACAAGCTCACGCACCTTCAATTTCCGGTCAATCAACACCATTTCATGTATTTTTTTGACATTGTCCTTTGTAACCGCATCGGAGGGCCTGCCGCTACGGAATTGCGGCCACCACGAAACTCTCAAAACCAATATTTGACGGTGTTATCTGTCAGAGCATTAGCCCCATAATATTTGTTGAACTTTTCTTTTGTTTCCTTTGTCGTTTTGCGTCTCAAAAAATAATGTTTGATGGGAGAACGAAAATCGTTTTTGTCCATACTCAACATGATGCCAAACACAATGTGAACAACAATCAGCTGTCAAAACAAACCTAAAGACAGTATCGCACTGAAATTTGGCAAGTCTGCCAAAATATGAACGGACTTCAAGGCACCAAAATCACCTTACTTTTTACTCCACGTAGTAGAGAACGTTTCTATATGTTTTTATCTCCCTTTTATCAAAGCAAAGTACCTTCACTTCATGCAATGACACCTTAATTATTATTAATTGTAGTGAAGATCTTTTGGATCTTAAATAATATGCAAGATCCGATAAGTTATTTTCTACATATATGTCTCCTCTGTAAAATGCATTGATATTAACGCTTTGAATCTCTTTTTTAATCATACATACTTAAATATTACACACCAAATTATTATAAGCATGCATAAAATCTTTGATTACCTTCTTATCCACTTGAACTCTTTTATAAATAAGCCTGATTTTATATTTCTGTCGGAAATCTGGATTTATAATGAAGAAAACTCACTTTTTGATGATATTGAAGGGTATGAACTTATATTCTGTTGCAATAACAGCTATGCATATGGTGGCGTTGCTGCTTTTGTCAAAAATACGTTTTATATTGAATATTATGGTTTCAATTTGCAAAGTTGTGATGTTTTGAAAGTTATAGTGTGTCTGTAGATTAAATGAACCTTCTCTGTCAAATAACATGTTTTGTGGAGAGTTAGGTAATCTGTTATCAAGTGAGTCATATGATTTATTAGTGTAGGTGATGTTAACATAGATATTCTTTAAGACTCTAATATGGTTGATAAATATTTGTTTATGCTATCATCATTTGGCTTTGAGTCATATATTAATAGACCGAGTCGTATAACGGCTACCACTTGTACTTGTATTGACCATATATATTATGGTACGTTTTCCGAAATCTAAATTAACTGAAATTTAAAGCTCTATATCGGATTTTGAGGTATCTGATCACTGTATGACGTGTCTTAGCTTAAAGTGTTCTAGTATTTCCACAAATTAAAAACTACCTTTTGTCAATATTGATTTTTCTTGTCTTAATAACTATCTTTGTTTTGAGTGTTGGGAAAGCATACTTAATGAAGGTGTTCCCCCCGCCGCCTTCTCTATGTTTATTAAAACACTTGAAAACTATGTCCTACAAACACAAAAAATATCACAAAAATAAGGAATGAATGGAAAGAACTAAAACCATGAATATCTACTGCTTATTAAAGAAAATCAACGCAAAAACGTTGGCAATTGTAACTGTTAAGCTAAAGAAGCATCATGTTCCCAGAGGTTTTTCTCTGATCCTATGTCATCCTATGAATTGTCCACAATCATTCTGTCTCTTAAGAACTCTGATTCTAAAACATCTGACTAGCCTTAACCACCTTTGATATTTTATGTGTTATTTAAAATAAAAGCATTGAAAATGGTGTTTTTCCAAAGTATTTAAAAATCGCGGAAGTAACACCTTTGTTTAAAAAAGGTGATAGAACGTTAATTAATAATTATAGACAAATTTCTTTATTGTCAGTTTTTTTTCGAAAATCTTTGAAAAAGCACTAAAGAGAAGAATGGAAAGTTTTTAGATAGAAACAGGTTTTTTGTGAGTCTCAATTTGACTTTCGTACAGGTTGTTCTACTGAAAGTGCCCTCCTCTGTTTGAATATTTATAACGCCTTCAATAGTAGGAAACTGGTAACGGTACTTTTTGTCAACATAACTTAGGCCTTTGATAGTGTCGATCATAAAATACTTTTGGGCAAACTGTATATGGTAAGTGTGGCTTTAGGGGCAGTATTCACAACTGGCTTAAGTCGTATTTATCAAACCGAGTTCAAAAAGTAAAAATAATATAGATGGTAAATTTAGTTCTAAAATTTTTCTTTCTTGGTCCTTTACTCTTTCTATATTTACTAACTCACTTTTCTTACAAAAATATAATAGCAAACTTACAGCTTTGCTGTACGACATGGCTTCCTTTACTGCTGACTCTGTTTTAGGTCTTTCTGCCAATATTAATCATGACCTTGAAGTCCTAAGTCATTGATTTAAAATGCATAAAAGGTCATTTGCGACAAAACAACTCTAAAAGTGGCTCAAAAACATACTTTAAGCAACATACCTGTTCTGGCAAATGTTTTTATATTGAGAATGTTAAACAATTTAAGTATCTTGGTGTCTTGCTAGACTGGAAGATGAACTGGTCTGACTTTACAAATGCACTAAAGAAGTACCAATGGCTGCTACTAGGCAAATTTACTTCTTAAAATCTTATTGCTCATTAGATCTTCTTAAGTGTATTTGTTATGGTTTAGTTCATTCAAAGCTTGAGTATGACATAGTTTCTTGGGGTGGCACTCACTATAACAACATATCCTCTTCTTGTATCTCAGAAACATTTTGAGATTCTAACTCACTGAAAAACACCTTCCTTATGTAGACTACGACTGAGTTCACACTCAACAAGCAGTCCTTCTTTTGAGTTTTATTTTGCTTTGATAAGATATTTTGCAGGCGATTTTCCATTGAAGTTTCCTACGTACGAGTACTTTAAAAATTAAGCGCTGTTGATCACCGCTCTAGATTGAGAGGCTTAGTCCTTTTCAGACGGCGCAACAACAGAGCAGAAATGTTCGTATGTTTTTGTGTTTTCGTGCAAATATTTTAATTTCGTTCCGAACGTTTTCGACTCTTAGGTATCTATAAATATCATCGTTTCTAATATACCACGATGCATTAACAAACCCTTGGAGAACTTTGTTTTGAAATGTCTGTTGGACGTTAACTAGTTTTGGAACAACCCCAAAGCTGTATACCGTTTGTCCAGACCGGTCTTCGCACTCGCTTATATAGCAGTAATTTGTTTTCTAAACTGAGCTTGGAATATTTTCCAAGAAGCCAGTACATATCTCTATACTTACCATAATCTCAAGCTCTTTACGTTTTTTCTTAACATATGCTCTCCCTTTAAGTTAAACGTTGAGATATTTGGTCTCGTTCGCGAAAGGAAATCGTACTGCGTACATCGAAAAGAGCAATATTGGTCTATATGACTTGACTTCAGTCAGCGGTTTAAGGGGTTTCGGAACCATAATAACTTCGGCAACTTTCTGGATGCTCTAGTCTTATGGTATTTATATGATAGATAAGAAAGAGCAGTTTTAGAAAACTTTTTTCGGTAGCGCTTTAAGTATCTCTCCCGTAATTAAGTCATATCCGGGGGTTTTATTGGGATTAAGCGTGTCTATAACTTGTCTAAGTTCCCTAAATGTAGCTTATTCAATTGGAAGGTTCGTCATCACGTCTAACGTATTGACATTCTCTGGAAGCACTTCCCCGTCAAATGGTTTGAACGTTTCTGCAAGATGATCGGCGAAAACGTTAGCTTTTTCTTTATCTTTTTTCGCCCAGTCATCCTGGTTTCTTCTTATAGGCGGCACGGGTATTTGGGGCTTTCGGAGATTTTTAACGGTTCTCCAGTTGTAGTAATTGGTATCTTTTGTTGCTGTTATGCTTTCTAGGTAGTTATTAATACCTTGGTTATTGAAGTATTTGATCGATTTTTTCAACAAGTTGCAGAGCCGATTAAAGGACGTTTTATCTTGTTGAGCCCGAGTTTCATGCCACTTTTTCCGTGCTCTTCGTTTCTTCCTTATCATTTACCTGATATCCGGAGGGTATCTTATGCCGAAACTGGCAATTTTGTTGGATTCGCGAAGAGTGTTATTCCAGGCCGTCTGCTGTATGATTTCAACAAACCGTTCAAATTCTTTTTCAAGTTGATACGGCGTTCTAAGCGGTATTTGAAATTTGTCAAGTTCAATTTGTACTTCCAGAGTTTCAATGCAGTACTTTATAAATAGGGATGACCCGCCTTTTGCGTTTTCCGATGGATCATGAGCGTAGTAGTCGTTTTAACCTATCAGTTTCACGCGTGATTGTGTCGTCAGGTGAGTTTCAGAAATTAAGCATATATAAACTTCTTTTTCCTGAATAAAAATATTTAGTTCATCAAGCCTTTTCTGTAGGCCGTTGGCATTCCACGAAAGAATATTGAGCTTCTTTGTCATGACTAGTTACAGAGTTCTGCTTCGAGGCTGAGAAGCGTTCGACTTTTATCCTATTTGTTTTAGTCAGTTCTTCTAGTCTCTCGAGGATTACTGAGAAAACATTTAAGGCAAGATCAGGAGATTCACAGTTGGTCGTATTTACTCGCGCCGCTATTTGTGCTTAAGTTTTTCCACTTTTCACTTGCGCGTTGTTGTTTTTGACATTTTTGTTATTGGTGATTTTAGCAGCCATTAATTTTTTGCAACTCCTTCGCGACTTTGCAGCCTCGATAGTTGGCTCAATTTTTTCCCCTGTAGTTGATGCATATCGCTGGGGACTCCTTCGCAGCACTGCACAGATGTTTTCCGGCGCATTTCAGACAGCGAGACTCCTTCTATCAGTAGGCCTGAGTATGGTTGAATCCCTAATAATGTGTACATTGGGGAATCACCCTCGAGTTTTTTTGCGGAGGTTCAATTTTGACAACAAGTCCTAAAATTGAATTTATAGAATTAATCCTTTCTAGGCTTTCGGTTTTGTCGAAAGTTAGCCTAAAAAGGGGGAGACCGCATCTTGTGGTAGTCCTCTCGCCTTCAACGTTGCGCCGCTGTTTTCGCGCAAGTGTATTAACGGCGTCGATTATTTTTAAATCCTTATTTTTAAGGTCAAATAATATGTTTTCTTTAGAGCCTGCCATGTGTATGGGTCTTTTCTCTTTATTTTCGTACGTATGCCATTAAATCTTCTCGGCATTTAACTTTTGCGAAAGAGAACCATAATTGTCTGGATCGTTATTGCGGGATCTTACTCTGTAGTCGGTTGAACAGAGTGATTTCAAGATTGTGTGCAACTTGTTATAGCCCGAGATTCCAAAGACGTTTATTGGCAGCGGCGGTCTTTGTTTGGGTTGTTTTTTTTATTGACCTCAACAGTATTAGAGCTACCTGGCGTCTATTTTTGTACATTTTCATTGTGTATTTATGAAATGTTTTCTTAAATAATATGTCAGTGGGTTTTTTGCTGGTGACTGAATGTATAGTTAAGCTATATTCTTTTACTGTTTTAATATATATTTCAGTTGGTTTTAGTAGTGAATACTTTAATTTGAAATATCTAACTATTTTTTGTAGAGTGCTGTGAACTCTTTTTATCTGTCCATTAGACGTACTATGGTTTGGTGGAATGTGATATATGGAAATGTTTGTTATCTTCATAGGAGACGTAAAGATGCTGAAGTGAAAGTTGGGTCATTGTCACACACTATAGTATGCTTTTGTAATAAGGGAAGAATTAAACTAATTTTAAGGCTTTGTTTGACATTCCTTGAAGGTTGTCAATAGGTTTAATGGTAAGGTACTTCGAATAGGCATCTATAGAAGTTAAAAATTTTATTTTTTGTTCGTACATTATATCAATGTGAATACACTAACCGTCGTTTAAAGGATTTGTACCTTTTCCAATTGGAAATTTCACGGGATGTTGGTCATAATCGTATATTTGTTAATGTTACAGATTTCACATATTATTGTGAATTGCATAAATTCTTCAAGCATATTTGGCCAATAATATTGTCCAATTATTTGTTTCCCTTATTTGTTTCCGTTTCTATGTGATCTGTTCTGTGTCGGGGTAATTATGTCTAATTGATCTTCCTTGTTAGTTATGTCGTTTTGAAATATTTTGTTTAGTCAAATTTCTTAGCAAAATTGTCTTTCAGTACCTCTTTTATATCATAGATTGTTTCGGGTGCTGTGAATATTGCACTTGTTCCTGGTTTAATATATTCTTTAATTATTGGTATTATTTTTTGTAGGTTTTTATAATTAATTAAATATCTTACTTTTCAGGAAAAGGGGTTATAATATCATGTCTCAATTCATTAGCTTTACTTATATATTTTCTGAGAAAATTGGTTAATGGGTCTTTCTAATATTTCGTTGCTTTTTTCATCGCCACTGGGAGCTGCTGTGTAACCTTAAAGTGGTTGTCTGATATTTGGTTAAGATTTTGACGGGAGAGTGCGTCAGCCATTTTATATGGTATGTGTATGCTATTTTTGGTGAAAATTCATTGATTAGTGCTTGCCATCTTTTCATTTTTGAATTCGGATTTATGTAAGACATAGAAAATGTCAAGGATTAATGGTCTGTATGAATGAAAAGGTAGTTTCTAAGATTTTTAAGTGTATAAACGATTGCATGGAGTTATTTCTCGTTTGCTGCATATGATCATTTTGGATAGCTCCAACTGCGTCATCTGAGGCGCTAGTGGTTAGTACAATTTTTGTGTAATCAGGCGGTGTTTATTCTATTTCTGTCATTAAGTGTTTTTCTAATGTTTCGAATGCTCGTATCGCTTGACCATTCAATGTGATAATCATTTTCTTTGATTTGTATGTGGAGACTTGTCCAGATTCTCTTTGCTAATACTTTGTATAGCGTTTTTGATATAAAAGTTGTGATATCTTGTGATAAGACTGCTCCAACTGCGTCATCTGAGGCGCTAGTGGTTAGTACAATTTTTGTGTAATCAGGCGGTGTTTATTCTATTTCTGTCATTAAGTGTTTTTCTAATGTTTCGAATGCTCGTATCGCTTGACCATTCAATGTGATAATCATTTTCTTTGATTTGTGTGTGGAGACTTGTCCAGATTCTCTTTGCTAATACTTTGTAAGAGATTCATAGAAAACTTCGTAGTTGTCGTAGGGCTATAGGTTGCGGGTATTCTCGGGTATTGTCGGGATTTGTCTTAATGACATTACTTATGTCTGAGCACGTAACCAAGAAAGTTCTTGATATAATAAAGATTTTTTGATATTGATTTTTATATTAATTTCTTTTAATACTTTAAAGACTATTTCGAGATGCTGAGTATATTCTTAAATTGAATTGGAGAATATTATTATGTCATCGATGTAAACGTGACATATCTTTTCTATATAGGGTCTGAGAATATCATCTTTCTCTTCTTAAGCGATCGTACATAATAAAACTCCAAAATTTTCAAACGTTATCGTTCACATAATGTTGAAGACCACAGAGCTTCCAACATATGATAATTTTAATTGAGTTCTAGAGAAAACAATTCCTGAAGAAATTATTTCGCGCCGCTGCAGTGCCTACTGGATTAGGATAACGAAAACATTGACTGTAATGAAGTTTTAATTCCAGCCGTATCAAATAAAAGAGCAAAAAACTCTTAATGAAATCCATGCTCTATTCACGAAAATAAAATTGACAATTATTCCGTGGAGAAAATGAGTATTGGTATCATAATAAACTGTGAAAGTATTGACTCGTTTTAAAAAATTGTACAACCACTTAAATTTAAAAACGTGGAATTTTTTATTTATTACCTAGCTTCATCAAGGTCATTTAAAATTGTTTTGTATGGGCTAAAGGAATTATCTTCCGAAGAGCTTAAACATAAACTAATGTCATTTGGATTGAGGTGTCAAAACTGTAAGATATTTAAGAAGCGGTATGAACGTTTCGGCGATGTGTCTTACTAAGTTTTTCTCGAAACCAGATCTATACGTCTCAGAGTGTTTACGAAAAACTTTAGATCTATTTATAATCCGCAAGTTAAATTGGACTTTTCAGGAGGACAACTTATAAATGTTATAACTGCCAGATGTATGGACGCGGCGAGAAACTCTGCCATATCAAAACTCATTGCGCTCTCCCCGAATGCCACAAAACTAGTGAATGTGCTTTGAAAAGTATAAAATGCGTCAACTGCAATGGAACGTACAAATCAAATGATCTAACATGTGTAAGCCGTCAAAGCTTTCTGGAAATGAGGGCATAGTTTTCGACCAAAAACAAAACACAATATAGTACAAGGGCACAACCAACTTTTGAAGCCAATATCGCGGATTTTCCCTCACTCCCTTCCTAACGAAATACACCGGTTGGCGTGGCACCCAAAATTTGCAAACACCTGTAACACATTGCATGGGATAAGTCAACCAGCAAGAATAGAGTGAAGAACAATGAAGACCTTTTTCCTTTGGAAGAAACATATGCGCTCACTGCGAATATGATCAGCTTGCTTGGTATTTGTATCGAGGCCGAACTGTTACTGTTACTGTTACTCAACTGAACATTTGCCTAAACCTGTGTATAAATGCTATCGCTTGGATAGAGATAAAACATAACGTACTTTCCATTACACGTTTGAGATAAATCAAAGCCATTGTTATTGAAGTTACTTTTGTTCATGGTCTTTCGTTAAAAATCTATAAGGCTTATTTTCCGCAAGATAAGCAGCCAACGTTCTTCCGCATTTCATTCTCCAGATGATAAAGTAGAGAAACACTTGTAAATCTAAATGATGACGTACTAGAAATGACTTCAATCTCGAAGAATACAACAAAATTGTGTTGTTGGTAAAATGTTCAATTGCAAATTTTAGAAACCAAAGGCGGAACAAAAGGCTACAATTTTAAGCAAACTATTCTGGAATATCAATAAGGTAGTAAAGAACACACTTAAAAAAACACACTCACATTCTTCATTACTCAGTCGCTTAATGTTGCTTAGACTGATTCTATGAACGTATTCGATGTCGATTATGTCCTGTTGTGGATACGTTGGTAAGAACTGGTGGTATAGATGATGCTGTAAAACTTGAAAATGTGTGGTTGTGTAAGCTGTACCGCCTTGTTGTTAATTTTAATTATATAGTATAAGTTGCAGACATTTTCTCATTAGTTTCATTGGCTGTGATTTAGCCTTTAGAATTCGTAAGAAAATTTGATGAATCTCGTCTTCCTTATCGGCGTTCCTTTTAGCAGATTTATGCATTCTGGGCTAAATGTGTTCAGCTAGGTTTCTTGTTTCCTGTTTTGGTATTTCGCTGGTAACGTGGTCAGCCATAGATTTTAGTAGGTTGACCATGTATATTACTTTAAAATGTCCACCGATTATTTAGGCTTTACCATCTTTGATTGATGTGATTTAATTGTGAAAAAGAAGTGCAAATATAGTAATGAAACTACGAGTATTAATAAAGCAAATATTCTCAGGAAATAGAAAATTACATTACTCAATTACAAGCAAACATTTTAAGAAAAATGCATTTTAAGTAAAAAAATGTAATCGCAAATTTTCATAATTTTGAGTTTAATGAGCCATAACTTTTTTATTCCTGCACAGATGCACTACTAAATTATCTTTTCGAAATGTTCAAAAACTGTTTTTGTACCTATACTATACTAGTTAAGAAGTGTTAGCATTTAAAGTGGTTACATTTCTAAATTAGAGGTCACCCACTTTGGTGGGGCTGTAACTTGAAATGGAGTAGAATTTTTTTCGACGGAACTTCAGGAATATGCCCTCAAAGAATTATACTGCTAAACTGGGACACCCTGTATATTATAGAATCAGTATAGGAACATGCTAGTACATTTGTGCATATGCATTTTTAACATACAATATTAAAAATTGGTGTACATAGTTTTTATTTTCGCAAACAATGAATTTAACCTACAATGTTAATTATATTAAGGTTTTTTCCTTTCCTCAATTTTTTATTTTTATCTAAATAGGTATGACTACGAAATAACTTGTAACTATAGCTGTTTTTTCAGCAATAGTTCCTGTACATATTATAGTTATATTCATGGTGCACAAATTTATTAAGTACTGTCTGTAAATGATTATATGTGTTAAGGTATTCAAATATATATTTCTTATTTGTGCATTGTAGATTTTGCGACCCGTAGTTGTGACCACTGTCATCTTATTACTCTTTTCCTTTACTTCTTTCCGAAAAAGTGGCTTATGCTTGCCTTGGATTTTTATATACATATTATATAAATTGAATTACTCTTTTTGAAATTTTTAGGTGCGAATATTTTGGAATGTCGCCATTTTTTTGGCTAATTCATGTTTTTTCTGCAGTCTACGTCTAATAATCTCTGACTCTAAAGTCATTACTAGCTTTAATTTGGAAGTAATGACATGTTTAAAAAACTTCCCTTCGATGTACTCTGCGATACGAATTTTACCGCAGGCTAACAGGACACTAAAAGGTTTTTTAAAACTAGTTGTTTGGTATTTTAACGTATGGGCTGAAAAGTCAGTGCCGTTTTATAGTAAAACCTAAAATTTTTGCAAAATTCAACTTTATTTATCAATATAGCTGCCTTCGGGGGTGATACACTGATTGATACGATTTTTCAATCTTTCGATACCAGTTTTGTAGTTTCGGCGATTACTTCTTCATCGGTCTTAAATCTCTTTCCGGCGAGCATTCTTTTGAGGTCTGCGAACAGGAAATAGTTGCTGGGGGCCAAATCTGGAGAATACGGTGGGTGGCGAAGCAATTCGTAGCCGAATTCATTCAATTTTGCCATCGTTTTCATCGACTTGTTACTCGGTGCATTGTCTTGATGAAACAGCCTCTTCTTTTTCTTCAAATGCGGCGTTTTTCTGCGATTTCGTCCTTTAAACGCTCCAACAACGCAATTTAATAGTCGCTGTTGATAGTCTGCCCCTTTTGGAGATAGTCGATGAAAATTATTCCATGTGTATCCCAAAATACTGCCGACTTGACTCTGGTGTGAAGTGATGGAGCCAAGTTTCATCCATTGTCACATACCGATGCAAAAATTCGGCTTTATTGTGGTGAAACAGCTTTAAACACCCCTCTGAAAAATCAACACGATGTTGGTTTTCAGATCTTAATTCTCTTTTCAATGAATTCTTGTGTTAAGGGTGATTGGCATAATTTACTTGATAATTTACTTACTTGAATGATAGTCCTCTATTTTTTCGTAAGGCTTGGGACTTACCTTCGGTGGGGGGCACTCTTTTTGGGGAGCATGCCTCTGCCCATCGGTATGTCGTTGATTAGAGTAGAGCTTCCTTAGTGGGATCGTAGGTCTCCTTGTGATATGTTTGGTTAACAGGTGAAGTAGGGAGAGTTTTGACCTTTTCCTCTGCGTATAATTCTATTTATTGTTTGTTAAACACTAGTGAAAGTTGATAGCTAATTGCAGCATGGAATTTATCCAGTTTACTTGATTATTGCACAACTAGTTAAGTTGATGTTAATATAGTGTTTTCTTTCGTTTTGGTGTCTCTACGTAAAAAGTATATTCGTATTTCCCTGAGAATAGGGCATCTGCCAATGAAATGGCAGATCTTAACAATTTCTTAATGGTTTCGTACTGGATGTATCCCCAAGATTGTGCTAACTACATCATTACTGACTCAGCTACAGCTTGGAACACTTTATATTTTACACATTGGTCGACTACATTATTTGAAAAACGTCTTTTCCAAGTTGCACATATCGCACTTTTGGCTTTTATTAGTCTGTCTTTTAGGTGAGGTTCCATATTTAGATTAAAAGTAATAATTAGTCCAAGATACCTGTATTGTTTCACCGTTTCGATAGGCTGACCGTTAAAATGCCAGTTCTCGTTTCCACATAATATACTTCCAGATCCCTTTTTAAAGATTAAGATTCCAAAATTGGCAGTACAAATCCAGACGATTAATCATAAGTTGAAGGGATTCTGGTGAATACCACATCATCTGCGAACAAAAAAGCCTTTATTAACACTCCAATAATTTCAATTCATCCTGGAAGGAAATCTACAAGGTCATCTATGTATATTGCAAAAAGATTCGGACAAAGTGCACAACCTTGTCTTACTCCTGATACTCCCACATTGAAGCCTCGAATCTATACTGTTGAATAAATTTTCTCATAGATATTTTCGAGGACCTTCCCAAACTTGTGGCTTATTATACCTTCGATCGATACTATATTATCAAACGTTGCCTTAAAATCAACGAAAAAAAGCAAATAATTCCTTTTTTTGTTTTATGAAAAATCTGGCAATGTTTTACAATACGAAGATGTTGTCTACCGTTTTTCGAAATCCTGCTTGGTATTCTTTTATCAGTTTAGTATTAATGAAAGGTGCTGCATAATGAATGTGAGGACTATTCATTAATGTTCTATTGTGAGGACTGTTCAGACATGGTTCATGAATATATTTACGTTCTTTTGCGATCCAGTTTGGGAGAGTTTTACCGTTAAACTTTTATTTTGCTGTCCAGAATTCTTTCACATTCTTGCCGCAAGTTAATTTGAGAGTTTCATTTTCGAAATAAACTTTCTTTTTCTCCTTGCACATTTGTTTAAAGGTTTTGTTTGCTCGTATATATAGTCTTTTATAATAAAATTTTTTGGAAAGCCTTGAGCCATGTGAACGATTTTCGCCTTGCCGCTTTACATTCGTTGTCAAACCATCTCTCCTTTGGTTTCGTACTTTTTCTTTGATTATTCATGCAGGGTGTGTACGATCTTTTAATCAGATCTAAAATTCCTCCAACGCTGCAATGACTATCTGTGTTTAGGTGTTAGTCAAGATTGTACCTGTAATTGACTGCACTTGACTCTTTCCTAACAATTTAGGAGGTAAAAGTATATCTCGTACCTCTTCATTTTCTACTGCGGCTGAACCAAACTCTGTGACTATAGGCATATGGTCTGAATACGGCTCACACAATACTTTAAACTCGTTGTCAAATATATTGCATGACACAAGGGCTGCATCCACAAAATCCCTTATATTTCCACGTATGTATTGCAAAATTGTACGATACAGCGGTTTGGTTTGATAATCCCAAAGTCCTTCAGAACTCCCCCTACAGCATGAACTCATGAGACGTATTTTCATGTCCAGTGAAAACCTATAATTTCTTTACGATATGCGGAAGTCGGCTAATTTCTATAAGATGAGCTTGCGTTTGAGGAGAGGATTGATCAGGCCAGTGAATATAGTTAATGATCTATGTGTAGAAACTCAAAAGAATGTCCGTGGATCAATTTAGAAAATAAAACTTTAAAAAAATGCCAAAATATTTAGCAAGGCCAAGTAAAAGGAACGTCAAACCAGAGCGACAGCCACAACAGGAAGCATAATGCTGGTTCCTGCAGGACCAGTTTATTTATATATTTTACTTTAACAGTTGCCATACTTCAGGACATCGTTTCAAGTGGTTACAAGATAAAAATAGATTTCATTCTTACCTGTTATGAAAAAATCGTAATATGAAATTTCTGAAGGTCTTTGTATGTCCTGGTTGTTATTGCTTTGTGAGTCTCTATTATTTTTAGCTCTGACTAAGGAACTTATTTCAGAGATTTTAATTTCTGTAAATGTTTAATTGAGCGCCAAGATCCATTTCAGTTTCACAGCTGGACAGAGCACATATGCAACGATTACATCATGACATGGTGTAAGTGAAAAATATGATGAAATAACGTGACGATCGTTATCGTCGACGAAAAAACATGGCCCAGTTATTTTTTGTGGATGAAGTGGTGATTCATGAAGCACATGTGGGTTTTCCCCCGAACAATAACGCACATTTTGTTTGTTGACGAACCCATTGAGCCAAAAAGAAAGAGTGCGTTCACAAATTAAATTCAAAGTTGTCAAGTCCCTATTGGAAAATCCTATACTATAATTATCAAAAATGACTGAACCTTAGAAGAAATACGTGCGACGGATAAATTTACATTATTGAATCAACGGTAAGCTTCAGCAAGCAGTATTGTCATACCTTACCATGTATAGGCACAGTATCTGGAGCTAAGGCCAGAAAGGATTTTCAGGATTAGGGTGCTGAAGCAGAGGTGTTGGCCGATCTACCGTTAAGTAGCACAACTAGTTTTTGAGTTACAGCCTTCTAAAGGGTAGCAGTCAGACAGTTACGTTTGCTTCGGGGTCTACCAGAGTTATATTTTGGGCTCTGTCGTCATCGTACACCATTATAATACGATTCCTGTTTCTAATACAAGTATTCGCTGAAAAACTAGCACAAAATAATAATAAAAGTATTGTGATTGATCCAACTCATGAATATTGCATTTTTCAGTTCGCTACGAGTTTTTATCCAATTGGCAATTTAGTGATGTGTAAAACTTGTAAAAAAATGTGATTCAAGAAAAAAAAAAGTAAAACCACTTAATCAAGCAAACTTCAAATTACCACCTAGCGATCATGAGGCACTAAGATAATGTGGATAATATGTTTAAAGTAATCTAGGCTACATTTGATCACTTAAGTTTGAATGATAAGAATACAAACCATGGAAACTGTCCAGAAGGCACAGAGATTTGGTGCCGGTTATTGCCGCGCAGAAGCTGATGGAATGAACTTGACTAAGCTCAAGCACGATTATCTCCCACTTGATCCAAGTTCAGAAACCAATATACGTGGACTTGTCTCAACGTAAATTGCTTGATAGATGTAAGGGTAATAATAACGAAAGTTACAATGGTTTACTTTGGCACTTTGCTCCGAAACACATTCACAGTGGTCTCAAACTATAAAATTAATTTGATATATTGAATATTTACGACTTTCGTATTCAAAGACGGTTATACCATAAATCTATCTCAAAAATATTTAAGCGGATGGGAGTGATAGTTGGACTTGCAGCAAGAGATTATGTCGCTAGCAAAGATGAAACAAGACTACGAGTAGCAGAGCATCGTCAACAGGCTGAAAAGAGCCAATAATCTCGAAGAAGACCTGCAACAGCCAAGCAGGTGCTTTTTGAAGAAGAGGAGGTGAATTATATGGGCCTGGAATAGCAGATTAATTTTATTATTGCAGTATGATTTTTATCTATTTATAACAATGAAATCAATCTTTTTATTCTTAAAACGAATTTTACTGTATTGTTGCCAAAAATAACGGAAATCTTTTCATTTTAATGCGGTAAGGACGAAAATTCATTCCACAAAAGTGAAGGCACTTCTGAAATAGGTATCCAAAATGTACTATGTTATATATTTAATACATTTATTTATAATGAAACATTACTTTTTTAGTATGTAGTGATGATCCTTTATATTTTAGAACAGCTTGTAGTCACCTGTTCATTGATTCTTCCAATTTTGTTGTATATTTTGGGCTAATATTGTCCCACTCCTTTTGTAAGGCAGTTTCGAAATCGTTCTTATTATGAATCTCTCTTTGGTGGAACTTTTATTCCAAATAATCCTAAATACTGCACAGCTTAACATTATAGGCAGTATGTTTTGGGTCGTTGTCTTGCTGGAAGAAATACGACTCCGTAAGACCCATTTTGGTTACACTTTCCTTAAATTTTTTTTTTAAATATCTATGTATGTGTATTGGTTCATTATTCCGTCTATAAAATGCAGCTTTCACACGCCTTTTGCATAAATACGATGGCGGTCCCAGAAGTAACCAACCCAACAAAGAAATTTTATGGAAAAAAATTAACTTATTTTCCGACATAATCGCCTTTCAGCTCTATTCATTTATCCCAGCAATGTTCAAAAAGTCAGATACCCTTTTTATAATAAGAACTGTCTTGCTCCTCAAAATATCCATTAACTGCCGACATCACTTCTTTATCGTTAGAAAAGCTTTGACCGCTGAGC
Organism: Volucella inanis; assembly: GCA_907269105.1. Lineage (NCBI taxonomy): Eukaryota > Metazoa > Arthropoda > Insecta > Diptera > Syrphidae > Volucella > Volucella inanis. Next base: position 113,422,081 of record OU026153.1, on the reverse strand, counting down.
CATTTTTTTCAAGTTTGGGAACAAAAAATAACTCGAGGGGGCTAAATCTGGCGAATAGGGTCATAAGGTAGCAATTCAAACTTTGATTCACTAATTTAGGCCATTGCAATGACAGATTTGTGAGCTGGTGCATTGTCTTCATGAAATAACACTTTCTTCTCAGCTAAATTTGGCCGTTTTTGCTTGATTTCTTCGCTCAAACGTTGCAATAAGTTCGCATAATACTGGCCGTTGATAGTATTTCCTTTTTCAAGATAGTCAATGAAAATTATCCCACGCGCATCCAAAAAAATCGATGCCATGAACTTGCCTGCAGATGAAACGGTTTTCGCCTTTTTTGGAACCGGTTCTCCCTTTTGAATACATTGTTTTGATTGTTCTTTTGTCTCGAGTTTAAAGTGATGGACCCATGTTTCATCCACTGTTATGAAATAGCGCAAAAATTCTGCTTTGTTGCTGTGAAACTTCTCCACGGCACTGTTTTTGCTTGAGTGTGAGCAAACGCGGCACCCATCTTGCTCACAGCTTTCTCATGTCCAAATTTTCAAATAAAATGCGATGTACCACACTTTTTGAAATGCCTACAATGTCTGTTAGCTCGCGCACTTTCAGTCGACTATCATCCAGTACCGCTTTGTGGATTTTCTACACCATATCTGGAGTCGTCACCTCATTTGGTCGACCACATGAAACCAACATATACAACGCAACGTCGTTTGGTTTCTATATTAATTTTTTTGTTTAGATCATTTCATTTAGAAATGATCGCTTATCTTCCTTGCGCTTATAAAAGGATTTTTTTTTGATCAGGCATTGTATTAGTCTTTTATCGCGTTGAGTTAGTTTTTGGGGTCGACCACTTCGCGGTTTATTTTTTATTTGAGACTTATTTAAATAACGTTGAATCACATTACGGACCGTACACCCACTATGAGACACTGAAGAACCTATTTGAGAAATCGATTTTTATTCGTGTACGTACGTATCGTACGTATAAATTTATAATAATTTTACGCTCTTCTACCGTTAACTCCTTACGCGGAGTTTTAACATGTATTTTCAAATTGGAGATGCTTCCTTCAAGAAATAAACACATCAAATGATATAACATAGTACTGCGTAGTCACAAAATGTGTAACAAATAAAATTGACAGCAACCACTATTTGTATTAATTGTGCCTTCACTTTTGTGGAATGAATTTTCGTCCTTGCCGCATTAAAACGAAAATATTTCCGTTATCTTTTGGCAACAATACAGTAAAATTCGTAACAAATATTGGAATTATATTGGTTTACATAAACATGCAAATTTTCATTTTAATTTTTGCCATACGGGGATATGTTTGTGGGAAAATGTTAAATGTATATTCCTTACTGTTAAATGTATATTTTACGTTGTCTTCTCTGCTACCCTTGTAATTAGTGTGTAGGTGACGTATTGGGTTTTGTAATATTCTGTTTTATATTTTATTAATTATTTTTTTATGTATTAAACATTTTAATTTGTCATATTTAGGAATAACTTTAACAAAAAATTAATGTTCAATTGCGAGAATGATAAGCATCGATAAGTGTTACATAGTAGAGCTTTATGATAAGACAAAGAACAGAAATTAAGTGAACAATTAACATTTTTATATTTATGGTATTAAAAAATGCATTACTGAAATGATGAAGTAAAGGGAGTTTAAATATTCAGAATATATACCTGTGAAAACAAGTTTGATTAAAGACCATATTATGCAACTGATGTGCGAAGCTTGTTACCCATAGCGATGTTTGGCTATGCATAGCAAATACAATTTTAGCTAATTTAAATCTAGAAATTAGTGATTGTCTCTATTTTGATCACTATTGAGTAAGATATTTTTGATGCCATCGCTAAAACCTTGCATCAGTGTCTGCCTAAGATATTACAGGTTGGTGTATTCTTTCGCGTTTTCGAAAACAAGTACTATAAACATGAACAACTTTCCGCATAAAGTTTCTGCACCCCAAAATGCTGAAATTTTGTTTTATTGCAAGTAAGAGAGTGACTCCGGCATGTAAATGTTTTTTATGTTCATATTCCACTATTAGATTGGGTGTTATTGTGAATTTTAATCGTCCACCAGCACGAAGAACATCAAAAAAGTCAAGCATAGGGGTTGAGGTTGTTATTTGATGGTAATTCAGAAAGATTTTCAAGAAGCTGAATTTCATTTTTAAAAAATAAGGTTGACCGCATAAAATGAGTATAGTTCTGGATTGTAAGAGAATTGATTTTTCGTCGAGAATTTAGGCAGCACATCTTCAAAAATACAAAAAATATTCTTAAAACGCCAAAGCCAACGTCATTACTACTTTGTGCAATGACTACTTATAAAATCTTGCCGGTTATCAGCATCGAACCAAAACACATCCAATTGCAGCACCAGCACTTACGCACATACAAATCGATATGGAATAAATGTGATCGCAGATGTCCTCTGATGTATGTAAACACCTTTCAAGCATTTTCCCTTTAGCGTGCGATTATCATTAAGAAAAAAATTGGTTAACTATCAACCGAGCCAAGTAATGCTTCTAAAACGCATTGCTGTCGTCCATAGTTAAAGCAAAAGTTTAACACCTATGGTAAATATTATCAAAATTCCGGCTCAATTGTAAATACGCAACGTGATACGTAGAAAAGTTTGACCGTGAGTACACTCTTTTGGATCTTAAGCTACCAACTAGACGAAGATTGGTGCGAAATGAAGAAAGTAAAGCTACATCCATATAAGATTATGCTAATGCAAGAATTGAAGTTAGCGTTGCCTATGCCGTGATTTCGATAATTGGGCGCTGGAAATCGAGACCCGATTTTTTTTCGAAAAAACATCTTTTCGGATGAAGTACATTTTTGGCTCAGCAGCTATGTTAGCAAGCACAATTGCATTATTGGAGCAAAAACAATCCACAAATTTTCGGCCAAGCATCAATGCAACCACAAAGATTAACAATTTGGTTTATGGTATGGCGGCATCATCGTACCTTATTTCCTTCAAAATGAAAAAGGGGAGACGGTTACCGTCAATTGTCTTCATTATAGAGGGACGTTAACCGACTTTATTTGGTCAGAGCTCAACAACTTCGAAATATCCGAGCTGTGGTTCCAACAAGACGGTGCACAGTTCGGCATTTGTATGGAAATTTGAACAAAAATCCTTAACTCAAATTCATATGTACAGATTTAGTTTTTTAAAGCTATAATTATACTGAAACTAAACTATTGTCATCGCTATCTTCAAGCTCTGTATCAGCTAAATAAATTTAATCAAATGAGAAAGCACTTATATTAAGTAAATTATTTGACAAATCTTCAATTTTTTAGTACTTACTTACTTCTGAGATATTCCTATTTTATTTCCTTGAAGTAATATTTCAATGTGTTGAAATTAAAGGATCGGAAGTTAGTAATAACGCGTTTATAAGATAGGTATTTGTCTGCTGCTCATCTTACGGGTTTGATTTAATCTATTTCTTCTTATTTCCGTATGTCGAACCTCTAAAGCCTCTTCTGACAGAAAACCTATAGGTAAGTCGAAAGAATCGATGACATCACAACGATGAATCAAGATCTTATGGACGCTACTTGGCATTTAATACTAATTATACAAATTTATCAATAAATCTTTTGTTTCTCTTAGTAAAGTTTTAATCTGCTGAACATTTATTTTTATACTTGATGATAAAACTCTTAAAATCGCATGAAAGATTTTTATCAAATTTAAATCCATTCGTGTGATTTCTGAACTGATATCTGATTCTTTGAGGTACCTTATTGCAGTATTTCTATGATTTGGAGATCCATAGCCCGGTTTTGGCTTATCCACTGAGAGCCCCATACGAATTTTAAAAAGGTTTTGCATTTAATATTTTTATTTTTAACTTATCTTACTTGCCACATTTTTACCGGCAAACAATCAGTATTAGGAAGCCTTTGAGAAACCATAGTCATAGTCAAATTTTTGGGGACTCTCCATTTATATAGCATTAAGAAGAACAATAAGTGTCTGATAAAATGTTACATACCTATACTTCCATCTAATATTGTAAAATATAATTCTTACTTAGCTAGTACAGAACTATTATTGAAATTAATTTGATACGCCGATAATTGGCGTATATCATTTTTTATTAAGGACTCTTGCTCCCGTACTAAATGCTGATACTCCTTCATAAAAATGAATTTAATAGGTCTGCAAAACAATGTGTCGGAGAAACGTGGGTGAACCCATAACTCAGCTTTTGTTCCTCTCAGATTAGTAGATGACAATAAAACTATCAAGAACATAATTTGAGATGTATTTTCTTTGAATTTTCTTCCATCAAATCCCCGCTTGCAAATTTGCTTCAAAACTGAGACGAGATCGATGCCAATGATCTTTAAAATGCTTTGTAGGGTAATGTCCAATAGTTCCTGAATTTAAACTCTACAGATATTTCACTTACAGATACATTTGGTAAAATAATCCTAAATACTGCACAGCTTAACATTATAGGCAGTATGTTTTGGGTCGTTGTCTTGCTGGAAGAAATACGACTCCGTAAGACCCATTTTGGTTACACTTTCCTTAAATTTTTTTTTTAAATATCTATGTATGTGTATTGGTTCATTATTCCGTCTATAAAATGCAGCTTTCACACGCCTTTTGCATAAATACGATGGCGGTCCCAGAAGTAACCAACCCAACAAAGAAATTTTATGGAAAAAAATTAACTTATTTTCCGACATAATCGCCTTTCAGCTCTATTCATTTATCCCAGCAATGTTCAAAAAGTCAGATACCCTTTTTATAATAAGAACTGTCTTGCTCCTCAAAATATCCATTAACTGCCGACATCACTTCTTTATCGTTAGAAAAGCTTTGACCGCTGAGCCATTTTTTTCAAGTTTGGGAACAAAAAATAACTCGAGGGGGCTAAATCTGGCGAATAGGGTCATAAGGTAGCAATTCAAACTTTGATTCACTAATTTAGGCCATTGCAATGACAGATTTGTGAGCTGGTGCATTGTCTTCATGAAATAACACTTTCTTCTCAGCTAAATTTGGCCGTTTTTGCTTGATTTCTTCGCTCAAACGTTGCAATAAGTTCGCATAATACTGGCCGTTGATAGTATTTCCTTTTTCAAGATAGTCAATGAAAATTATCCCACGCGCATCCAAAAAAATCGATGCCATGAACTTGCCTGCAGATGAAACGGTTTTCGCCTTTTTTGGAACCGGTTCTCCCTTTTGAATACATTGTTTTGATTGTTCTTTTGTCTCGAGTTTAAAGTGATGGACCCATGTTTCATCCACTGTTATGAAATAGCGCAAAAATTCTGCTTTGTTGCTGTGAAACTTCTCCACGGCACTGTTTTTGATTGAGTGTGAGCAAACGCGGCACCCATCTTGCTCACAGCTTTCTCATGTCCAAATTTTCAAATAAAATGCGATGTACCACACTTTTTGAAATGCCTACAATGTCTGTTAGCTCGCGCACTTTCAGTCGACTATCATCCAGTACCGCTTTGTGGATTTTCTACACCATATCTGGAGTCGTCACCTCATTTGGTCGACCACATGAAACCAACATATACAACGCAACGTCGTTTGGTTTCTATATTAATTTTTTTGTTTAGATCATTTCATTTAGAAATGATCGCTTATCTTCCTTGCGCTTATAAAAGGATTTTTTTTTGATCAGGCATTGTATTAGTCTTTTATCGCGTTGAGTTAGTTGTTGGGGTCGACCACTTCGCGGTTTATTTTTTATTTGAGACTTATTTAAATAACGTTGAATCACATTACGGACCGTACACCCACTATGAGACACTGAAGAACCTATTTGAGAAATCGATTTTTATTCGTGTACGTACGTATCGTACGTATAAATTTATAATAATTTTACGCTCTTCTACCGTTAACTCCTTACGCGGAGTTTTAACATGTATTTTCAAATTGGAGATGCTTCCTTCAAGAAATAAACACATCAAATGATATAACATAGTACTGCGTAGTCACAAAATGTGTAACAAATAAAATTGACAGCAACCACTATTTGTATTAATTGTGCCTTCACTTTTGTGGAATGAATTTTCGTCCTTGCCGCATTAAAACGAAAATATTTCCGTTATCTTTTGGCAACAATACAGTAAAATTCGTAACAAATATTGGAATTATATTGGTTTACATAAACATGCAAATTTTCATTTTAATTTTTGCCATACGGGGATATGTTTGTGGGAAAATGTTAAATGTATATTCCTTACTGTTAAATGTATATTTTACGTTGTCTTCTCTGCTACCCTTGTAATTAGTGTGTAGGTGACGTATTGGGTTTTGTAATATTCTGTTTTATATTTTATTAATTATTTTTTTATGTATTAAACATTTTAATTTGTCATATTTAGGAATAACTTTAACAAAAAATTAATGTTCAATTGCGAGAATGATAAGCATCGATAAGTGTTACATAGTAGAGCTTTATGATAAGACAAAGAACAGAAATTAAGTGAACAATTAACATTTTTATATTTATGGTATTAAAAAATGCATTACTGAAATGATGAAGTAAAGGGAGTTTAAATATTCAGAATATATACCTGTGAAAACAAGTTTGATTAAAGACCATATTATGCAACTGATGTGCGAAGCTTGTTACCCATAGCGATGTTTGGCTATGCATAGCAAATACAATTTTAGCTAATTTAAATCTAGAAATTAGTGATTGTCTCTATTTTGATCACTATTGAGTAAGATATTTTTGATGCCATCGCTAAAACCTTGCATCAGTGTCTGCCTAAGATATTACAGGTTGGTGTATTCTTTCGCGTTTTCGAAAACAAGTACTATAAACATGAACAACTTTCCGCATAAAGTTTCTGCACCCCAAAATGCTGAAATTTTGTTTTATTGCAAGTAAGAGAGTGACTCCGGCATGTAAATGTTTTTTATGTTCATATTCCACTATTAGATTGGGTGTTATTGTGAATTTTAATCGTCCACCAGCACGAAGAACATCAAAAAAGTCAAGCATAGGGGTTGAGGTTGTTATTTGATGGTAATTCAGAAAGATTTTCAAGAAGCTGAATTTCATTTTTAAAAAATAAGGTTGACCGCATAAAATGAGTATAGTTCTGGATTGTAAGAGAATTGATTTTTCGTCGAGAATTTAGGCAGCACATCTTCAAAAATACAAAAAATATTCTTAAAACGCCAAAGCCAACGTCATTACTACTTTGTGCAATGACTACTTATAAAATCTTGCCGGTTATCAGCATCGAACCAAAACACATCCAATTGCAGCACCAGCACTTACGCACATACAAATCGATATGGAATAAATGTGATCGCAGATGTCCTCTGATGTATGTAAACACCTTTCAAGCATTTTCCCTTTAGCGTGCGATTATCATTAAGAAAAAAATTGGTTAACTATCAACCGAGCCAAGTAATGCTTCTAAAACGCATTGCTGTCGTCCATAGTTAAAGCAAAAGTTTAACACCTATGGTAAATATTATCAAAATTCCGGCTCAATTGTAAATACGCAACGTGATACGTAGAAAAGTTTGACCGTGAGTACACTCTTTTGGATCTTAAGCTACCAACTAGACGAAGATTGGTGCGAAATGAAGAAAGTAAAGCTACATCCATATAAGATTATGCTAATGCAAGAATTGAAGTTAGCGTTGCCTATGCCGTGATTTCGATAATTGGGCGCTGGAAATCGAGACCCGATTTTTTTTCGAAAAAACATCTTTTCGGATGAAGTACATTTTTGGCTCAGCAGCTATGTTAGCAAGCACAATTGCATTATTGGAGCAAAAACAATCCACAAATTTTCGGCCAAGCATCAATGCAACCACAAAGATTAACAATTTGGTTTATGGTATGGCGGCATCATCGTACCTTATTTCCTTCAAAATGAAAAAGGGGAGACGGTTACCGTCAATTGTCTTCATTATAGAGGGACGTTAACCGACTTTATTTGGTCAGAGCTCAACAACTTCGAAATATCCGAGCTGTGGTTCCAACAAGACGGTGCACAGTTCGGCATTTGTATGGAAATTTGAACAAAAATCCTTAACTCAAATTCATATGTACAGATTTAGTTTTTTAAAGCTATAATTATACTGAAACTAAACTATTGTCATCGCTATCTTCAAGCTCTGTATCAGCTAAATAAATTTAATCAAATGAGAAAGCACTTATATTAAGTAAATTATTTGACAAATCTTCAATTTTTTAGTACTTACTTACTTCTGAGATATTCCTATTTTATTTCCTTGAAGTAATATTTCAATGTGTTGAAATTAAAGGATCGGAAGTTAGTAATAACGCGTTTATAAGATAGGTATTTGTCTGCTGCTCATCTTACGGGTTTGATTTAATCTATTTCTTCTTATTTCCGTATGTCGAACCTCTAAAGCCTCTTCTGACAGAAAACCTATAGGTAAGTCGAAAGAATCGATGACATCACAACGATGAATCAAGATCTTATGGACGCTACTTGGCATTTAATACTAATTATACAAATTTATCAATAAATCTTTTGTTTCTCTTAGTAAAGTTTTAATCTGCTGAACATTTATTTTTATACTTGATGATAAAACTCTTAAAATCGCATGAAAGATTTTTATCAAATTTAAATCCATTCGTGTGATTTCTGAACTGATATCTGATTCTTTGAGGTACCTTATTGCAGTATTTCTATGATTTGGAGATCCATAGCCCGGTTTTGGCTTATCCACTGAGAGCCCCATACGAATTTTAAAAAGGTTTTGCATTTAATATTTTTATTTTTAACTTATCTTACTTGCCACATTTTTACCGGCAAACAATCAGTATTAGGAAGCCTTTGAGAAACCATAGTCATAGTCAAATTTTTGGGGACTCTCCATTTATATAGCATTAAGAAGAACAATAAGTGTCTGATAAAATGTTACATACCTATACTTCCATCTAATATTGTAAAATATAATTCTTACTTAGCTAGTACAGAACTATTATTGAAATTAATTTGATACGCCGATAATTGGCGTATATCATTTTTTATTAAGGACTCTTGCTCCCGTACTAAATGCTGATACTCCTTCATAAAAATGAATTTAATAGGTCTGCAAAACAATGTGTCGGAGAAACGTGGGTGAACCCATAACTCAGCTTTTGTTCCTCTCAGATTAGTAGATGACAATAAAACTATCAAGAACATAATTTGAGATGTATTTTCTTTGAATTTTCTTCCATCAAATCCCCGCTTGCAAATTTGCTTCAAAACTGAGACGAGATCGATGCCAATGATCTTTAAAATGCTTTGTAGGGTAATGTCCAATAGTTCCTGAATTTAAACTCTACAGATATTTCACTTACAGATACATTTGGTAAAATAATCCTAAATACTGCACAGCTTAACATTATAGGCAGTATGTTTTGGGTCGTTGTCTTGCTGGAAGAAATACGACTCCGTAAGACCCATTTTGGTTACACTTTCCTTAAATTTTTTTTTTAAATATCTATGTATGTGTATTGGTTCATTATTCCGTCTATAAAATGCAGCTTTCACACGCCTTTTGCATAAATACGATGGCGGTCCCAGAAGTAACCAACCCAACAAAGAAATTTTATGGAAAAAAATTAACTTATTTTCCGACATAATCGCCTTTCAGCTCTATTCATTTATCCCAGCAATGTTCAAAAAGTCAGATACCCTTTTTATAATAAGAACTGTCTTGCTCCTCAAAATATCCATTAACTGCCGACATCACTTCTTTATCGTTAGAAAAGCTTTGACCGCTGAGCCATTTTTTTCAAGTTTGGGAACAAAAAATAACTCGAGGGGGCTAAATCTGGCGAATAGGGTCATAAGGTAGCAATTCAAACTTTGATTCACTAATTTAGGCCATTGCAATGACAGATTTGTGAGCTGGTGCATTGTCTTCATGAAATAACACTTTCTTCTCAGCTAAATTTGGCCGTTTTTGCTTGATTTCTTCGCTCAAACGTTGCAATAAGTTCGCATAATACTGGCCGTTGATAGTATTTCCTTTTTCAAGATAGTCAATGAAAATTATCCCACGCGCATCCAAAAAAATCGATGCCATGAACTTGCCTGCAGATGAAACGGTTTTCGCCTTTTTTGGAACCGGTTCTCCCTTTTGAATACATTGTTTTGATTGTTCTTTTGTCTCGAGTTTAAAGTGATGGACCCATGTTTCATCCACTGTTATGAAATAGCGCAAAAATTCTGCTTTGTTGCTGTGAAACTTCTCCACGGCACTGTTTTTGCTTGAGTGTGAGCAAACGCGGCACCCATCTTGCTCACAGCTTTCTCATGTCCAAATTTTCAAATAAAATGCGATGTACCACACTTTTTGAAATGCCTACAATGTCTGTTAGCTCGCGCACTTTCAGTCGACTATCATCCAGTACCGCTTTGTGGATTTTCTACACCATATCTGGAGTCGTCACCTCATTTGGTCGACCACATGAAACCAACATATACAACGCAACGTCGTTTGGTTTCTATATTAATTTTTTTGTTTAGATCATTTCATTTAGAAAATTCTTCCTTGCGCTTATAAAAGGATTTTTTTTTGATCAGGCATTGTATTAGTCTTTTATCGCGTTGAGTTAGTTTTTGGGGTCGACCACTTCGCGGTTTATTTTTTATTTGAGACTTATTTAAATAACGTTGAATCACATTACGGACCGTACACCCACTATGAGACACTGAAGAACCTATTTGAGAAATCGATTTTTATTCGTGTACGTACGTATCGTACGTATAAATTTATAATAATTTTACGCTCTTCTACCGTTAACTCCTTACGCGGAGTTTTAACATGTATTTTCAAATTGGAGATGCTTCCTTCAAGAAATAAACACATCAAATGATATAACATAGTACTGCGTAGTCACAAAATGTGTAACAAATAAAATTGACAGCAACCACTATTTGTATTAATTGTGCCTTCACTTTTGTGGAATGAATTTTCGTCCTTGCCGCATTAAAACGAAAATATTTCCGTTATCTTTTGGCAACAATACAGTAAAATTCGTAACAAATATTGGAATTATATTGGTTTACATAAACATGCAAATTTTCATTTTAATTTTTGCCATACGGGGATATGTTTGTGGGAAAATGTTAAATGTATATTCCTTACTGTTAAATGTATATTTTACGTTGTCTTCTCTGCTACCCTTGTAATTAGTGTGTAGGTGACGTATTGGGTTTTGTAATATTCTGTTTTATATTTTATTAATTATTTTTTTATGTATTAAACATTTTAATTTGTTATATTTAGGAATAACTTTAACAAAAAATTAATGTTCAATTGCGAGAATGATAAGCATCGATAAGTGTTACATAGTAGAGCTTTATGATAAGACAAAGAACAGAAATTAAGTGAACAATTAACATTTTTATATTTATGGTATTAAAAAATGCATTACTGAAATGATGAAGTAAAGGGAGTTTAAATATTCAGAATATATACCTGTGAAAACAAGTTTGATTAAAGACCATATTATGCAACTGATGTGCGAAGCTTGTTACCCATAGCGATGTTTGGCTATGCATAGCAAATACAATTTTAGCTAATTTAAATCTAGAAATTAGTGATTGTCTCTATTTTGATCACTATTGAGTAAGATATTTTTGATGCCATCGCTAAAACCTTGCATCAGTGTCTGCCTAAGATATTACAGGTTGGTGTATTCTTTCGCGTTTTCGAAAACAAGTACTATAAACATGAACAACTTTCCGCATAAAGTTTCTGCACCCCAAAATGCTGAAATTTTGTTTTATTGCAAGTAAGAGAGTGACTCCGGCATGTAAATGTTTTTTATGTTCATATTCCACTATTAGATTGGGTGTTATTGTGAATTTTAATCGTCCACCAGCACGAAGAACATCAAAAAAGTCAAGCATAGGGGTTGAGGTTGTTATTTGATGGTAATTCAGAAAGATTTTCAAGAAGCTGAATTTCATTTTTAAAAAATAAGGTTGACCGCATAAAATGAGTATAGTTCTGGATTGTAAGAGAATTGATTTTTCGTCGAGAATTTAGGCAGCACATCTTCAAAAATACAAAAAATATTCTTAAAACGCCAAAGCCAACGTCATTACTACTTTGTGCAATGACTACTTATAAAATCTTGCCGGTTATCAGCATCGAACCAAAACACATCCAATTGCAGCACCAGCACTTACGCACATACAAATCGATATGGAATAAATGTGATCGCAGATGTCCTCTGATGTATGTAAACACCTTTCAAGCATTTTCCCTTTAGCGTGCGATTATCATTAAGAAAAAAATTGGTTAACTATCAACCGAGCCAAGTAATGCTTCTAAAACGCATTGCTGTCGTCCATAGTTAAAGCAAAAGTTTAACACCTATGGTAAATATTATCAAAATTCCGGCTCAATTGTAAATACGCAACGTGATACGTAGAAAAGTTTGACCGTGAGTACACTCTTTTGGATCTTAAGCTACCAACTAGACGAAGATTGGTGCGAAATGAAGAAAGTAAAGCTACATCCATATAAGATTATGCTAATGCAAGAATTGAAGTTAGCGTTGCCTATGCCGTGATTTCGATAATTGGGCGCTGGAAATCGAGACCCGATTTTTTTTCGAAAAAACATCTTTTCGGATGAAGTACATTTTTGGCTCAGCAGCTATGTTAGCAAGCACAATTGCATTATTGGAGCAAAAACAATCCACAAATTTTCGGCCAAGCATCAATGCAACCACAAAGATTAACAATTTGGTTTATGGTATGGCGGCATCATCGTACCTTATTTCCTTCAAAATGAAAAAGGGGAGACGGTTACCGTCAATTGTCTTCATTATAGAGGGACGTTAACCGACTTTATTTGGTCAGAGCTCAACAAATTCGAAATATCCGAGCTGTGGTTCCAACAAGACGGTGCACAGTTCGGCATTTGTATGGAAATTTGAACAAAAATCCTTAACTCAAATTCATATGTACAGATTTAGTTTTTTAAAGCTATAATTATACTGAAACTAAACTATTGTCATCGCTATCTTCAAGCTCTGTATCAGCTAAATAAATTTAATCAAATGAGAAAGCACTTATATTAAGTAAATTATTTGACAAATCTTCAATTTTTTAGTACTTACTTACTTCTGAGATATTCCTATTTTATTTCCTTGAAGTAATATTTCAATGTGTTGAAATTAAAGGATCGGAAGTTAGTAATAACGCGTTTATAAGATAGGTATTTGTCTGCTGCTCATCTTACGGGTTTGATTTAATCTATTTCTTCTTATTTCCGTATGTCGAACCTCTAAAGCCTCTTCTGACAGAAAACCTATAGGTAAGTCGAAAGAATCGATGACATCACAACGATGAATCAAGATCTTATGGACGCTACTTGGCATTTAATACTAATTATACAAATTTATCAATAAATCTTTTGTTTCTCTTAGTAAAGTTTTAATCTGCTGAACATTTATTTTTATACTTGATGATAAAACTCTTAAAATCGCATGAAAGATTTTTATCAAATTTAAATCCATTCGTGTGATTTCTGAACTGATATCTGATTCTTTGAGGTACCTTATTGCAGTATTTCTATGATTTGGAGATCCATAGCCCGGTTTTGGCTTATCCACTGAGAGCCCCATACGAATTTTAAAAAGGTTTTGCATTTAATATTTTTATTTTTAACTTATCTTACTTGCCACATTTTTACCGGCAAACAATCAGTATTAGGAAGCCTTTGAGAAACCATAGTCATAGTCAAATTTTTGGGGACTCTCCATTTATATAGCATTAAGAAGAACAATAAGTGTCTGATAAAATGTTACATACCTATACTTCCATCTAATATTGTAAAATATAATTCTTACTTAGCTAGTACAGAACTATTATTGAAATTAATTTGATACGCCGATAATTGGCGTATATCATTTTTTATTAAGGACTCTTGCTCCCGTACTAAATGCTGATACTCCTTCATAAAAATGAATTTAATAGGTCTGCAAAACAATGTGTCGGAGAAACGTGGGTGAACCCATAACTCAGCTTTTGTTCCTCTCAGATTAGTAGATGACAATAAAACTATCAAGAACATAATTTGAGATGTATTTTCTTTGAATTTTCTTCCATCAAATCCCCGCTTGCAAATTTGCTTCAAAACTGAGACGAGATCGATGCCAATGATCTTTAAAATGCTTTGTAGGGTAATGTCTAATAGTTCCTGAATTTAAACTCTACAGATATTTCACTTACAGATACATTTGGTAAAGAAGGTTTTCTAGCTTACCTCAGAGTCTTGACGGATGGAAAATAGTTCTTAGATTACTTATTCATAAAACTGCAGAGAATATTATACTTTCTTTCAGAAGGGTCAAGATCAAAATACAAGGCAAGGACTTGATGGGGACTTAAAGTTGACTGATGTTGACTTGTTGATGTTGATCCTCTTGAAATATCGCACGCAAAATTAAGTTCTTCAACGGAGGGTGAATTTATTATATCTTGAACTCTACATTTTTTTGTCTTTAAAGATGCTTCTTCAAACCTTACTAAAGGTCTCCCGCGGCTCTTCAGTGGATCTTGATTATGTTGGTTACAGATCGCTTTCTGTCTCAGTTGGTATCAATAGTTCTTTTTGTAACAACTCTAAATGTCGCTTGTATAAATACTTGCGGTTTCTAGAGCAATCTTTCCCCTTTCTGCTCATCGCTAAACAATAAGCTTCATCTGCGTGTCTAATTTTGGCTTTTAAACTATCAGAACAGTCATTTATATCTAAAAGAGATTGCAGTTTATGGATAACTTTATTAGTTATTAGTATTTTGTAACAAAAAAAAAAAAAAACACAATAGCAAAGTCTGATATAAGTATGACTTACGCGTAGCATTTAAATGCACAAAATATTTTGCGCCGAGTTTTTTTAAAGCTTATTTAAAATGAAGAAATATTTGTTTTTTTAACAATTCACTTTATCACGCTATACATATATTTCAATATATCTAAAAAGAATTGGTACTTATACTAGAATAACAAACCTTCTTCTAAAATCATGTTAGATTTAGTTCCAGATTTTAACATACACGAACTACACCAAAATAACACTTCTTCACAGCAAGCACAGCGATGCATGGTTTTTTTGTCGATTTATCTGTATGGTACGCTGAGCGTTAGAAAATGTTCTTACCGGTAAGATGGAATAGGCTCAGCAAAATCAGCGGCAATAAATTCCTGTGTGTGTGTCATACTCGAATAATTTAGACGGTTTTCTAAGGAACTTTTTAGTGAGTGAATGCACCTTTTGTGTAACGATGTCTTTATTGTTTTCTACTGAATTAACAGAACTTTTCCATGGAGTGATGGCTTCATATTTGGAGGAAATTTTATGTATACATCTTAACTTAAGTTCTTCCGAGAACAATTCTGTTTCGAGCTTGTTTTTTTTTTTTATAATTCCGCACGCACACCAAGGGAATATGAATACCCTTTTACTGGATTTTCTCCAGGACGCGGGCGGGTGGTGTGGTAGTTTGAAAGAGCAGTAAATTTAAATCTTTTTTTGCAATACTTTCCATAGAACGAAGAGTTTATGACAAAAAAACACTCTCGGTTTGCAAGTAAATACTGGGATATATTAGCGATTGAGCTTTCACAATTACTGTTACAGTAGATTTGCAAAATGTGCAGGGCAGAATACGCGTATCTCCATCAAATGAAAGGGTAGAGTCGCAGTTACCCTCTCTTTGGATGAAATTTAATCTTCAATTCACTTGGCATACACTTGAGCAGCATAGACTTGAGCATAATATCAAATAATGATGAGAAGACGGTATGCCTAATTCTGTCAGCGAACGGCTGTAGGAGATCACTACATTATAAAATTGGCGGAGAGCAATAGAATTTGTTTGGCTATATACTGGTATAAGTGTTGAATCAAGCGATCGACAAGTTTTCTATTATCTCCGTATTCTTCTTGCAATAAAGATATGACGCCATCATAGCAGGCATCTGAAGAGGTAAACCTACATATCTTACCGCTTCTCCTTTGAAAACCGATTGAAGGTTGTTGAATTTTTCGATGCTTGTTAGAGAATTATTTTCATTTATTGTCATCTTAAAATTTTCCCCGAAGTTAATCAATTCTGTGTATTTTCCTGAAAAAATATTAAGCTCTAACTTCGACAATTTAAAGTTGTTAGATACAGATTTAATGCACTCCAATAGTTTTCTACTATAACTTTATATATAGGCAATTGTAATCATTGCAAACGGGAGGATAAATCTCCCTCCATGTTTTGGATATAATCACTGATTTTTGAATTCGTCGTAGACAAAAATTCAGTGGCTTCTTTCACTATTTTATTTATTCAACTTCGATTACCAGCATGAGCTTGTAAATCCATTTCTTGACTATAACACGTGCCCCGGGTTTCGGCACCAGATTTAGAACTGAGTATTACATTTGTAAAGATACCAATTGATGTACAAGTACAAGGGTGACCAGATAAAAACGATAGCAAAAAAAATTTAAATAATACAATACAACAGCGGTGAGAGATATAAAATTGATTCTGGCTTTATTTTGAAGCTACGTTTTTGCAATTATGTGTTGAAATGGCACATTATTCAAATGGACACCTCGGTTTCAGTGGCAGTGCTTCAAGCGGTCGGTAAAATTTTTGATGACTCGATCCAATGTGTTCGGCGTTATTCCGGAAATAGCGTGTTGAGCTTATCCAAAGTGGTTGGATTATTAGCGTAGACTAAGAACTTGACTCAGAGAAAATAATCGAGTGGCTCCAAACCGCATTATCGCGGCGGCCAATTGATGAACGCTCGCCGTGAGATGACGCAGTCGTAAAATTTCTGCATTACAACTTCGAGCATTGCGTTGCTTATTTGGCATGTAGCGCCATCTTGTTAGAACTACAGCCCGGATATGTCGATATTATCGAGCTCTGACCACAGAAAGTTGGTTAACATTGTCTATACCTGAGACCATTGACGGCAATGGTGTCACTTGGGAACACTTGTGGATCGTGTTCACTCAAATAATGGCAATTTTGCTGTTGACACAGCCACTGAGCTAAAACTGAGCTTCGTCCGAGAAGATGTTTTTTTTTTTTTTGGCTAAAATCCGTATCTCCGGCCAACATTTTCAGAGCCCAATTAGCATACTCAAGGCGTTATCTATAGTCGTACGGCTTCAATTCTTGCGTCAGCAAAATTTTGTACGGAATTCTTTGGTGATGTTCAATTCAGCTGATCGACACCGAATCGATATTTCTGGGTCTTCTTCGATACAATCTCTGTCTGTGTATATTCTGAGTGTATTCACTCTGAAACTTTTCCACGGTGCGATGAATTGCCTGCACACTGAAGTCATGACTACGACCGACCTCACGACGAAACTCACGTTTTCGTCATTGACAAATTTTCTGGGATTCATACCTGCTGTTAGAAATATGTGTTTATTGCCCGTCCTTCAGCAACTCGGCCTTCGATATACTTTATTCATTTGCGATAACATATTTAGTAGGTTGCTACGGCTTGCAGTTAATACGAACTTAGAGAAGCTCTGTAAATCTTAATGAATATCTGGAGGTTTATGCTGACTACTTCTGTGCCATTGTTGGTGTAGTTGCAAGTAGTAGCTGTAGTTTCCAAGCGGAATGTGCCTGCGTTGTCTGTTTGATGTTGTAGAGGTATCCTCATTCGTTTTATTGTCTCAGTCATACTTTTTGAGTTTCATTCATTGAATTGAGCTTCAGTCATTCAAATTTCTCGTTCGACAGATCTCTGCCGGTGGGTAGGGGGAAGTCGAAGGGGGGCCCTCGTTATTGCTCAGGAGAATGGGGTCCAACATACTTTACTATAATTAAGGGAATATGAACGAACTCCTGCGGTTCCTCAATTTCGTTAGACATAGTAATTTCAATACTGAGGCTTCTATGGTCACGGTCAAACACGAACCTCGGAAAATAGTTCATATTAGTGCGCGTAAGTTAAATTTATATCTATATCGAATAATAGGAGCGGTGTCTGGGAAACAGCGAACTATCCGTCACTCTTAGACCGACGTACTTAATGATGAACCTTTCAGTTGAGTAGTAGGTTTCCTCTAGTTTTGGGTAGTTTATTTCTCCAATTTTTGATTTTGGAATTAAAATCTCCCCCGATTATGAAATAATGATCATCCAACTTTACCCTTAGGAATCAGAAAGATCACGGGTTCTGAGTTGTACAATTGAATTGTATCAGGTGTGTAGGTAAAGGCTTTGTGCAGCTACTTTCCACTTCGAAGAGGGATGAACATGAGGGATGCTTTTGGTACTTGAAACTTACGTACCTCGTGATTCGCCACTGAGGGTCTTAAGAATTAATCTTTAGTTTCTGTACCGTACTTTTACTACCTGCCGCCATTTGATCGTCATGAATTAGCGCAGGAAGGCTGGCATTTGTCACACGCTCTATTCATAACCAGAGCCTTCTGTAAAAGGTTTATTAAAGCTTTTATCTCACTATGTCGCTCTATTGCATACATTTATACGGTTATTACTGTTGTTACTGTTACTCTTTTTTAAGAGTGGTGGTACTTTTTCTTTTATAGGGTTCTGCTGTTGTCGCAGTTTTTTCTGCTGCATTTGCTCTTGTTCCAGATGTTGTTTTTGTTTTTGCTGCTGATATGTTTTGTTGTTGTTAATGTTGCAGCGATTACTCTTTATTTTTATGCTGTTCCTATTGTAGGTGCTGTATATTTTATCGCTCCTCTTTTACAGCTGTGTAATGCCTTTACGGAGAGACCTGATATCATCGTCTTCAACCTCAGATTCAGATGCTATTACAGAAGCGAAACTTTTACTTAGCCCCATGTAGTGGCCTTTTCCACAAACGGAAATATCTGGAAATTTGTTCCCTGCCGGCTTCTGCTGTTGAATGCTTGCTGTTGCTCACGATGTCGCTCCTTTCCTTAACCCAACTGGCAGCTTTTCAGTTGCAGCTGATAGAGGAAATCACTTGACAAGTGTGCGGATTGTCATCACCTTCATCCTCAACTCTGACATTTTGTTAGCTTCTCATAGTTGCTCGGCGGCTTTTTGTTACTACCTTCTCAGCGTATGCTCCTCTTATTCGAAGAGCGGACCACTATAATCTTCCGTTTTCCCTACACTTTAATTCGTTTCCCGAATCAGCTAATTATGCCATGAGCCAAGATAAGAATATAGCATTGTGTAAGATCACTCTTTAAACTAACTGTAATTCGAAGTACGATAGGTACGATCTTATAATAAATTTACAATAGAAAATACGAAAAATAAAGCAAATAAAAAGTATTGTAAAGTACAATATATAAAGAAAAAGAAGGCAACATTTCCAAAATATACAATATATGTGGACATTCATAATTAATACCATATTTTATTTAATTACGTATATACCATATATGGTATATTAAGATACATTGTTTACAAATAGTATGGTTGGTGAAATGCTGATCACAAACGGGTTTTGGACATTTCCCACAGGACTTTCTGGTCGGACACTTTTTGTCACATATAATACAATTGCCTTTCTGCAATATGTTTGGATATGAACAATCTCCTTCATTAACAGAAGATAAACGTAAGGAATGACCTAATGTAGACTCTAAAATATTTTTAGTACAAAAATTTCGTGAAACCTAGGGATTTGTTGAACATGCGGTGATAGCAGGTTGTGCTTATTTGTATTCGTAGCGTTATAGTCGAAATCAATGGGCCTTAATAGCAATTAAACTAAGTATACAGCTTATGTTTAATCTCCACACTTTTCGAAATGTTGTACCAAAAACAAATTTAATAGTCGACTTTAGGGTTAGTATGGAGTTAAATTTTAATGTTCAGAAAGTCGTTCATTAATAGAAACAATACTATATAAGATTAGATTTAGCATCTAAAATACTAAAATTATGGCTATTATGGTAATTGAATTAAATGGAAATTTGGTTTTATTGACTCTCGACAATTCTCAACTGTTGTCGAGAAACAAAAATAAAGCTGGGATCCTTCTACCCCGTTGTAAGTTCCTTCGCCAGCTAGCGCTTAAATAAATCCAACATACTGGGTTATTAGGTACAACACATGCAGGTTTTGGTAGTGTGTGCATCGTGACCACTATGACTCTAAATCATTTCATTCCTCAAACTCTACTGAGAGAGTTTATAGAAGTTTGTGGAAACTCACTATACCTTATTATTTCCCCTAATCTTAGATTTTTAGTCGAATTTTCGAAATGCCTCCCGAAGTACTTTTCCGCTATCGAATGATCAAAAATTGTGGGGAATTAAAATAAACGCGAAAGAGAGACGAAAGAAAGAAGGTGCAACCTTTTCCCACGTCGCTAACTACTCCTTAGGGAACTCCCTTCCGAAGGAACTAAGAGAGATAAGAAACGCAAAACACTTCAAAAACAAGTCCTTACACATTTGGCCATGGATTACAACTAATTTACCTTTTTATATACAGTATTTATATCTATTATTTCTATTGTATTATTTTCTAAATTCTTTTTAATTTTAAAATACCCAACCTCTCCTAAACATTGTACAAATGTATAGTATTTTTGTAATCTTAATGTGCAACTACATTATTTCCTTAATAAAATACTAAGGTAATAAAAAATACTTCGGTGGATCGGCGTCCAGATGGGGGAATGGGGACAGATCAGTAGCGTGCCACTCCATATAACTAATTATTTGTTTTGGATTTCTCATTTTATTTCTTGGCCTTTCTGATTCTTTAAACTCGGAAAGATTTGTAATTTGTTCTTCGTGGTTATTTTCTTCTTCCGTCACCATCTTTCCTGTTCCAGTTTGTTATTTCTGTTGTTAATTTATTTATATTATATATTGCCCAATGGAGCCTATCATATGTCTCAGCCGTCCGCCTACCTGAGTCTGATTCTCCTTTAGTGTTCCATCGGTGGGGAACAAGCTTAAAAATGCCAGAGAACGTGCTAATTTTTTTGTAAAATTGGATAGAGATAGAGAGAGACAAATATGTTTTGGTCTCAGTGGTTATTTCGCTTCATGGGTGGCATCCCACATTTAATGGGGAGACAAAATTTTTAGTGTAAATTGATTTGTTGTTGTATTTTAGGCAACCATTCATCTCACGAGATTTTAGTTGTCTGAATAAAAAGGATGTCTTTCGGGCACGGATGGTATTGAACCCCGAACAGTCCAATTGGGAATCCAATACAACAACAACAATATAAGAGTTGCTCTCAGCAGATGAAAATCACCGTTGAATGTCATTTGTGGAACATTCGACCTATGTATCAGCGAATCCCAAATCGGGAATCTACCAGCTTAGTAGACAAAAAAACAGACTGGGAGACTCTAGTGATAGATGATAATGTGGAGGAAATTAACAATAAATTACCAATGATAACGCAAGACATATATAAAAACTCGAAATGCTCGAAAAACCAAGGCGTAAATACCTACTTAACCCTTGGATTACTACCTAAATTCACGAAAAATGTAAGCAGAGGTATGAACTCTACAAAAAGTGAAAAAGCGACAGACTAAATAAAAGTTACGAAACAGAATGTCAGAAATTTCGAAATAAAGTTTACAAAGACATATTCTGCCAAAAGTCTAACTTCTATAAAAAAAAAAAAATTAATCAGTCTAGAAATGATCCCCCTAAAACTTGGAGCCTAGCCATCAAAATAATAGAAGAAAAAAAAAAACTAAACAAAACTTGGGTCAGGTACATATGCAAAACGGAAAAATGTCTAACCGAGCTTTGAAACGAATCTAAAGCACATTTTTTAGAGCAAACGCTTTATATCGTCTACAAATGCGACAATTTAACATCACATAACAATAAAACCAGACGTTGCTCCATCTCTGTATAGAAAACGTGCGTTAAAGAGGTAAACATATGTAGATAGTAAAACTAAATTATAAAGGCGGTACTAAAAGAACTATTCAAAATTGTACGTCGGTCTCAGTTTTACCAGTGATTGACGAAGGCTTAAAGGAGGTGGTAATTAAACGACTACTTTGCTAACAACTACCCAATAATTCACAAGAAAAAATACGGGTACTAAAAGCAAAAAGTACAACGCATAATGAATTTGTGTATACCATCAACGCAAGACTTAGCAAAAATCATAACGTCTTTTCCATTTTTATAGAGTTTAGCAAACGTCAATGATGCAAAGCTGATAGATCATTCGGCAATCATTCGGCAATACATTTCAGCAGTCACTGTCTATTCCCTAGTCAAACAAATAAAGAACAATTATCCTTCGGGCAAAAGTAAAATAAAAAGTATATAAAAAGATAGTCACAAGCTTTGCAGGATTTGCTTCTTGTATGGACATAATTGAAATCTCTTTTTCAAAATAACGGGCATTGCTGGTTTTAATTTACAGTTCTTATCGAATAATGCGAATTTCACGTAAATTTGTCAGGAAGTTGAAGCATATGTTTGGTGTCGGATTGGTAGTATCGGATAAGCACTGTTGGATATTGCTCATTTTGTCTGATTGTTGCCTGCTCGACCTACCGCTCAATTATCGTATATCTAAGTGAGTCCAAAAGTACGACGAACACGAATCAGTTATTCTTCACTCTACAAATATTGCTAAACCGCGAACATGTGGTGCGCTCGCGACCAGTGACTCTTATTTACAAAACATGCGCGATAGTAGCCCCTCAGCTTAACTCTGCTCCTAGTTTTAACCAAAACATTTTGCACTAGAAATCCCTAACATATAACTGGACCGCTTGCTCTTTCCTGTCTGTTATGTCTTTCATCTTGTATGTATTTCGTTATGTAAATATATTTTACTTCATACTTACTTACTTAAGTGGCGCCAAGTTGGCGTGCGGTGGATCAGAGTCTCAGCCGGGACGCTGGTATCCATGCGCTCAAGGTAAAATAGCCACCTAAGCTGGATTATCCCATCTTTTCAGATGATTTCGTAATCATCTTACACCATACAGTTTGCTATTGAAAGATCTCCTCCATTCTCCAATAATGCAAATACACGAAAAACTATTCTCTCGAAGCTCATGTTCTAAGATGTTGGATGCATCTTGTGTAATGTCTTTTTGGTTGCTCGAAAACGAGTTTTACTTCTCAATTGCTATCTAAGCCTAAAGAAATTGCGACTAGTTTTGGCAAAGGTTTCCACGTTCGAATAAAAAAATTTAAAGTTTAACAAAAACTTAATCCCAGTGACACCACACATGTTTATGCTCATACTACATAGAACATTAATCTTGGGGACGACTAAATACCAATTGCTAGCTATCAAGCTGCAACTTTTAGATGCTTGCGTTGGAAGAGATATTTAAATCCATATAACGTCCTACGTTTTAAGCGTTTTAAAAGGGGGCGCTTTACCTGCACAGATATAACTGAGCATTTTAGGTCGAGATCTGGCTCAATAAATTGTGTAGAATTTCAAAAATAAAATTTTGTATGATATTCTTTGTGATTGCGTTAATTAATGTGTAATTTTTTTCCAATATTCAGTTGATGTTCAAACCAGCGCTTCTCTTATTCCAAAAATTATATTTAGGGTTATGAACAAGATAATATACACTTTAGCCTAAACCCAACATTTTACAAAAAACATTAATCCAATTCAACCATATTTTGTAGAAACTTAGAAGACTTAATTTAAATGAGGAAGATTACTAAGAAGAAGAAAGATAAGCTGAAGAAAGATAAAAGATGATCTGATAGTATAACTTTCGAGGCTTTCGTGATTATTTGATAACATTATTAATTATGTTCGGGATTAATCTCGTAAATTAACATTAAATGAGTCGAATGTTTCGCATCAAGTTACATCGAGCGTGGTCACCGGGAAACCAGGTGATCTGATAGTGTTAAACATATCCTCTAATAGTAAGAGCATTGAACTCCATAATTCGATCGTTGAAATAAAATAAAAATGGAAGACTTGAAATAATTGTATGTTTGCAAAATAATACTTAAGCTTATAGCAGATTTATGGAAAAAAATATGGTGAAGATTTTGTGTTTATTATATTAAGCAAAGACATGGTCTTGAAATACTGTTGCAATAATAGTAGTTTGTCCTACAACAATTTGTTGTTTTTACGTAAAAATGTTATACACAATTCGACAATGATGCTCAGTTGACACGATGCATTGCCCAGCCGGTGGAAAGGAGATATGTCACCTTGAACTTCCCAACTATTTGTGCGTGCAACGCGACATCCTGCAAGCGCATAAATCAACAACCAACATGATCCAGCATGAAAACTTTCCCAGGCCGAAGAATGCTGACACAGATGCCTTTGTAAGCGTAGGCTGCACAGTGGATATGGGTACACATAGGTGTAGAAATATATTAAAGTTAGTTTTAAGTGCAGTTCTGCTGGGGAGTTGATGGAATAAAGAACACACTTGATTGAAATAATTCGTTTGATTTGAATAATTCGTTTCCAGTAAGTCGAACGGTTGAGGGGAGGTTCAGCCTCACCGTTCGGGTTTTTTTTTATGAACAACCTCAAGGGATTCGTTAACTGGCGCCCGAGCAGGGACCTCTAAAAATTGATTTATTTTTTTCATGGGTCGATAGTTACGGGTCCTTTCATAAAGAATAAACGAGTTAATACGCTCTATCTAAGTGCACGTTGCTGTTACCATGGGAATACAGCTAACTAATCTAACTCCGATGTAACAGATTCCGGCATACCCCTGGGAACATGCGCGGAGATCGACCAGATAAATGGATCAATTGTGAAGTCACAGTAGGTCGCCCACAATCCAAAAGGGAAAAACACGGAACTTCCAAGGCTGGTGCCCTAACGAAATTCGGTTCGGTTTTTTTTTTTTATATAATAGAGGCTAATTTTGTCGAACTTAAGAACTATAGAAAAATAATTATGATATACATTTTGTAAGTGACAGAGAAAATTTAGAGTAATGTGCTAAAAAATGTGCAAACAAAAAAAATTTTTTTTTAAATATTAAAAGAAGAGATCTGTGTGCTGTGAAGTGCAAGAAAAAAAAAATAAAATAAAAAGGAAATGTTCTACTGAATTGTGCTAAAGAGTTTTGTTTAAAAAAATAAATAAAAAAGCTTTGTGCCATTGAGACCTGGTTTCAAGATAAAAAAAAAAACAAAAAAAGAGATAAAGGTGAAACCACTTGGTGAAATTTCCTGGGTGAATTAAACGTAATAAGAAATAAGTGAAAACACTTAGGTATAATCCTGCAAGATAAGCGTACTTTTTATTGAATATATTAGCTTCTTGCCATAATGGACCAATTGACAAGTTCCATGACTGTGTTGACTGGAGCTGTATCCTTGTTCAGATCAAGGTATTGGACGTACGTCTGCAGACTCTTGAAAGTAGGACTACGCAAACCGAGTCGGGGTGTGTCGTACGACCTTGTCCACCGCAAAACGAGGCTGACTTGAGGGAGATCAGCCGACTACCTGATTGTGTAAAGGAGTTGCAGGTATTCGACGGAAACCCTACACAGTGTGTATCATGGGTACATGCTGTGGAGGCCATTCTAAAAGATTTTGACATTGTTAAGAGAAAACCCATGTACCGTGCAATACTTCAGCACGTTCGGGGAAATTCTTGCGGATCGGCTATCTCAGATTTGGTGTCGTACAATATTTTTGACGGTGACTGGTC
Source organism: Volucella inanis (assembly GCA_907269105.1). Classification (NCBI taxonomy): domain Eukaryota; kingdom Metazoa; phylum Arthropoda; class Insecta; order Diptera; family Syrphidae; genus Volucella; species Volucella inanis. The sequence goes on along the minus strand of OU026153.1, from coordinate 113,396,376 downwards.
TGAAATGAAAAGGGATCTCTTCTTGCACTACGTAGACAAGCGGGATATGAGAACACTTGAACACTAGTTAAATCAACTGTGTCAGAGAAATAGTAAGATCGACGAGTTTTACACGGCTGTTAATCATCAATTATCATTGATGGTCAACAAGCTAAAAACTGAGTCCTATAGCGGGGAGACAGCTAAGGCGCTAGTAGGAACCTATCAAAACAGGGCCTTGGATGTATATGTTCGTGGCCTTAACGATGACATTTCCAGAATGCTTATTATCCAAAGGCCCAAGAATCTCCCGGAGGCATACTTCACTTGCTTGGACAAACAATTATTTAAACTTCAGAAGTAATACCATCCACACAGGCATGCGAATGCACCTATACCTGACCCGAAACCAGTTGAGAAAATAGATGTAGATAGGAGCATCCAAACCCGGTAGCTAAATTACATGAATCGCCCGAATACCGCAAATCCGTTTAAGCGTAGTCAGCCAACTTCCTAAATAAACAGCAGAGGTTGTACCATCCCGAGGTCCAGAAATGCGAAGAAAATTGTGGCAAAATCGCTGAAGAAGCGATCGACGGAAGACCATCCAGCGTACCATATATAGAATACGTGAAGGGGGATGGAGCCGTATTGGAATCTCTTGTTGACACGGGGGCCAACAAGAACTTGATTAGCTCCGAAATAAAGCAGCCCACCGTTCCTCTCAGGAAACCATTTTTTGTGCGATCTGCTGCCGGGGAAATTGCTATTTCAGAATATGTTACAGGCAAGTTTTTCGAGAAAATGGGTAACAACGCCCAAATTAAATTCTATATTCTACCCGGACTCAGGTCTTCCGATGGTATCTGTGGCGATCACTGTTTGGTATCATTGGCACTGTTTGGACCTATTAATATTGGTGAAGTGATCGAAACTTCCATTCAGGCAGAGATTAGAACGAATACAGATGAACCAATCTTCACGAAAAGCTATCCGTATCCAGCCGGCCTTAGAAGTGAAGCTCTTGGACGAAGGTATAATTAGACCTTCTAGGAGTTCTTACAACTCGCCGATCTGGGTCGTGCCGAAGAAACCAAAACCGACTGGCGAAAGGCAATACAGGATGGTCATCGACTACAAAAGACTGAATAGCGTGACTATCGGGGACGCGTACCAAATACCTGACATCAATTCCACTCTTTCTAGCCTCGGTAAGGCTCAATGTTTTACAACTTTGAATTTAACATCGGGGTCCCACCAGGTACCCATGAAAACCTCCGATGTCCCCAAAACCGCGTTTTCCACGATGAATGTAAAATATGAGTTCCAGCGTTAAAATATGAAGAACGCGCCCAATATATTCCAGCGGATGATCGACGATGTGCCGAAACCATATATAGGCAGGATCTGCTATGTGAATATAGATGACATAATTGTCTTTGGCGACAGTCTGGAAATGCATCTAATCTAAAATCTCGACACCGTTCTGGGAGGTATGAGCCAGGCCCACCAGAAGGTTTAACTGTAAAAGACCCACTTCATGAACACCGAGGTGGAATTTCTCGGATATGCGATTACACTTCACGGTGTACGTCCAGACATGAAAAAGGTCGAAGCCATTAAAAACATACATCCTCCCGAAAATCTGAAAGAAATAAAATCCTTTCTCGGGTTGACTTCTTATTATAGAAAATTCATCCCGAACTATGCAAAGGCTGCTAAGTCTCTTACTAATCTCACCCGATTGGAGAATGCTTAGGTGAAGGCCAATCAATCTAAGAGGGTTCCCATCATTCTTGATGCGGAAACGCTGAAGGCTTTCGATGACCTTAAGATACTTTTAACTTCTGCAGAAGTATTTTCATTCCCAGATTTTGGTATACCGTTTAATATTACCACGGATGCCTAGAATACAGCAATCGGAGCCGTGCTATCGCAGCGCGAATTGGGCAAGAACAAACCCATCGCTTATATCTCACGGTCGCTTAACAAGACCGAGGAGAACTACGCCACAAACGAAGAGGAGATGCTGGCGATAGTTTGGACACCATCTTATCTGTATGGAGCAAAGAAAATTCGCATATTCACAGACCACCGGCCACTAGCCTTCGCATTAGGAAACCGGAACTACAACGCAAAATTAAAGCGTTGGAAAAAGAATCGAGAAGTATAACCGTGAATTGATTTACAGGCCAGGTAAATCTAATGTCGTGGCCGATGCCCTCTCAAGACTTAAGATTGATAACAAAGACTTGACCGCCTCAGTGAATGCTGAAGAGGAATACCAAGTGAACACGTTACATTACAATACTTCAACGGAAACTGCTTCCGATAATAATTCCTTAACGGAAACCGCTAATTTTAATGCAATGACAACATCGGGACGCGAAACCTTCACGGAGCCCGTCAGCGATGACGGTGACGTCAGACAGTGCATAGCGCAACCCAAGATTCGACAGACCTAATCCCTCATGTGGAGTACCTCTCAATGTGTTCCGGAATCAGCTAGTGATAAGTAAGAAAAAAGGTCTTAATATCTATGAGGAACCATATCCTGGTTACTCAAGACACTGTGTTGCAGTGGAAAACTTAGACTAGGCAAATATTGTTAACGAGATCAGGATCCCTGAATGCTGCAATGGTTTACTGCAGGACGTATATTTAGAGAGTTTTGTGATCTACAAAATCAGGCTAACGCAAATAAGAGTGGAAGACTTCGCTAACGAGGATCGGGTATGGGACCTCATAAGCAAGGAACAAGAACAAAGAACAATTTCTCGAAAAATATTATTTCCCCAGGATGAATAGCCTGATCACGAGTTACACAAATTCCTGTGACATTTGCCTCGCTAACAAATATGATCGCTACCCAGCAACTCCTGAATTACGGGCCACCCCGATTCTTTCATATCCATGTGAGGTACTACACCTGGACATTGTAGAGATACAAGGGGAAAATTTTATATCTTGTTTGGATAAATTTTCTAAATTTGCTAAGTTTTTCCATATACGATACAAAACAAATCTTCCCTTCATCTCAGAGATAAAATTAAAAAGGTTCTTCATTACTTTAAGGTCCCGAGAACGGTACGGTACAGATAACGAAAGAAGTTTCCTGAGTCAAATTATGGCTAATTTTATCCAGATGCTCGGCATAAAAATGTACCGGACTTCTGTTAATCGCAGTGAAGTCAATGGACAGGTAGAACGATTCCACTCCACAATCTTGGAAATCTACCGATGTCTGAAGGCTGAGTACAAGGATTTGAAATTGAGAGAACTTCTGAACATATTTGTCGCTAGATATAATAACATGGTTCACTCGGTGACACAGCAGAAGCCGTGCCACATATTCTTTACTAGAAGTTCCAGGTTCAATTTTCAAAACATGGCTCATTTTCGAATCAAAGTTAACTAAAGAAAAAAAGTTAATTAAGGAAAACGATATCCAAGACATTCAAAAAGCGGGGTATAATTTACACTTCCTTTAAAAGGATTCAAGGCAAGCCACACCTGTATAGAAAAGAGGTCGTGGCCAAAGACAATAAGGTAACGGTGGTTACGACGACAGGGCGGAAAATTCACAAAACCCAAATAAAAAACACCAAATAAAAAAAAAAAAAAGACGGGTGGCACTGCGCACATAAAATTCATAAAACTATATCAGTTAAGCATATAAGGCACCATATAAGTCAAGCACATAGAGTACAAGCAAAGCACACATAGATTACAGAAAATAAATATATTGCACAGACGCAGAAAGCACATACAATTCTTTGATATAAGATATTACAAAATAAGTTAAAAAGGGCTTTATATGTAATATAGCTTAAGAGATTAAGAATTGATTTAAATAAAATAAACTAGATGTTACATTTAGTAAAGTAACATAACTTTTTAATTGACTTACATACATATGTTTTAGTTAGCATTAAAATTCAACTTGTATTTTAAATAACTAAAAATAATATATTAAGTAATATTAAGTACATATATTATAGAGATGAATAAGCCCATGTAAACAATTAAGAAGGCAAGGGATGGATCGTCAACGGACACTTCAAACTCGTGCACATCATACATGTGGAGAATGTATCTTAATTGTAATCCCCGCAGCCATAATCATCTAGTGCAAGATTACCCGGAAGGTGAACATACTCAAGATACACCTACCAGGTTCGGAAACACGCTCCCCTGGAGTTTCTCTTTAACATTGATATCTACAAGACGTAGATTTTCGAGAGGTGGGCAGTTAACACGATGCATTGCCTAGCCGGCGGAAAGGAGAGCTGTCACCTTGAACTTTACAACTATTCGTGTGTGCAACGCGACACCCTGCATGCGCGCGAATCAACAACTAACATGATCTAGCATGAAAACTTTCCCAGGCCGGAGAATGCTGACACAGCTGCCCTTGCACGCGTAGGCTGCCCAGTGGATATGGGTACACATAGGTGTAGAAATATATTTAAGTTAGTTTTAAGTGCAGTTCTGCTGGGGAGTTGATGGAATAAAGAACACACAATTCGTTTAATTTGAATAATTCGTTTCCAGTAAATCGAACGGTTGGGGGGAGGTTCAGCCTCCCCGTTCGCGGTTTTTGTATGAATCCCCTCAAGAGATTCGTTAACTTGCTCAGATTTGACAATTAGTATTTTGTATTGAACATGAGGAAAAGCATCTTACAGGTGCTTATTCCCCTAAGTGAAATCAAGGATATGTTTCAACTTCAAAGAAATATATGTAGAACGGTTACCTCAGCATCCAATAAGTTTAACAAATCAGAACACTGATTTTATTCCAACTAACTCCAATTTTTGAGACACGAATAACGCAGAACTCCCTCATTCGTTCACAATAGTGCTGTTGTAAATATTATAATTTCCACGCAACCAGCAGTATATATATTATATAATTTAGAAATAAAGCAATTTTTGATTCATTGATAAACCATAGTGCAAGTTGTTTGTTCATTGTGGGACCCCTCACCAGATATAAGACTCACATCTCATAAAATTCACTTTCGTATAGGATAACATTTTGGTCTTTCGAAACCAAGAAAAACATTATCAGGTCTTTAACACTAAATATTAATACAGTTATATATATATTTCCAATTTATAGCGTTACCAGGGCTACAGACACTGGTAAATTCAGGGCTGCTAGTGAGCAAGTCTAACCCCAGTGCAAGTGATACTTAATAAATTATCTTCAATATAGCAAAATAGCTAGAATCGGCTCAAATCAGCTTTGGAAAACACGTCGATATAAAGAAGAACGAATAAAGAAAATTGATGAAATTTGGGCTGAATTGGAGAAGAATCATGAAAAAATTCGAAATGTCGCAAAACCCGACACTCACTACATTCAGAGCGATATATTTTAATAATATATAACAACATACATATTGTATAATATATATTAATAATATATTTTAATATATATATCTTAGGGATAAAAATGTGTCAATCATGTGTAGTATAGCTTCAAGAACAATTCCAAAGAAGTTCATGATTATCAGCAAAAATACTGCTTGATCAATGGAAAGTTTTAATACAGTTGCATGAAGAATTTCTCTGCAATGCAAAAACTGAAGATTACAAGACTTAATATCTAACGGTATGAAGCGTTTGAAGAAGAAATAAACAGATGCCTATTTCTATATCTTTCAAAAGTCGGAAATCATAATGGCTAAGGATTCATCATCTAATCTAGAGGTTCGACTTACTCAACTCAAAATCCCCATATTCTAAGGAAACTATTAAAAGTGGCAATCATTTTATGATATTTTCACAGCAATAATACACAATTGGGCATCCTGGGATCACTGTGAAGATGAAGTACTTAAAACACACATTTTAAAGGTAAAGCTCTCTAACTCATCCAACATTTTACAATATCCAGCGGAAACTACCAGAACGCTTGGGAAACTCTTAAGGAACGTTACGACAACGAAAGGAAAATCCGTATCACTACACCTGGATAGGATGTAATAAAATAAGTCATCAGCAAAGCCAATATAGAGCAAGTCATTTAAAAGGCCGTGCTAGATGAAAACAAAGAAGGTCGTGTGGCTCTCAAAAACATAAAAACATGGGATTTGGGTCTGCTTTTTGAGTACCAATGATAGTTCACCTAGTTATAAAAACACTGGATCCAAAGAGCAGAAATAAGTTTGAGCAAGGCATAAGGAGGTTAAATAAGGTGCCAATGTAAGAAGAGCTCTTCGAGTATTTCGCAAGAAGATACCAAGTATTAGAAGTATTGGGATCATTTAAAAGACAATCACATAAGGACGAAAAAAGGAACTCTGTAATAAATTACCTCATAGCAGCAAAGTCTAGTTGCATATTTTGTAGGAAACGTTGCAATATCTACTCTTGTAACAAGTTTATGAATTGGATGCCAAGGGAGAGATGTGAAAAAGTCAAATAAGAAAAGATATGCATGCTGGTATAACACGCAACAAGGTGGAATTCTTAATCGAAGCTTATTATTTTTATTTTTATTTTTTTTAAGAACTTAATAATCAAGTGGGTGTGAATACACTTATAACGCCTCAGCATGTGTTAAGTTTTTCGGAAAATGGGATGGACGGAGAAAGAAAGATGTTTGGGGTTAGTGATTATTTCGCTCCATGGGTGGCATCCAACATTTAATGGGAAGACTAAATTCTTAGTGGAAGTTTGATTGTTGTTGATTTCTAGTCATCTACTCATCTTTCCTAATTTCTTGCTGAAAAAAATGGATGTCGTTCGGGCGAGGCTGGGATTCGAACACCGAATCTTTCGAATCGGTTCAGTTCACTATCACTTGAGCCACGGCCACCCACCACCACAATCAGTTTTCAAATTTTAATCACAGCGCCTGTGTAACCAAACTCATGCCAGATAGAAACAACATCGACAAAATTCCTAATCAACTCCAAAATCTTGAATAAGCCAATCCAACATTTCCCATTCCTTAACCTGTTTATATGATATTAAGAGCCGATGTGTATGACGACTCATTCTCCTTCTAATGGCTTTAAGAAGGGTTTGAAAGGTTACCCGGTGGTTCAGAAATCGCATTTAGGATTGTTCATCATAGGTCGTACATCATTACTAAAAGGCGGAAATGTAAAAGTTGTAGGGAGAGTTGCTCAAACAACAATAGACAACCAACATAAGCGATTCTTGGAGCTCGAAGAAATACTTGGAGACAGTCATCTGACATAATTAGAGTTAGATTGCGAACGGGATTACAAAAAAAAAAAAACACATAATCAAGAAACCGACAGTGTAACACTGATACAATGTAAGCATCCCCTTTAATCAGGGATTAATGCAAAACTACAGGCTGGCCATTTTAAGAGATAGAGCTGTGGCTAGATTACTCCAATTAGAAAAAAGTTTCGTCGCTGACCCACAGTTAAGATTGAAATATTTTTTCCAATTAGAATTCATAGACGAACTCGTTAAATGGGGTCATATTACATATTACTAAAACAAAACCCAAAAGGCAGAAGCATATTATATGCCGAATAATGCAGTTCTAAAACCAGACAGTGCTACTACTGTGTCAGTCTCAACCGATTGATGCATATTGGTCCCAGGTAACAAAAAGACTTATCATGGGCTAGCGGAGGCATGGTTATGTGTGTATCGTAAAGTGAATATAAGCACCAACCGCCAAGATTGGTGTGTATAGTGTGGAGGAGTTCAACAAAAGAAGCAATAAAAGATTACAAGATGTTATAGCTTCAGCACCATAATTTGCTGTAAGAACCTTACACCATTGGCAATAGATGAACAGCAAAATTAAACAGCCGCTTCTAGACTTATGAGAAACGATTCTTACGTAAACAATCTTATGAGAGGATTAGACTTAAGAAAATTGGCCACAAATCACAAGGAGCTGTAAATGACAGTCAAGATGCAAAGGTTCGAGCTTGTATCAACTTGAGTAATGAAAAAGTCATCAAAATTCGATTGATTCATTTATTATTTTCCTTAAATTGTTACATTTACATTTTATATATCTTACATTGTGTTATATACATTTCTTAATTGTGTTATAACAATTTAAATGACTTGAATCATTCTATAGCACTTTACGTGGCTGCGGCGAATGATCCATAAATTCAGTTTAACAATATATTTGTGTATTTGTGGGGTAGATACAAAAAATAAAAATGTAATCTAAATTCAATTCAAAATTATTAAGTACAAAAAGCGAAAAAAAAAAACTATGTAATACGCTTTAATAATATTTGTTAATTTTGGTTAATTAATAAATTGACTGCAGAACCATCCATATTAAAAAGCCATATCTTTACTTTTTTTAGAAATATAGTTGGTGGAATAGTTGTTCTTATTTCAAGAGGTAACTTATTAAAAAGTCTGGGTGCTGTCACAATAAAAGATCTCTGAAAATGCGTTTTTTTTTTAGCTGCCGGGATTTTTACAAGCGACATATTATTAACTTTCAATCCGTAAATATTTGAACTTCCAAGAGTTGAGCTGTAACCACTTCGCAAAAAGAATACTTTAAGTACTTTAATGATACAAATATGAAATAGTGGAAATACTTCAAGATTACAAAAAAGAGGCCAATTTGCTGTAAATCTGTTTAGCCTGCAAATTATTTTCATTAAGTGCTTTTGAGTTATGTGCAGTATTTTTGTTGTTGAGTTGTTGGCAACTCCCCAACTTGTAATCCCCTATTGTATTTTGGAGTGTGCAAGTCCATAGTATATCATCAGCAAAATCCTTTTTGAACAATGTGGTTTGAGTAGGTACATTTTACGTGTAACAGCTAACATATATTTTTTTAATACCTCTACATGTTTTTTCCAATTTAAACTGCTGTCAATTAAAACTCTTAAATATTTAAAGCTATCTACATTTTCAATTTCAAAACAACTAGAGCTACAAGCATATCTTTGTAAAAAATTAGGTTTACGACAAGTATGAACAGAGTATGAAGTATGAACAAGCAGCGGAGTGAAAGGAAAGAAAAGTTGAAAGACATTAATTTTGTTTTTTTTTACTAATAAATTGTTCATGCTAGGCAAACAATTGTCGTAGTATATGTTATTATTAAGGATCTTTATTGATAAGTTAGTTGAGCTGTTATTTTTATAGGACAATGCAAAATCATCAGCAATTGCTGTGACATGACTGTTAAGATTTTGGGAAATTAATGAATTGATATAAATTAGAAATAGTATGGGGCCCAGGACTGATCCTTGAGGCACTCCAATACATACTTCTAATTCTGTACTGTACACGTTTTTCAATTTAACTTGAGTTCAACCAGCTACTCTAAGTCTAGCTTTGTATAATTTATCCAATTTATGGTTAACCATAAGACATAAAATTATCTTATTAAATAGTGAAGCTTTAAAATGTTCAATACAAATTCAGATCATAAAAGCTTATAAAAAAGATTAAAATAATATTATTTCTAAGAAATAAAAATTATTTTAGGAACCTCATCAAAACGTGTCACACTTTCGGAAATAGTATGTCTTTTTGACCCATTAAGGTACTTGGCTCCCATTACCGTGCAAGAAATCTGAAAGGCTGAACTCGATTTTGATGAATCACGAATAGCTGAATTACAACAATGCTGGAATCAATTTAAATAGAAACTTCGAATTGCTGAAACTATTAAAATTGCAAGATGGACTGGCGAACATAAGACACGAAAAATTGTACTACACGAGTTTGGTAATGCTTCTAATGCAGCATAAGCAGCAGTAATACACTCCAGAACTACTTACTAGAATGAAACACACTAAATTACTTTGCTTACGTGTAAGACTAAAGTTGCACTTGTTAAACACAAACTCACAAATCAGTGGCTGAAGTGAAGTGGGTATTTCAGGTTCCAGAACGCCTGGACGGATTCAACAATCGTTGTAGCTTAAATAAAAAAGAGCTCATTAGATGAAAAGATACTTTTCTCTAATATGATTGCTCAAATACATAAAAATACTCACCCACGTTCATGGGGATACATAAGATCGACTGAGAATCGGAGTCAGAAGCTGAGTTCATGGACGCGACAGTCTTTTTTATCTCAACAGTAAAAAAAACAACATCGTCGAACGATTTTCGTCGTATACAATATAAATTAGAACAATATGCTATAGTAAGCGTTTCGCGCTGAACTGTAAACATCAAGCAAACAAACAAACTGGAGACTAATCTTTGAACTTGATTGTGCTCTAAAATCTATTATCCGTTTGATTCAACAAACCGAGTTTTAAGATGAAATCTGATGCAATCTTCACAAGAAAAGCAAGCTCCTTGCCCTAACCGCACACTTAGATAACGGAATATTGTTGTGGTCGGGGGAAGACTTCACAGCGCAAATCTGTCAGGGAAGGAAAAGCATCCATATATATTACCACAAAACAACATATTCACCAAGTTACTAGTTACTAAACACGTTCATGAGAAAACACTGCATGGAGGAATTCAGTTAACATTAGCAACGTTCCTTCAATCATTCTGAATCATTTAAGCTTGATTTGTAGTTTGTCAAGTCATCTATTGTGTTTTACCGTAAGAAAAGTAGTACAAATTTAAAAACCAATATTATTTTTCCGTAAATTTTCATTCAATCGAAGTCCGATCCGTTGGCATCTATGACATTCTTCCAACGTGATACAAGGTCAAGTATTCCTTTTTCATAGAAGTGCTGACTTTTTAAGGCAATGAAATCTTCAAAGACTTTTCTGACCTCTGTTTGGTTCCGAAAGAGCTTCTGCCGGTAAAATGAATCCAGATTGCGGAAAAGATGGTAAACCGTTGGGGAAATATCAGTAGAGTACGATGCGGAAAAATTTCAAATCCCAACTGCAATAGTTTTTCACCGTTACTTGTGAGGTATGGGGTCTAGCCTATTGACTAACGCAGATTGCTTTTCAGAAAATTTGGCATGCAATATGTCGATTTCCTCACAATATTTGATAGCGTTTATCGTTTCTCTTGGTTGAAGAAATGAAAAGTGGATTGGTCTTTCGATGTCCACCAAACTGTCACCATAACCTTTTTTGGGTGAAGATCGGGCTTGGAGTCGTGTTTTGGTTTTTCATTTACATCCAACCACTGCATAGATCTTTACCGATTGTCATACAGTATTCACTTTTCATCACAAGTGACTATCCGGTGCATCTACGGTTCAGTTTGTTTTCTTAATGTAAGCGATGAGTAGATTTTCAGGCGTCGTAGTTTTTGGGATTCGTTTAGTTCATGGGGTATCCACTTATTGAGTTTCTTTACCTTTCCTATGAGAGAAAGATGTCAACTTATTGTCATTAGGGATACTCCCATGCATTGTGCTATATCCCGCAACGATTTCGTTGGGTCCGCATTTACCGTTGTTCTTAAAAAATCGTCGTCAACTAACGTTTCCGGCTTCCCACGTGGTTCAGTTTTGAGGCTGAAATCTCTCGCGTACGTCATTAATATTTTTCATTGCCAATGACGCATTATGTCCCATTTTAAATTCGTAAAGGAGAGAATTTTATAACAAAATAAAACTTAACGTTCTGGCACCGATGTTCACTCGAGAACATCTTTTTTCAGACTGAGCGAAAATCGTGGTACAACCCAATATAGTTGTATATGATGTCATCGCTTTAATGCAGCTACAAAGAGCCAAATTATGGGAATGCTGCCAACTTCAAGAGTAACGCCATCAAGACCATTTATAGTACACACATGGGTATTGATTATGCAAGCCCAGTTCAGATATTTTCAAGGGTAGAGGCAACCGATCGATAAAAGGCTACATTGCGGTCTTTGTGTGCTTATCAACAAAAGGCAATTCTTCTGGAACTGGCACCACACTTCTAAGGCTTGTAGGAAGCCGCAGTAAAAGCAATGAAGTTCAACTTAAAGAGGGTCATTGGGGATACTGCTTTGACATTTGAAGAGCTGTCCACAGTTTTAACACAAATTAAAGCCTGTCTAAATTTTCGTCTTTTGGTCACGATAAGCAATGACATTGATGATAATCCAATCGGCTCAGCATGGAAAACAGAGCCTAATCCAAGAAGCGAAGTTTTGGTTCACGGTGGCTGCTAACTCAAAAGATCATTTAGAATTTTTGACAGGGATGGTCTTCCGAATATTTGGCAAAACTACAACAAATAACAAAGTAGAAACAAGAACAACCACACCTTCTATTGGTGATATACCAGAAGGTAAGGCATTATAGGTTACTATCCGCAAAATGGAACCTAGACAAAGTAACTGAAGTAAATTAAAGGAAAGATAAGAATGTCCGCGCAGTTATTGTTTACTGCAACAATGGAATACAATGTATGTTAAAGGCACATGGATGAAATTTGTTCCACCACCAATCTGACTGGATCGAACTCTTTGCTATATAACAATATATTGAATTTATTGGAACGTCAACTTCAACAATTATAACTAAGCAATGAAGTATTGCTCCATGCCAACGACGATCTACAACGCAGAATCAGACGTTTACTCTTTCGAAACAAATGAATTGTTCTGAATATTAGATCAACGCTTTGGTAATTTTTACGAACAAACTCGGAATCAATGAGCAACATCTACTGAACTTAGTCAAAAATCAGACTACAATCATAGACTCTGTGCTAAACATTTTTAAAGAAGAACACTTGTCATCACAAAGACAACTAAAAACGTTGATGAATATTATTGTAAGGTTGGTCATTCAGAATAATTATGAGTATGCATTTCTCATATTCCTCTCTACCGCCTTTCCAAGCATCCCTGCAATGATTTACTACCATAACACAGAAACCATAGTACTCAACATAATATTGGCAACACAACACAAATATCATACATCCCTTAATCTTGACCATGCAGCAGCTTAAAATGACAATATACCAAAGAACATGATAACACCTGGAGACCGACATCATGGGTCAGTAATTTGATTTTATAAGACTTTACAACCAAGAGCAAGAGTAGCTGCGCAAAACATCATAATGGAGCTAATTTTACCTCTCCATTTACAAGATTCTTCTTGTTTACACTTCGCATGTTCAGAAGTTCACTTATATTGTTCCATTAGCACACTATCTAATACTCAATATTCAAAATAAACCCTCTGTAGTATAAACAAAGGTTACCAATATCATGCCTCACTTGCATGCGATTCATATCGATATCGCCTATTGTCCGACAATAAACCATATTAAACTAAAAAAGACCGGGACCCTGAAACTTAAACCAAACTGCACAATACACCAATCAACTGTGATCCTTTTCGGAAAGCAAACCGTAACAACAAGACTGAATTTATTGTATCTTCCGATCCAAAACATTTTGGAGCTATAAAAAAGAAAAATATCCACAGAAACCAGGAGATCTTGTTAAAGAAAATATCCACTACAATATCCACCAACTCTCATTGACCGGAGGTGTAGTGTTGCTACTAATCACAGCAGTTGTTATTATAGTAACGAAAAGACTACGGTCGAAGTCAGGAGTAGCCATCCAATTGAAGCAGCAGCCCAAACCAACACCTCGAACACTGACCAGAAGGTCTCTTCAATGAGTCAGGCTGAACAACCAACAACGTTTTCAGATGACCAATTCAATATGCAAGCAACAAGTCGTGGACCCAGCATGTTGTGAACAACAAAATTTGCACACTATCAGTAGTATACACTAGACTTCAAAGGTGTCATATCACCGTCTGAGTGGTCTCTCATCCAACACCTGTGTGACTAGACAGTGAAGGTCTCTAGTTTATGCTTTTCATCTTGTAGAATTTGTATATAAAAAGTCTCAAAATTCACTTTCGCTTAGCATAATAAGTGCAAAGTTCTGTCCTGCCTTAAAAGCCAACCTATATCAAATGACAGCTCGCTGCTAAAAATGATTCACACGATGTCGGTTAATCGAAAGTTTTCCAACTTGCAAACGTTGTAGTAGTAAATCCGCTGATGTTATCAGGTGATTGCAGTTGAGCTGTTGAACCTTGCAGAAAGACAAATAAGAGTCGTAAACAGGTTGAACTTTTTTCAAACCGCTGCCGCAAGGTTTTCGTAGTCAATAACCTTCTCTGGTCTTTTCTATTGCCGAACCTGATAATTAGTTACAAACTGTTTTCTCAGTTGTGTGTTTGCCTGAATTGGACAAGAACAATTTCTCTTAAATGTACTAGTGAAACCATTCTCTATGTAAGGAAAAAGTTAAGTCAACGAAATAATAGAATACTCGTAGTATATATATATTTTTTTTTCGTTTAAAAATGTCTAACTCAATAGATGTACTACTTTAAATAGTAGACCTATTAAAGTTGAAACTAACATTCACACAATTTGTAATAATATTGACATGGAGTACATAAAGAACTTCTATCTTATAGGAAGAAAAATGTGATCGAGACGAAAGTAATGAAGAATCAGAAGAACTGAAATTAAACTTACATATATGAATGCTTTGATGACCAAAAGCATTTTGTACAAGGAAGAGCTGTTTCACATTTTAACAAATATCTTCACGTAGAAAAGGAGTCTGTTAAGCCTTTTGGACCCCAGTGGCTAACACCAGGCATTCTGCAGCTCATAAAAAAGCACAATGATGCGTTAAATATCGAATTATTAAATTCTTCGACGAACATCATTCACTTCGCAATAAAGTAGTATGCAAAACCAAAGCTACAAAGCAGGCCTTCTACGACAGAAAATCAGGAATGTGGAAATCAGGAATCAGGAAAAGAAATATGGCAACATATAAATTCGACAGATCGAATCAATCCCCTCTTAGTACAATAGGTTTTGACACTTTCGATCTGACACCGGATGACTTTGAACGGTCATACTTTAGTTTTAATGGAATAGAATAGAGGCAAAAGTCATGGTATGAAAATAACAAGGTTCTATTCCTTTTTCAGGTCTTCGAAAAAACCATCTCTTGAACTTTGGACCAACACTTTTCTCCCTCCATGTGAATGAATTACTTAAGATTCAGATTGCTCGTGAGTCCTCGTGAGTCGAGAGATCGTGAGATCTTGATGAGTGAGGATCTGCAGCGAATTTCAGTCTAACAATAACTTATATCTGAATGCTGGATATATTTTATCTCCCTACGATGGCGGTCCCAGAAGTACCCCAAGAAAGAAAATACAAAAATTTTGGAAATTCAACATACCATAATGTTGAATGTTCAAAAAGATATGATAATGTCTCCTTCGAAACGAAACAAATTAACGGCTACGCTTTTAATAAGTTGCTTCAATAGAAAACGTTATGCTCTCTGCGCACATTTATTCAAACTAAGAGACCTGAGTATTTATATAGCAAATTAAACTGCACTCAGTCAAATAGATAACGTATGGTATTCTCTTGCACACATGTTATGCTTCTTAGATTTCTTAAAGAAGTCAGTTTTTTGTATTCTAAATTCGGTTGTGGAATTCCTTCCCAATTAATGCTAGGAAAATCAGAGACATTCATAATTTTAATTATTCTCTTAAAAACACCTGGCCACTGAAAATACAAATTGATATAAGCTTTTATTTTGAAATATTTTATTGTTAATTTCAAAGTTTTGTAAATAAAATTAACTTTGCACATCTCCTGTAATATCATACTTCAATAATTACGAGTACTACTACCCATATGCATATTTATTATTATGTTGCGACTGAATAATTTAAAAGTCACTTGTTGTCTTGGCAACAACAATAAATAAATAAACTAAAAGAATAATAAGTTATCATTTACACTTATGTTTCTGTTGGTATTTTATTTTGGGGCTCCAATTGTTTTCGACTTCTAGCATTTGTCAGCTTCTTTTTTGTTTTTGCAAAAAAAAAAAAATAATAATAATATCGGAAAGCACATGACCAGGAACCTGCTGCCTCATGAAATATTCAAATTGATGATGGCAGGAGGTGTAGCAAATTCTAGGTGAACGCCTTGATGCTTTCAACGAAATTTGTTAGAGATGGTTTTCTGTCATTGGTGTTACAAAAATTACAACAACCGCGAGATAAATAAAAAACAACCTTTTTTCCTCCCGGTCAATGGGAAACTTTTATTTAGTTATAATGCTTATACTAATTTTACACTTAGATGTCCCGATGTCTTTTGTGTCAATGCGGTCACCAATAGCTATAACCGAAATACTGGTCTGTAGGCTTTTATTGATTCTTCCCTTTTATATGCTCATATTAATTAACCAGCTATATTGGTTTAGTCCTCGTCTGCTGATGACCCAATTCCGGAAGGTTTGGGGGGACTGACCGTGAACTGTGGCGTTCCACTTGCATATGTTACTCGCGTACTTAAGGGGTTTTAGTACCCCTTTGCATTTGAATGTATGCAGGTTTTAATGACTAGAAAAAAAAAAAGTTTGGCAAGGCGTTCCATAAGCGACCTGTACGGCTAAGGAAAGAATCACGACACTTCAATGAACGTCTCAAAATGGGCTCTAGGGTAAACTGATGAGCATTCATAACGAGACTGGTGTTACGGTTAAAGGCTTGAAGGAACGTAATGCTGTTGGTGGAAACAGCAATAGAACAAATTGAGACAGGAGCCATTTCGTCGATGTTCGAGGTTGTGAATTAGCTGGGTAAGATTGGCATTACCTATGAATCCTATCGCACGTTTTTGAGATCTGTTTTGCATGTGCACAGAGGCTTTAAGACACCTGACCGATGTGGGCATTGTACTCTAATTTCTGGCGAATAAATGCCATATATATTAAGGTCAGCTCAGAGGGGGTGAAATATTTCTTACGTGGCCTGAGAAAACCTAGATATTTCATAGTATTTTTGGCAACATCGAATATGTGTTTATTCCAACGTTAGTTTTCATTGACACACATACCGGGAATGGAAGTTTTTCGGTTATGAATATGCAAGTATCATTCACAGATAATGGATAATCGTTTGTATTTAAATTTCGCTTTAATGGCAGCAGACGGCATCATTCAACATGCATCATGTTACGCTTGCCGGATGCGCGGAAATTATTAAAAATTTTATAATACTATCGATCAGTTGTAAATACGCTACGTAAATTTCGTCGTGAGGTTGGTCATCATTATAGGCTCAATGTGCAGACAATTCGTCGCACCTCGAAAAAGTTTGAGCGTGCATACACTCTTTTGAATCTTAAGCCACCAACAAAACAGATATTGGTGCGAAATGATCCGCCAATCAACTGAATTGGTGATCGGGAGTGAGATCCAGATTTTGGCCAAAAAATCATCTTCTCGGACGAGGCTCATTTCTAGCTTAGCGGCTATGTCAACAAGCAATATTTCCATTATTGGAGCGAGGACAATACACAAGTGTTTTGGCAAATATTAACTCATCCATAAAGATTGACTGTTTGATGCGGTTTATGGCGTGGAAGTATCATTAGAACTTATTTTTTCGAAATGAGGAAAGAGACACAGTTCCCGTCAATGGTCACAAGTACAGAGGGACTTTAACAAAATTTCTGTGATCAGAGCTCCACAACATCGATATATGCGAACTGTGGCTCCAACAAGACGACGCTATATGCCATACAAGCGACTCAACGGTCGAAGTTGTGAAGTAGAAATTTGGCGACTGGGTCATCTTACGGTTAGCCTGCATCAATTAGCCGCCGTCATCAAATAATTTGAAACCACCCTATAATTTTCCCTGTGGCTACGTCAAGCTCTTAGTCTACACTAATCTAGTGTACACTTACAGCCAAACATTTTGGAAGACAACATTCTACACATATCCAATTTCGTATCTCCCATCGTTGTTTTTTTTATTTAATTTTGTTTTCCTAAGGTTTTTTATGGTCATCGTTGATCGGGACCTAGTAAGCAGAGCATACTGTCGTTCCCGTTCTACAGCCGAAGAGAACGGTCGTTAGTACCAGAACGAGTATGAAAACCAGAGGGTAGTATCGTCAGCAAGGAAATATATTGGATTAGAAGAAGCAGACAAGAGATCATTGATGAAGATTAAAATAATATCGGAAACAAGACCCAGCTCTAAGGCACACCAGCATTTATTTTGTACATTTTCGGCACGAGACCATCCAAGACAAAGTGAAATTAACCAATAATAGAGTCATCGATTCCAAATGCACGCATTGCAGCCTGATGCCAAACTCTATCAAACTCCTTAGAAATATCGAGTGCAACTATCGCTTTGGTTCCGCTTTTATGTGAGGCATGCCTTCAAGTCACCAGTGGACCTGTTGCTATGAACACCGTACTACCGGCAATTGCCAAGTTTTCATGTTTCAAGGTATTTCATGAGCTGACGGCTTATGGTGCTATGGGTCTATACATAGGGAGGACAGAAGTAAATTCACTTTTTTCTAGAGACGGGATGGACAAATGCTGTTTTGAATCTTTTCGAAAAGAGTCTTTAAAAGTAGGATTGACGAAAAAACTGACGCAGTGATATTGCTAGCGTGGAAGAAACACGAAGTCTTCTCAATGATCAGCAGTACGGTACGGTCCACTGATGATCTGATGGCATGTGTCACCGAAAAGTGGAACCGAAGCATACATTACTCTGGCGAAAGCAAGATAGTAGAACTTGATATTTTTAAGGCATATGACAGAGTTTGGCTTTTTTTCTCGAAAATGCGTGCTTTTAGGATCGATGACTCTCATCATAATTTCAATTAGAAATTACCTTTTGGAATGTTCAATTTAAGTTGTCGTAAATGGTTTCAAGTCTGATATTCACAAAATAAAAGCTGGTGTACCCTTGGGATCCGTTCTGTCTCAGACACTCTTTTTAATTTTCATTTCTAATCGCTGCTTTTCAGCTATAGAACGGGAATGGCAGCGTATAACAAGCTCATTAAATTAAGATATTAATAGCATAACCAATTGGGGAACTATCAACAGAGTGGAGTTTAATATTCGATGTCGCCAAATATGTTGCGAAATATCTATGGTAAGTTTCCTCAAGCGATGTAAAATATTTAGCCCCTATGATCTGGATTCAATTCATAAGGCATTCATCTACCCAAAATTGGAGTACAATTTCCACATCTGGTCAGGTGCTCCTAAAACATCTCTGCAAATACTAAAAAGGATTCAAAGCCTTCCACTGTAACACCTGTCTCGCTATGAATGCTCATCAAAATATACTCAAGCCCACTTTTGGACGTAGTTTGAAATATCGTTACCCTTTCCTAAGCCGTACAACTCACTTATGGAATGCCCTGCTGAGCTCTCCATTATAACTTGCAAACATTTAAGACCAATGTACATCGGTATTTCTCTTTTCTTCCTTATTGATTTTCCTTCGTTCGCGCTGTGACAAGCATTTAAAGGGTATTTAAATCTCTTGAGCGTGCCAAAATTATAAAAAAAATTAAAATATAACACAGTAAGCAAAATTAAGTTCGAGTTGCTTCTAAAGTAAGCTTAGCGTGAAGACTATCAAATGAAAAGTTTTTGGAAAATTAGATAGATACAAAGGAAAACAAATTTTTGAGCTCAGTTGTTATTTTAGTTTAAGGGTGGCATCCTTTAAAATATGATTATCAACACGCTCAGACCTCTAACCAGTCAGCCTAACTTGTTTCCTGCTGAATAGCATGGGGAGAATAATTAATGTTTATGTCCACCTTTCAAATGTACTCTCTGTGTAAGGTGTAACATTCTTACTCATGTAGAAAAACTTATGAGGTCGTGCTCTATAATTTGGTAGCCGAAATTGAATGTGACTTCAACAAGGAGTCTTTTGCTTAGCATTTTATAGTGATAAGTTTTAATACGACTACCCATCTCTCTTCAAAGGTCTAAGAAACTTCATTAAAAATAACAAAAGAAGTAGTGTTAAGCCAAACAAAAAAAAAAAATTATTTGCGAATTTTATATAATTAAAAAAAAAAAAAATACATTTACTTTTGGTTGACATGCTACGGCGAAATGCTTAAAAATATTAAAAATATCTACATATTTTAGGTTTCACATCTTCAGAAATATTCTCGTAATTCTCAATAGAGCTTTGTTACTGCAGTCATGGCAAAAATTTCAGAGGCTAAGCAAACATACTTCCAACCTCGTCCACTTTCTACTTCTTGTTTTCTAATTATTTTTTTTGGTTTATTTAAACAGGCGGGTGATTGATGATTGGTCAAATTGTAACTCCGCAAAGTTAATGCTTAAACTGGCTTCACGAGAAGCATGATCTCAATTTCATTCTTAAAATAAACGAAAAAAAAGAGAAGGACACATTTTGCAGATGTATTACACAACACGTTCGCGCTGTGTGCAAACATTTTAAGGGTACTAGACCAGTACAGGGCCCGGTAATTACAAAAACAGACAAAACATATATAAACGAAAATGCAAGCACTATGAACCGCTGATAACGAGACCTACATATCATGAAACTAGTGGAAACTAGACCTACTGTTACAAACAGCAGAAGTTACAGCTGGGGTAAGTAGAAATCGGCGCTTGGGGTTAAATTCGCCAACAAAAATAAATCCGGTGATGGTGTTCTACGTGCATAATTTCAAGTGTGATAACTAATTTTCTTAAATAAATTGCCCTACTTCATTTTTAACATTTTCAACAGGACTACGTCTAACGTTTCCCCAAGCTCCGCTTGCTGTTTTCCAGGGCAATTAATCGCAGCAGTAAATGCTCAAACGAATCTCTTCGGGATGACTAAATTCAAAAAATAAAAAAAAACAATATATATGTTATGTACGTTGACTTCTGTTGAGAACGTAGAATCTAGGTAGGATTTACGTCTCCACAAGCACCTTGAAAGGATTTCTCTCCCTCTCTTTTTTCAACGTCACAAAAAACAAATGTAGTAAAGGAGGTTTTTTGTTTTGGAGATAAGAATTTTTAAAAATAAATAAAACTCATATATTTCGGTAATTGCCATTGAAATAATAATAGCTTCATTCGAAAGATAATGTTATGACATTAAGGCTTAAATATGATTTCGAGCAAGTCCAATTTTGACAAATTGCTCGAGCAGCGCAGACTGTATATTTGCATTAATGCGGTGAATGTTGGCTTTCACGGCGTCCATCGTGTCTAGCTTATTAGTGCAGAATATTTCTCATATCACTAAGGAAAAAATTCAAAGGTGTCAAATTAGTTTTTGATGAACTTATTAATTACAGTAATTTTTCTATTAAGGAATTTACTCTGTTGATTCCTAAATACAATTGTAAAAATTGATGAAACAGTTTCCCGTTAACTCTGTAATTCAGTTTTAACAGTTTTTCTGTAACAAAATAACAGATATCTCTAGAAGTCTTTTGATGCCTAGCTGATTGAAAAGGAAACCGGCAGCTTTTGGAAGACCCTAAGTGAGGAGTCACTCAACTTGCTATTGGATAACCACTTTCCAAATTCACGACCAACTTTAACAGGACTATGGCAGCCGCAGCTAAGATCGATGGTTCAATTACAAGAAACAAGCTGCTCCGGGCGCTGCATAGCTTCAAACCATACAAATCTACTGGGGCGGATGGTATAGTACCTGCCGTGATGGTACCTGCCTAGGTACAATGATCCTCCGATATCATCCAGCTAATGCTAGAAGTGATCCACATTTCTCTGTCAAGTAGAGAAGTTAATGTAGTTTTCATTTCCAAGCCGGAATATTTTTACGCTGTTACAAAGACCTATTAGTATATCATATTTCCTTCTGGAAACTCTAAAAAGACTGATTGATATCCATATACGATCTAGATCCATGACTTTAGTCTATGGCTCAACATAATTATTTTAAAGGAAGATCAGTGCAAATGGCTCTACATTCGATGACTAACCACACCGAACCATCCTTACATTATAGAAAGTACACAATCATGTTTCTGAACTTTGAAGGTGCCTTTAATAACCTAAACATATCCACAATCACTATGGGGCTGTCATCTTGGGATGTTGATCTTATGATAAATAGCAGAATAATCAACTCCAAACTGAATACGCTTCTGCTAAAAAATGTTTCAGTATAGGTACCGCAAAGCGGTGTCCTTTCACCTCTTCTCTGGAATCTAGCGATCAACGAACCTCTTATAAACCTTGAAGTGGGTGAAAGCAGGCTACTTATTGGGATGACGTCGCCATAGCGGTCTCAGCAAAATATCTTAATATTTTTTTTTTTATAATCCCTCACGCGCACCAAGAGAATATGAATTCGCTTTTATTGGCTTTTCTAAAGGGCGTAGGTGGATGATGCAGTAGTTTGAAACCCAGGTGTCTTAGGTTTCGGTATTTTTCCAGGGGTGGTTGTCAAACTGGAGCCAGTGCATCCACAACCGGTGGGACTTAGTACGTGCTAGTTTTTGTTTCGTTACATTTAGCCCAGCCAGCAACAACTCCAACATCAGTGGTATGCCTTCATGTCAGAGCTGACGCCTACGGGGTTTTCATATAATTACATACAAATTCTATGAAAAGACTTTTTCAGAGAATTGCCTCGCACGGAAATCGAACCCGCGACCCTGTGCTTGAGGAGTCTATGCATATACAACTACAACACGGCCAGCTGTGGGGCGAATCACTGTTGATTTTCAGTAAATCCTCATGAAACTGAACTTGTCCTTTTTTCCAACAAATACAAAATTCAACAAACGTTACCAGCTCAGTTTTTTCCGATAAAGCGAGATATTTGGCTCCAATTTTTGGACAAGAAACTAAATTGGAAACCTAATATTCCAGGAAGAGTAAATAAAAGCCATAATAGTTTTATATTCTTTCAAAAAAGTCCTTGAGAAAAAACGGGGCCTCCAAACTTGCAATAGCTATCGGTTACAAGACCAATACTCACCTACGGGAAAGTTGTCTCGTGGGCCTCTTTAGACAAAGTAGTCAACTTTAGTAAACTAAGCAAAGTCAAAAGGACAGCATGTCTGGAGCGGAGCCTTACCCACTACTGTCGTCGCGGCACAAGGCATTCTGTTTCATTTGACACCACTCGATATTTTTAGAAGGCAAGTGGCTACTAATGCTAAACCAGAAAATATTGAATACACTACGCAGCAACCTTGGTTGAATAAAGACTTTCATGTTACCATCCCCTCTAGATTTTTCTGGGAGAAAGATGCCTTCAAAGACAACAAGTCGATCCATTTTTATACGGATGGATCCAAGACTGACAGCCGGGTTGGCCGCGCTCTCCTTCCGCTTTCCAAATCAATGTAGCATGTTCCAGGAGGCAATTAAAGAAAACCTGTCTTTGTTAAAGAAAAACGTAACATCTGCAGAGGATATCCGTATCTGATATCTCATATCTTAACTCATTATCGTTAAATTCTAAAACCGTCCCAGACTCATTCCTCATGGATATGGCAGATCGGTTCAACATTCACCTATGTTGAGTACCGAGGTTATACCAGCGACCATAATTGGAATTACTACATCTATCCTACCTGAAAAAGGTATCATCGGCATACTTATTGCTACGTGCTAACTAATACTAAAGCTAGATGATAAAAGAAGAACGAACTTACGATGAAGTTTGAGATCAACGTGCGACCGTTGCGACTGTTGCGACCGTTACGACCGTTGCGACCGTTGCGACCGTTGCGACCGTTGCGACCGTTGCGACCGTTGCGACCGTTGCGACCGTTGCGACCGTTGCGACCTTTGCTACCGTTGCGACCGTTGCGACCGTTGCGACCGTTGCGACCGTTGCGACCGTTGCGACCGTTGCGACCGTTGCGACCGTTGCGACCGTTGCGACCGTTGCGACCGTTGCGACCGTTGCGACCGTTGCGACCGTTGCGACCGTTGCGACAGAAAGCTGGATCTGAATCGCTCTAAAAGTTTGATCTTTAGAAACAGCACAATCATAAATGTCATCTGTGGACACTGTTTTATTGGCAAACATGCAAGAAGGCTTAGTGTTTTTATAAACGACTTGTGCAGAAGCTGCATAGAGGAAGAGGAGGAGGACACAATCCTCCACCGATGTTTAAAATATTCAGCTCTCTCCCAAAGAAGAGCCTTCTTCTACATTGACTTAAGCGATTTTAATAAAATGGTATAAACAATCCCCATCGCTTCGTTAAAAGCTATTGGTTCCAAAAATATCTACGTTTTTCTCCAACTTCCAATTTGCAATATTGTTTAATTATTATCATATTTATCATAATTATCAGCAAAATAGTTTCATCATCTATTTCTTCTATGCAAGTTACATTATTATAAATTAAAACACATGCTTTTTGGAAGAGTAGAAGTTTAACTATGTTTTAATTGCTTAAGAACAGCTTGTTCATTGTATTCATATATTTCATTATTTTTTTATTTCAGCATTTCTGATTCATCAATTTGTAAATTTGGTAGCGGCTTTATCGATTTATAACCATATAACCATATACCATATATATATTGACCACATAATTTTCTGGTATTTTAATTACAAATATCAAACTATCATTTTTAATTTCCATTACTTCAGATTTTAGCAGTTTTAATGTATGAAAATATAAATTATAATAAGCCAACTCTTCTATTGTAAACATACTCGTTTGAGTTACATTGTTCTTATGATGTTGTCATGTATTTCATTTATGTTATACTCAAAATACCTTAATTTGGTTTTTGATACAAAAAAAAAAATAATAATAATAATAGTAAAAATACAAACAAAAAATATGTAATATAATTCTTTAGCTGTGTTGTTTCAATTATTGCAGCATTCTAAAAATTTATTTCTATTGTCTTCTATTAGTACCATATTTTTAAATCATGTAGTGTTTTATCATTTATTTTGACATGATAAGACCTTCAATTGCTTTATGGTTAATACTGTCAGTTATCTGGTATATTCTGTTGATTAGTGTCATCCATTGTCCCGAATAACCAGTTTTGAGCTTAACCTTCGACGTTTAATAAACCTCTATTTTGTTCTTTAGATTTTCCTAGTAGTGTTTCTTAGTTTAATGTTCACTAAACTAATTTCTGAATAAGGAGCAACGGAATCTTCTAATTTTAAGTGTACTAGGTTAAATGTTAAGTGATCTTAATACTTTCATCATTTCAGATGAATTTTTTATATGTTATATATGATTGTAGCTGTATTTATATTTATATATTTGTTACTTTTACTTATTTGACTCTCAACTTGACATACCTTGTCAATTGCATGTACCTTTTTACTGCTACTATCGTTACAATTTTTAGAATTATCTATTAATTTATAAGTTCTTTTAATAATAGATACATGTTCATTTTCTAATGGAGATTGTTTTGAAATATCATATGGTTCATTCTCGTGTCTAACACTCCTATAATTTATATTATAGGGTTTTCCAATAGGGACTTTGAATTTAATTTGTGAAGGCACTCTTTCACTAATCATCAAACTGTCACTGTCAATTTATTCAGTAAGCTCAACATTTTCATCATGGTAAAGTACACTAACGAGCAATGTCTGCAAATTATAAAAATTTTCTACAGATATTCGGAGTCGGTGACTGCAACTTTTAGAGCTTTAACTCCAATTTTCGGTCGTAATTCTCGCCCTAGTAGACAGGCAATTATAAGTTTAGTGCAAAAAATTGAGTCTACATATTCGTTGTATGATATTGCCGTGTCACTGACACAACGGGTTGGTCGAAGTGTCGAAAATATCGCTGTCGTTCAGACGTCCGTAGCAAACGATCCAAATCAGTCAATTCCACGGCGTTCTCAAGAATTGGGCATCGTTCAGACCACATTATGGCGTATTTTGCGTAAGGATCTTGGTTTACAGCCATATAAGATCAAGCTGACTCAAGAATTGAAGCGACGTACGTTCTCCGATTGTGTTCTGGAGAGGATGTGCCAAGATGATGAATTTAATCGCAAAATCATCTTCAGTGACGAAGTTCATTTTTGGCTCAATGGGTTCCCAAATTGGAAGATATGGACTTGGACGACATGTGGTTTAAACAGGATGGTGCCATAAGCCACACAGCACACGCTACAATCGATTTATTGAAGAGTAAGTATGATGAGCGTATAGCGTCTTATCTCAAGACATGACGCCGTTTGACTATTTTCTGTGGGGCTACGTAAGTCATTGGTTTATGCCAAGACGCCGACGACGTTGGAAGAGCTCAGAGCCAACATTGAACGCGAGATAACGACCGTTTCGGCCGAAATGTGTGGTCGAGTCGTTGAATATTGGGTCCAACAAATCGACCGCTGCAAACTTGCCCGCGGTGGCCATATGAACGAAGTCGAGTTCCATTCATAAATGTTTTGATTGTATTTCAAGCCAATAATAAAGTTTTTGAAATATCTCAAATGGTTTGCCTTTTATTTAAAAAAAAAGTTTTTCATTTTTGTTTTCTACATATTTTACTCTTATCCTATTCATTCTTTGTGTAACTTTCCGCTTTTTCTTTTTTTTGTTCGGTTTAATTATTCTATTATTTAGTAGTAACATATTTTATCTGTGATTGAACTGTTTTTCCTTGGAGTCATTTCAATAGTTGAGTGATATCTATCGTTGAAAGTTGCTATAGATTTTTTTTATCTTTTGCTTTACTGACATATTTTCGACTAATGACTGCATTTTTTCTATTCACTTGGAATGAAGTCTTTTTCCAATACATCTGCATTTAAAGTATGACTATTGGGCTTACTCACATTTCTGTTCATTTCTTTTCTAAATACCTTGTTCTAATTTGTTCTAATTTAAATTCGTTTTCACATTTTTTTTGGTTTATCAAACCAATATAGTAATTTCCTAGCCTAATGAAAGGAATTTCATTAATTAAATAAGCAGCAGCAAACTTTGTAAACTTGTCAATAGTTGGAATAAAGATTTGTTTCTTTTAATGAAAAATATCTAGGAGTACGAGGGCTCTTTGATGAATACACTTTTCCCAACAGTGCTGCAACTTTTTTAACCCCACTGTATAGTACGACTTTTGTTGGCATGCTAAATACTCCTCCGCGGCAGCGATGTATTTTAACCGTTTTTGGCCCAATTGGGAGCGGTTCATCAAAAACCTATGTGCGGCCACGGTGAATCTCTTCAAGCCAATGGTAAACGGTTGTTTGGGAAGGTGATTGGGTTCCGTACACATCATCGAGAACGGGCTTGATTTCCTCGCAGGTTTTGCCAATCAAAAATAAGAATCGGATCGCAGATAGGGATGCGAATTATATATTGATGTATCGCTCATAAACATCGATGTTTACATCAATGTTTTGGTAAATAATACATCGTCGATATATGGTAGCGGTCATCTTAATCAAAAACATCTATATCGTACTTCAGTCTGTTTATGAATGTGGTATGTTGTGAAATAGATAGTTTTTATCCTTTTGGAAATTTCCACTTAAGTGTTATCGCGGGTGAAATTTAAAATTCCATAGACATTTAATGATGCCGACAAAAGGGATCTTGATTTACAATAGCAATAAACTCGAAGTACAGGCAATGCAGAGAACTTTATGGTATGCATGCCTGTTACTTCTCATGTTTCGTATTTCGTAATTCACAACTGTGCTGCAATATTTTTTTATTTATTAATTAAAATGCAAAGGCCGCGGCCTGCGAGTCCGTCTAATCAAACCACTAGGGCAGCACTTCCTAGAGATTCTTTAAAAATTTGGGACGATTTGAAGTCTCTTTGCAAGTTGCAATGACATACCTCCCCATGGTTGCGATTCTTTACCAACCGAGCGATTGTTTTTGGAAGCTGAGACAACTATCACTTAGGAAAAAAAAAGACTTCTAGGATCTAGATTATCCAAACTTCTTTTCTGGAATTCTATTTCAAGATTGTTAAATTAAAATAAATGAATATTTTCATATAATATTTTTTTTTACTTTTACCATTACATAACACACTAATAAAAAACTGAGCAATTAATTAAATAAACAGAAAATTAATTTGTTTCTTTCAATCACACGATTTAGCGTAGCCAGAGCATGGGAGAATACAACCTTAATTTACAGTGGAATCCTTTCTTAAAATAAATGAAGTCCTTTCTTTTCCTAATTAAAAAGTATATTGCAGAATGAATTCCATTGTGGATTTAGCCTAGCATGAAATAAGTACTATAAATAAAAATCTAGAAAATGATTATATATTTATTTTCTGACTACATTAAATGTGTTAAATAAAAACATCGATATATCATTCTTATGAAGATGTTTTTCGTGTGAACATGTATGCTTCCTAAACACAGAGCGATACTGCGCTTTTTCTATGGTCACAAAAAACACTAACACGATGTTTTAAAATGGGTGTCTAATAACTAATAACAAAACTAATAATCGGATTGTCACCAAATTTCGAAAGGCGGGCTAATGTATGGTACATTTTGTACCATTTTTTGTACAATTTTTGTCGGTTGGTGTTTCGGTTATTCATAGGTTCTATTGCATTTCTGTCATATTTTATTTCTATACATATAATAAAACTGTAAGGTTTTTCTTTTGTTACCTAATGGCATGAGAACCGCCCGTTAAATTCGGGTGGATATTTTTTTTAAATATTTCTTAAGACTCCAAGAAGGACATAGGCTATGTCGTTTTTTACTTAGGATACTTTTTGTAAGCGTTTTTGTAGTTGTTATTGTTATTTTTACTGACTCTACTGCCTTTATTCTCCTATTACTCGGGTTATTATAACCAATAAAAAAAAAAAAAGAATACATAATGAGTTCAACACTTCCCTTAATACAGCATATACTTTAAGCTTTCAATAGGCTTTCTGCTTCATTTAGAATCTGAGCTACAGGCCAAAATCTAATATGATAAAAGTATATAAACTAAAATCGTAAGAAATTAACAACGATTGTTCCTGATCGTTATTCTGCTTTGGGGTGGTGGTGGGCACACATCGAAAGCACATTACCTTCAACAAATACTGTGTGTCGTTTTCTCTGTTGGATCGGAAAGAAAGAGAAGTATGCACATGTGTGTGGTGTAAATACAAATTGAGTGCAAGTGTATTCCCAGTTTTTTTTTTTTTTAAGAAACACTCCATTAGTGTAAGTATAAATTGTATGCGGGTGTACACGATTGTTCCTGATCGTTGTTCTGTTTTGGGGTGATAGGCGCACATCGCAAGCATACCTATTTACTTCAACAAATAATGTGTGTCGTTCTCTCTGTTGGGTCGCAACAAAAAAGAAGTATGCGCACGTGTGTGGTGTAAGTACAGATTGAGTGGAACTCCAGGTTTTTTGGAAGAACCACACCACTTAGTGTGGCAGCGCACACAAGATGCATTTTGCTTTGTAAGGAAGTATAGGCGCCCAGACCCCTTTATAACGTTTACCACTAATCCTAAGTAGGACGAGCTTCTTATGATCGACACGATGTCATAACAAGAGTTTTCCATTTAAAACTCAAGTTAATGATAAACTTGCTGACAAAGGAAATTATGTTCGGTGCGTCCATATGCTTTATGTATAGTGTTGAATGGCAGAAGCGTAGTTTGCCCCATGCGAACATTCTTCTATGGTTGAAGGAAAAAGTCCGTCTCAACGATACCGATAATATAATTAGTGCGGAATTTCCGGATCTCAACGAAGATCCGATATTACATGATATCGTAAAGAATCAAATGTTGCATGGTCCCTGTGGTATACTAAATACCAACTCTTCCTGCGTGAAAAATAACGTGGATTTACTACACAAATAAGACTGCGTGGACAGCAAATCTTGGTAGACAATAGATGGGTCGTGCTAAACCCGCCAGTACTGTCAAGGACGTTTTGTGCTTACATAAATGTGGAAATGTCTAACAGCGTTCAATCCATAAAGTACATATGTAAGTACGTAAATAAAGATAGTGATCAAGCTACATTTGGATTGAAAAACAAACGCGACGAAGTGACACAATTTCAGCTCTTCTGAGGCTATGTGGCAAATTTTCAATTTTCCGATATACGAGAGGTGCCCACCGATCATACATCTTAACGCTCACTTAGAGAGCGGACAACGCATATTTTGATTCTGAGAACATCAGAAAGGAGTTAGACAACTCAAGAAACCCAACTTTACTAGCATTTTTCCTGTTATGTGAGGCAGACAGCTTTGCTTAAATGCTACTATACGAAGAAGTCCCACCCTACTATACATATAAGAAGAAACATGTTATTTTTAATCGTCAAAAACGAGGTGCTAAGATAGAAGGTGATCCAGGCGTGTTCGAAGAACAAGTTATAGTAAGGGTCTATACAGTTCATCCAAACAATTCGGAATGTTGTTATTTACGCTAGGTTGAAAGACTTTCTTAACAAGGGTAATACTAGCGCAGATACGAAACCAAGGTAATACTGAATTGGCTGTGGCATTATGAGGAAAAGCAGATACATTGCTGCCTGGTAGTAAAACTTCTCACGCAATGTTTAAAATACCCATACAATCAGACACCACTTAAAGTCCAGTTTGCAACATTCCCCGAAATAGTGATAAAGCTCGAGTTCTTGTTACTGTTCTCTAATTGTTTGGGCGATTGCACTATGGTAAACCGTAAGGCAGTGGAAGCCGTTAACAGAACTTTACAGGATATACGACAAAATGATCGCCTGATGGGAGGCATTACAGAGCTATTTTGCGGAGACTATTTTAGACAAACGTTGCCGGTAGTGACACGAGGCACAATAACTGACGAAAAAAAATGCCTATCCGAAAAAATCAAGTTTCTGGTCTAGTGTTATTCAAAGGAACTTGACCATCAATATGCGTTCACGAATAAAATCAAATCAAACGCACAACATTTCTCTAATATATTACTTAAAATTGTAGAGGAACTCTTTCGGAAGAAAATGGCAAAGTAAATTTATGACATCAATTTTCCAAACAGTGTCGTCTACCGAAGAACTTATCTCATCCGTTTACAGTGATATATCGCAACTAACAAACCGTGAGAATTTTTGGCTTTGAGGCGAGTTATTTTGTCGCTTCGGAATGACGAAGCTTCAGCTATTAATAACGAGATAATGACACGTGTTGATGGTCAAAGTGTAGAATATACTGCAATCAACCGGATTATGAACCAAGAAGAAACAACCAACTATCCGGCCGAATTCTTAAATTCGTCTTTGCTCACATACATTAATACTAAAAGAGGGTGTACCCATTATTCTCCTAAGAAACTTGAGTGATGACGATAAATAAGGCGCGGGGACAAACACTGCGTACCGGGGCCGTGAACCTCACCACCAGCTGCTTCTCACACGGTCAATTATACGTGTCGCTTTCCCGTGTCGGCGATAGTAAAAATGTATTTGTTTATGCTTGCGGCAACGCAACCTCAAACATTTTTATTATAATAAAGTACAATTGTCCATATTTTATAGTATTGCACTTTTTATTACATTTGATAATAATTTAGAGCTTGTTGGTTTTTTAAAACTATTAAATCTGCACTTAAGGGCTAAAAGCTACCCATTGGAACGGCACTGATTAAATGCATATAATCCACAAAATAATTTATTCTATACAACAATTTTATGGACTTAGACAAATACTTTGATTTTTTTTCACTTGTTCTGATATAACATACAATTTGTATACATGAGGAAGCCTTTGGAAGGCGAAGCTATTAGAGCACTACAGCTAGTTTGGAATAGCTGGATGTGCTCTTGAAATTTAGAATAATAAAACTTATCTTTTAATGTATTTTGGTATATGTAAGTATTATTTATGCCACTATGCAATGACTCTCTTGTATGATATAAGCATATTTGTTTATGCCACTTTTGTTCGCTTTCTTTCTTTTGTGTTGTTTAATAGAGGGACTTAATTCTCAAAGGAAGTTGGTTTGCTGTTCATTTCTAGTCAACTACTCATCTTACTTGATTTTTGTTAACTGAAAAATGAATGTCTTCGGACGCGATTGGTATTTGAACACCGAAACTTGCGATTTGGAAGCCAGTCCACTTGAGCCACTGCCACCCACATAATTTTATGATATAATAAGCTGTTGTGCTTTGGTATTATATCGCTACCATTCGCAGTCCTGGCTTTATATTGGTTCTTAATATTAGGTTGTACCACATGAAGTGTCTGATTTTTTTTTACAATTCTATGTTAGCATCAATAAATATTTTTCAACACGATTCAAGGTTTGTTATTCCTTTTTTATAGAAAGCTTAATTTTTGGACGCTATAAAGTCTTGAAAGGCTTTTATAACCTCTGCTCGGTTTCGGAATACCTTCTACCGATAACGTAACTCCAGACTGTGGAAAAGGTGATAGTCCACTTAAGAGAGTACGGTTTAGCATTGTTATGCAATATGATCGGACCATGCCTATTTGCTAACGCGGATTGCTGTACAGCCAATTTCGCATGCACTATTTCGATTTACTCACAACATTCGACTGCATTTATAGTTTTCCCTAGTTGAAGAAATGAAAAGTGAATTGGTCCTTTCGATGTCTACCCGATTCAAATCATAAGCTTTTTCGGATGAAAACCTAGTTCGGGGTGTATTTTCGTTTTTCTTCTGCATCCAACTCCTGCCCAGTTCTTTTACGGTTGTCATACAAAATCCACTTTTAATTACACGTGATTATACGATGCAAAAAGGTTCATTTTGGTGCCTTAGGCTCAGCGATGCACAGATTTCAGAGCGGCATAGTTTTTTTGTCTCATTCGTTT
This sequence comes from Volucella inanis, assembly GCA_907269105.1. Taxonomy (NCBI): domain Eukaryota; kingdom Metazoa; phylum Arthropoda; class Insecta; order Diptera; family Syrphidae; genus Volucella; species Volucella inanis. The sequence continues at coordinate 113,363,831 of OU026153.1, read as the reverse complement.
CATGGGGCACCCACTTTTAAAGTTTTTTTTACTGTCATGGAAGATACTTCCATGTTCTCTGCAATATCCAGCACCATTTTTGTCAGGACATATACCGTTGCCTTTAAAACATTGTCGTCAATAAGACGGGTAGATTTTATGTATATTAAACTGGGGTTGATTACATCCAAGTTGCATCGAAGACAACTCCAAAATATAATTCTCGGTGGAGGAATGAACGCTCTTTTCTCAAAGCGTTTCGTTTCTGACAAATTTTTTATTTTTTAGAGTAATCAGGAATTCAGAGTAATCACTTTTAAACGTACGTCCACGTCTGTAATACAATCCAGCTGTTTTGGAACTTAGTGAAACCCGTGTAGATCTCCGTCCACATCTGAAGTTACCTGGCTACAAACTAGTGTCATTATTCTTTCCTCACCGCGGTCTTGTTGTTTCTCTACGTAGTGATGTAGTTTACCAAACTCCACCCCAATGTAAACCCTGTTTAAATTTAAAATTCCATCTCCGTAAGAAGACTATCCACTATTGCTTCATTTATATAGTAGAAGCTTCAAATTGGATAGCAATTCGACAAATTTTTTAATAATTGGCACGCGCACAAAAAATTTTGCGTACCCTTAAGATGTCTGCACTTAGCAAAGGTAAGCTTTAAAGAGTTTTGTGCGCTGTCTGACTCCATTCAAAGAATTGGATCCTCATACTGAAACCGATATTACGGGCGATTTTAATATAAACAATTCTGATTGACTTCGAAATTCTGACCAGACATCACCCGAAGGTCAATGTGTCGAGGTCTTTGCTGTGGAAAACAACTTGACCCAGTAAATGATTCCACGCGAATACCAGACGTTGATAGTCATAACGCCAATACCCAGGACGTGTTTTCAACTTCTCACCCTGAGGAGTACACTATTGACGTGCTTTTCTCTTTAGGTTCGTCAGTCCATTGTGATATATCAGCTAATTTCTCGTGCACCGCTTACATATTTGAGAAAAGATTCCTAAGAGAACCTTATGTCAATACGAGAAAGCCAATTGGCGCGGACATAACAGAGTTTTTAGGAACGTCCACTGGTCATTATGTGGTGGTCATTAGGGGTGGCCGTGGTGTAGTGATATATGCATAGACTCCTTAAACAGAGGGTCGCGGGTTCGAATTCCGTGCGAGGCAATTCTGTGAAAAAGTCTTTTCATAGAATTTGTATATAGATATTTAGTTATATGTCGGCGTCAACTCTGACATGAAGGCATAACACTGATGTGGAGTGGTTGCTGGCTGGATTAAATGTAACGAACTAACAACTAGCACGTACTTAAGATCCACTGATTGAGGATATACTAGCTCGTTCCGTTTGACAACCACCTCTGGGAAAAATATCGAAACCTAATACCCCTGAGTTTCAAACTACTACACCACCCGCCCGCGCCACTGAGAAAAAAAAGCTAGTAAAAGGGTTTTCATATCCCCTTGATGCGCGCGGTATTATAAAAAAAAAATGGTTTCCCAGAAAATGGTGTTGATATGAAAACAGACACTATTTTCTTTAGAATTAAAGTCTTTTTCTCCTCATCCTTAGAAATGTATTAAAGGCGTAGTACAACTCGAGCTTTAAAGAGGCTACCAGTGTTAAGGACATTTTTTTAGCCCTAGAAGAACAACCTAACAGAGAAGTACCAAAAAAATTTCAAACAAACCAGGAATGACAGCAACGTTTTTGGTTAGCGTGTGAAATGTCAACAGGACCAAACGCGCACTTTGCTATGGGCGGCTTAAACTTACATATTGTGCTTTATCTCAGCCTACATTGAGTGCATCGAATCTTCAATGGGACGAATCCACTTTTGCAATCATGTAGTAGCAAGGGTACTTAAAGATCTTAACACACACATATCTGCAGGACCAAATGGTGTATCTCTCTTTCTTCTGAAGAGATATTCTTTTACCTACGTAAAACCACGGCGTTAGCTGTTTCATGAATCCTACTCTTTAAGATTCTTTTCGAGCAGGTGGAAAATGTCATTTTTCAAGCCCACCCCTAAGGAAGTAGAGTGGTTTTCTTCCTTCTCTTACAGATCTATTACGTCCATTCTTTGCAAGGCAATGAAAGCGCTGTTAAATCGTCAGTTCATGAAATATTTGGATGAATTGGCAATGACCGGCAGTATAAATTTCGTAGGAACAGGTCCACAAGTGATTTAACAGCATGTCTCACCGAAAAGTGAAACCAAAGCCTACATCAAACTGGCGAAAGCAAGAAAGTTGTACTTAATAATTTCAAGTCTGATAATCACAAAATGAATGCTACAAACGGCTACGTTTGTTGTTTTTGGTTTTAGTTTTCACCATTAATCTTTTGTTTGTTACTTCTAGTTCTATATATTTCGGGAGTACTCTCTTTAGAAAGCAAAAGAAGAAAGTAATGGGCAGCATTCTTCCACACCCACTCCTTTTCCAACTAGGTACATATCTTTATAACCGATCTTATAAATGATCCCAAGTCCTTTTTTCAATTTGTCAATTGCAAAATTAAGACCGATGGTTATCTTTCCTTCCTCGCTTTTAAAATCAATTCTTCAAGTGATCCTCCAACTTTTTTGCTATATTTTTCAATCATTTCATAACAACTCTTTCCAACGTAACCATAATCCATATAACCCACATAACCCACGTTATCTACGTTGTCTTCGTTTCTTCTGTTTACCGGTCCTTCGCACCTCAACGGACCAATCTCCCGTATGCTCTGAAAGGTCAACTAAAGTCCCTCCGTGTTTTATTTCCACCTGAGCTCTTCTTGTCTCCATTATTCCCATGGTTCCTAGCTCTTAAATCTTTCTATTAGTTTATAAGTTAGATTAAGCTTGTATTAAGCCAAACTAATGTGGCCTCAGTACTCCCAAAATTAAAAAAAAATTTAATTAAATAAAAATTAAATTATTAAATGATATTAAATATTCGTTTCCGTATTCGCGTTCCTGTTCTTTGGCTGTAATATACTATAAGAACGGCTGTGTATACGAATTTCATTAAATTCCGATATTAACTTCATAACCGTTGGGAAATTAAGAACAGAGTGGAATTTCATGCTTACAAAATACAATGCTGTTGTGTTGTTACAGATAAATCTAAATACAAAACCATTATCTATGAATGGCCCTTGCATTGCGAAAACAAATTTTCCACTCTCGGTATGTTTGACAATGACGACTTTCGTTTGAATGACCACATATTCGATGTCGCCAAAAATGATGCAAAATATCTATGGAAATATTTTTCCTTTTTTGATCTGGCCTCAATATGGAAGATATTTTACGCCCAAGCTTGTAGTACAATGACCACATTTGATCAGGTGCTCCCAAGGCTCTTTGCACTTGTTAAATGAGACCCAAAACCGTGCGAAAAAACTCATAGGTGACGCCAATATTGTACTAACAACTGACAGGATGGAATACCGTGTGTGACATTCGTTGCTATGAATGCTCATCAGTATACCCCCAAGCCCACTTTTGAACGTACTCTGAAATATCATGATTCTTTCGTTTGACTCGCTTATGGAATACACTGCTGAGCTCTTTATTTCCCAGTCATTGTGACTTAAAAACATTTAAGAGCAACGTTCATCGATATATGGGTACCAATAACCCCTTATTTACTAACTCATTTTTTATAATTATGTGGTCCTGTGATTATTCGTCTATTGTGCCTGAATCAGAGAAGTCCATATTGAAATGTTTTTCTGTTCACCTATCTGGTGGTTATTTTCTAATCTACATATTTTAATAATCTGCCACTTTATTTTTTCTTTCCTTGAGATATTCGATCTCAAAATTATATTCTTGCAATTTTAGAAGCAACATTTGGCTTCTTTGGGAAAACTTCTTTCTTTTATACTTAGAACTTAGATACGCATGTACCCAGAACCATGGTAATAATCTTATATTTTCTACAATACAAAGGTTTGAAACAACTCATCGCCAAAAACAGTAGCTAACAATTCTTTGTCAGTTACACTGTAGTTTATTTTCTTGATGCAAAGCATATTGGATGACCGTCTTTTGATAGAACAGCATCAGTAGTATTGTTACTACAATACATTGTGACCACAAATTACTCCTCATAATTATAAAATTATAAAATAGGATTTGAAGATATCAACAGTTTGAACTTCTCAAATGCATCGATGTGATGAGGATGGCTAATGTTAGTTTTTATATCTTTTTTTATATATTTTATCGAAGGATATCTTCGAATAATTTTTGATAATTTTTCTGTAGAACCCAGTCATACGTAAAAAGCTTTTAAGTGGTTTTTCCGTCTTCGGGGATTCGATTATCATGATATTCTCTATTCTATTCATTCATCTGGTACTACCACATATATCAGCCTGAATCTTTAAATTATGAGCAGATAGAATTTGGAAGAGATCAGTTCCATCAGTTTAAGGTGTTCTTTAAGAGCAATGGAGAAAATGAGTATATCGACTAATTATATATAATATATATATATATTGAAAAGAGTCTTCTGCTATGATTCGATGATATTCTTTAGCTTGAGATAGTGGCTAAAATATTGTAATATCCCTAATTTGTCCAATATGCTGTTGATATTCAGAAGTGGGTATTTATCATCAATTGTATTTTGGTTAAGACTTCTCTAGTCTTCCACTATCCAATATTTATTTTCTCCTGAATTGTCTGTTTTCTTTGATATTACTGTAATAACAGAGCAATATTTATTATTTGCTCTACCATTTCCCTCATTTGTTTCCTTACTTCTACTTCATGCTGAGGTATATCCTGGAGTTTATCTTCTCGTTTGTAGTAGTTTTAATTTAATGTACTATTCTTGAAGGATTTGTTAGCATATGTTAATGCTTTTAAGTGAATATTTTTTTTTTTTTTTTTTTGATTTGAAATGCTGGTATTTTAATTTGCATGTATTTTTTTATCTTTTGTTAATAACGCACTATTACAAAAGACAAGATGTTGTCGCTGCTACTCCCTGCGATGAGTATTTATGCGATTAGAAGGTGGTTCAGCATTCAAACTGTCCATAGAATTCATAAATATTGCCAATAAATTACAAATCACAAGAATAAATTCACAAGTTAAATTTAATTAATTATTTCTCATATAACTTAAAACTAGTGGGTTGCAACATTAATTCAGTACATACGAAAATATTAAAAAAAAAATAAAAACTCAAATTCATCAAAAAGTAGAAACTGAGTTTAAAATTACAGATTCATTCAAGAGTTTGGAGTTTATTGATACTTATCTAAAGGATTTGGAACAAACTTAACACATTGTTCAAATAAGCGTGTATTACATTTCGCTATACTCGTAGATTGGAGGACTGTGTTAGTGTTTAAGTTGTGGGTAATACACAAAGTTTTATAAACGGCGTAGTGATTTCCCCATGATACGTCATCAATCCCTAAAGAAATCACAACAACGTGACCTTTTATAACTACGAGGCCATTTATTTTTAAATTCTCTTGGGGGAATTACCATTTGTGGCGTTCATGGAGGTCTTTCAAATATTCGTCCTTCCACCGACACCAAAACTTTGCTGGGACAAGGAGAGGCAAGGAACCTTGTTCACATGCCGGCTCAGGGAAGGTCAATAAAGGACTGCTTGCATTGCGGAATTGAATGCGAATTGAGACATGAATGGATTCGGGCAGATGAAGTCTGGTTGGCCATTCTGTTTGGATATTTTTCAACCTGGAATGGGCCGTCCTATAGCACAACATCCCAAAATTTTTCAGAGAAGATTCCTCTGCTAGCAATATCGACAAGGTTATCTTCTGAATTGACGTCTTTCCTGGCTACATTCCTTATATTGCCAATTATTTTACTTGGATGCTTTTCCTACCTAAATCCGTACTGTTTTATAAAAGCCAATCGGAAGATTTTCGTAAGTCTTTTTTTTATCTTGCCCACGCTAGAAAATATCATGAGGAGCTGTGTAGAATTGCACCAAATTGTACTGTCATGGAGAGAAGTCAATGTAGTATTTATTCCCATCACCGGAAAATGCTCTCATGATGTCCCAAAGGCCCTCAGACCTATAAGTCTATCATCTTTTCTTCTAAGAACTCTAGAACGACTGATTGATATTCATATTCGAGCTGAAATTGATTCAAGACTTTTGCCAACGGCTCAAAATGCCTACTAAAAACGAAATTCGGTAGAAACGGCTCTGCATTCGCTGACTAACCACATCGAACGAACTCTACAATTTGGATAGTACATTGACAAAGAGGGCGCCTTTAAAAACGTCAGCATCCGCAATCACGATTGCGCTGTCAGGTCTGCAAATCGACGACTTACTTATGGAGTTGATCAGTCTTATGGTTAATAGCTAGATTATCAGCTTCAAACTGGGTGGAACTTCTGCTAAAAAATGCTAAAAGACTGCCACAAGGCGGTGTCCTTTCTACCCTTCTCTAGAACTTAGTAGTAAACGAACTGCTGACATACCTGTAAGAAGGAGGGAGCAGGGTGATTGCCTATGCGAATGACACTGATATAGCCGCCTCAGATATGCATCTTAATATCATCAAAGAACTACTTGAGCTAAATCTTAACAGATTAATCCGTTGGGCAGATCGCTGTGGATAAGAGTTAACCCACATAAAACTGGTCTTGTCCTATTTTCCAGGAAATATAAAATTAGAACTATAGATCCTCCTCAATGGATATTACCAGTTAAGTGTTTTCCGGTACAGTAAAATACTTAGGTCTAATTTTTGAAATAAAACTAAACTGAAAACCTTACATTAAAGAAAGAGAAAAGGCAGTTACAGTAGCTTTATTCTCTTGCAAAAAAGCCATTGAAAACAAATGGGGCCTTCAACCTCGAATAACTCACTGGCTAAAACAGATACTCACTTCGGTGTTCGGTGTGTCTGGTGGAAGGCCTTAGATATTGCAACCAATTGCAAGAAACTGAACAGAGTCCAAAGAAAACAGCATGCCCCTATGTATAATTTGAATTTGGTAGGGTCTAATGCCCCCATTAGGATTTAAAAAGCTAACTAAAAAACTAAAACTAACTTATGGGTAAGGGAGTGGTGGAGGAGATCAAGCTTAAGGCGAGAAGTGCTCAGGTTAAAAACAAAAAGGGGGGGGTTTGAGTTGACCTTACGGAGCATACGGGAGATTGGTTCGTTAGAGCCATAAGAGCTGCGATGGATTGGGATATAGAAGAGACGAGGACAGCATAAATTACGAGGATTAGTGTTGAAGGAAATAGAGTTGTAAAGGGAAGCGCAGTCCATAGAATCGGAAAGCAGTCGATGAATGAAGAGAATGTCAGCTACGTCTCTGCGTTTTTCGAGGGTACTCAGGTTAAAAAGTTTGAGGCGGTCGCGATAGGGAGGTAAGATAAATGGGTCACTCCAGGGTAGTCCACGAAGAGCAAAACGAAGAAAACGACGTTGAATGTTCTCGATTCGGGATATATGAGTTCGCTGAAAGGGGGACTACACTTGGCTGGCATATTCAAGAATGGGGCGGACAAGCGTAATGTAAAGTGAGCTTGTCACATAAGGGTTGCTAAATTCTTTAGACCAACGTTTGATAAAACCGAACGATGAGTTGGCTTTGAGGATTATCTCATAAATATGCGAACGGAAGTTTAACTCTCTATCGTATAAAATTCCGAGGTCACAAAGGGATTGCACCTGGGGTACAGGTGGGTCATGCAGAAAATAAAGTCTAGAGGGCGATTGATAGGACTTACGAGACAAAGTCATAGATTGGCATTTGGAGACTTTAAGCACAAAGCAATTTTTTAGACACCAGGTGGAAAACCTATCGAGGTCTTCTTGAAGGGAAATCGAGTCTTGGGGTGAAGAAATAGTTTTGGAGAACTTAGTGCCATCAGCGTAAATGGATAGGAAGCAGTGTTTGATAATCCTCTCAAGATCGTTTATAGTTAGAATGAAAAGGAGGGGACCAAGATGGCAGCCTTGTGGGACATCAGAAGTGGCTAAAAACGGCGTTGAGAAGGCTGACCTAAAGCGAACCCTATAGTAACGGTTCTCCAGATAAGAAGATATCCATTTTAACAAAATGGGGTCAAGACCAAGGGAAAACAATTTGAAAAGGATCAGTTGAAGTGATATTTTATCGAAGGCCTTAGCGAAATCTGTATCAATAACATCAATTTCGTTGCCATTTTCTAAGGCTAAAAGCGTAAAGGACACGAATTCAACTAAGTTTGTAGTAGTTGATCTACCTTTTAGAAATCCGTGCTGACTGGTTGATATAAGTGACTTGCACTGAGAGCTTAAAACATCATATAAAACACTTTCGGACATTTTAGGTATGTAAGAAAGCTTAGCAATGGGACGGTAGTTGGTTACTTCATTCTTTGATCCCTTTTTGTGAACCGGGGTTATAAAAGAGGTCTTCCAAACTTGGTGGAATTCCCCTTGTGTGAGGGACAGATGAAATAGGGAGGAAAGTGGGTGCGAAAGATTGGAGGCACACTTTTTGAGAAATATTGCTGGGAGCCCATCTGGACCGGATAAAAATTCATCATTGAGATTTTGTAACTTTTCTTCGATAAGGGTGGGATCAAAAGGTTGAGAGAGAGAGGGGCCAATGGAGAAATTAGGAAGGTACTTGATATACATGGGGTCGGGTACGAAGGGATTGTCTGCAAATGACTGCTTAAAAAAGTTTGCAAAATAGTTGGTAATAATACGTAATATCGAACGAGAGAGAGGGGGATATCCGTCTGATTTTCTTTTGTAGTTGAGGAATTGATAAAATGTCTTAGGATCAGTGATAAAGTTGGTCTGCGGTGTGTCGAGAAAGCGCTGATAGAGGCAGTTATAGAGCTGGGTGAATTGCAGGTAAGACCCAAGATAGTTAGAGTAGTCGTAAAAAGAATTGGTGTGAAGAAAATTTGTTTCTTTTATTACGTAAAGAGCGAAGTCTTCTGTTGTACCATGGAAAGGAAATAGAAGATGTTTTATGTCGTGAAAAGGGGACGTAGAGAGAAATAGAATCAAATATTTCGCTGTAGAAAATGGAGACAGCATCAGATAAGGATAGGTTAGTAAAATCAAAAGAACATTTGCTAAGATAGGTATTTTGCGAAAATTAGCTTTATGGAAGTTGTAAGATGAGATGGTAGTTGAAGAAGTGGGCTGGGATATAGAGTTATAGAAAAATAGAGAAGAAGAGGGGGGATGAAAGTTGTCGACAGTTGATAGAATAAAGGGAAAAAACGTTACTGTGGAGTTTATAGGATCACTAGTGAAAATAAGGTCTTGTTGGCTGCCGATAGAGTTAGGGACGCCACTTACTTGGCACAGGCTTGAGTCAGTTATGCTATCAATGAAAAGACATTCCTTGGATGAACTAGAATTTGACGCGGTAAAAAATAAGTGATCATCCGATGGAATCAACTTCAGCAGGGGCAAATTGAAGTCTCCAAAGATAAGGATATCGTCGATGGAATCACTAGCTTTAATAGCAAGGATGTAGGATTCGATAGGTTGAGCTGGGAGAATGTAGCAGCACATAACGTACAGGGACCTATTGGGAAGTGTTATTTTAATTGAGACAAAGTCAATTTTAGCAGAAGAAGAGATAGCGATTAGAGAAGACTTGAGGTTATTGTGAATAGCAAGTAGCAAGTGATCGTCATCTCGAAAGACATTAAACGAAGATGGGAATAGCTCTTGGCTCTTTATGTCAAGGATCAGATTGGTTTCTGTAAGAGCATAGACGTCGAAGAGAGACTGTGTGACTTAGACAAAACAGCCCAAGTCTTAGAGCGCAAGCCTCTTACGTTTTGGTAGTAAAATGTAAGAGGTAGTTTTTTGCGTGAAGGAGTAGGGGAGTGTAGATGAGATGGAGGCAAAGAAGGCAAATTAGGAATGAAAAAATTTATCATAGTTAACTCGGCTGCGCTGAAGGTGAGAAACTCTTCTAGAGTGAACATAGCTGCGGAAAGTAGCGAGGTCATCCGCAAGCTTTTGAGGAGGTGTGTCGAAGATTTCGTGGTACCTGTTGTAAAGCTTTCTGAGACTAGTTATTTTAGGAGGCAGGCCTTTCTGTTGGATGGGGACCATGACACTTGTTTTTGTTTTTCCCTCAAAGCAAACAGAGTCGGATTTGTCATAAAGATATGCAAGAAAGAGACGTATATTTTCATATATCTTTTTATCCCTTAGCCTAGAGAGGGCGTAACGGCATTCCATGGTGCCTATATTCTTTTGGGTCACTTTAATGTTAGGCGGTGAAAGGGGATCAAAAATAGGAACTGGGGCCCGTGAAACCGAGAGAAGGCGAGCTAGCAGCGGGATTTAGGATATGCGAGCTGAGAAAGTTAGGCATTTGGTTCCTGTTGTAAGGTCAAAATTGGGAAAGCAGTTGTTAGTATTCGTGGGAGGGGATATGGGTGGTTGAGAAGTGACAGTATCAGGGGCAGGGGTTAAATTAAATGAGACGCGTTGGGGCTTGGATGAAATAGAGGCACTTGGTGCTTTTGAGGAGATTCGTGAAGGGGGTTGCTTAGGGATATAAACGGGAGGGGAAAAAATTGGAAATATTTTGGTTTTAAGGCTCCAGTTGGGGTCGGGTTTAGGATGTGGATGGGGAATGAGTCTGGGCGATTTATAAGTATCCTTTGATGAGACGATGCTTCGTTTTTATTTTCTGTATTTTTGTTGATTGGTTGATCCGGTTGAGGTTGGTGTTGGATGAGTTAACAAATAACCATTCGTATTTAGCCGGTAAATTAATTTTGAAATTCCGTTTGTTGGGAGTATTGTGCATTGGCTAATGGTGATGTCATACCTCTTTTTGAAAAATTCGGAAATCCAAGCAACATCTGCATAATTTATGGCACTTTTGATGAGTAGGGTGGTGAACATCTGATTCGTTGTGCAGAGCCGGTCTAGCCTGCCCTGCCACACTCTAAATCACTCAACACTGTTCTATTCGTGGTGAGTTCATCATTAAGCTCACTGATTTTATCGAATATAATATCACGTATCGACCCGTAATGATTGTTGTTGGTGATTGTTTGTTATAAGTTCGAGATGGAGGTTGGATGTGGATAATTGGAGACGGATATCGATGTCTTCCCGGAGAAAGTTGATGGAATTACATGTTTTCTTGTTGGAATCCATCATTGCGGAACTGATTAAAATAAATTCACTTAATGCTGTATCAAGGTGGCGCTTGTATGTTTCTTCACTTCTGCAGTGCGGCTGCAGCTATTCGCCTTAAAGCGAATACATAGTGTACAAATAATTGATTTGGCCACGCTAATATTCTTAATATATTAGAAATCCATATAGAAAAAATCGATTTCACCATACTTCGGTTCGACAAAGACTTTCATGCGAGCTTACCCTCTAGATTTTTCTGGGAGGAAGATGCTTTCATGGAGGATAGCGGGGTTTGTGGCGGTGTTTTATCAGAAAAGCTAAATTTAAGTCTCTACTTCTGTCTTCTAAATCATTCTAGTGTGCTCCAGGCGAAAATTTTGCCGATTAAGGAAGCTCTATTCTGGATGAAAAAAACGTGATATTTGCAAAGGATATCCGCTTTTTTTCGAATAAAGATATATAAAGTCTTGGACTCGGTATTACTAAATTCTAAAACCGCCATTGAATGCCAAATATCTCTATCGGAGATGGCAGAGCAGTTTAACTTACAACTTTGTTGGGTGTCGGGCCACAGGGACATTCTAGGGAATTGTAGAGCCGACGAACTCGCCAAAATTGAAACCAATCTACCTATTCTACCGGAAAAGGGTAGCATAGGTATACAAATCGCTAAATGCAAATTATTATTTAAACTAAATGCTTAAGTGGACAGGTGAGCCAACATGCCTGGCGATTTAACAGACCTGACCAAAGCTGGATCTGAATCGCCCTAAGAGTCTGATTCTTCTAAATAGGAATCTTCTCAGCACAATCATAGGTGTCATCACTGTCCATTGCCTTATAGGCAAGCATGCAAGAAGGCTTAGCGCTTTTAAAAACGATTTCTGTAGAAGCTGCATGGACGAGAAGGAAGAGGAGACAATTCTCCATCTTCTCTGTACATGTCCAGCTCTCTCCAGAGAAGAAAATTCTACCTAGGAGCGTTTTTATACAATAACTTGTATCTAAAAAAACATACACGTTAACAGCCTCCTGCGCTTCTTTATAAACTCAAATTGGTTCAGTGGAGTAAGACGATGATAGATCTACGTGGCAGCACAACGGGTCGATCGTGGGTTAGTTCTCCAACCGCCGTTCTCACCTAACCCTAACCCTTACTCCTCCACACAATCCTAGGCGAGGCACCAATTTGGTTTAATGGGTACTACCTTGCCTTTCGCACAGAACAGGTGGAAATATATCGTCCCGTTCGCCGTGATCGGATCGCAATTTTCCGAAACATTTTCTGTATAGATATCGTCGTTAAAAGCAGATTTGAAAAATCTTCACCAAAGAATCAAAGAGGTAAGACTTCACTGAAGAACTAGCTCTGGAGTCAAAACATTGTTAAAGCTTATTCCACTGGAAGATGCTTTCGGTGGTTAAAAATCACGCGAAAACACTTTAAGGCTTCAAGTGATAATAAGAGCAAACAGTTCCATTCTTAGTTATCTCAGGGCTACATACTTCATACACGTGACCCAATGTGTGTATGATACAACTGAATACCTAAAGCGGACTACGGGGTCCTTTTTTACCTTCTACTATTTTTTTTAAAACTGCTGTACAGCAATGTTCCTTGATAAGATCTAGTCTTGTAAGGAGTTTTTAGGTTTGAATGGCAGCCTAACAGCTATGTATAGTAGTCTACAAGTGGTTTGGTCACGCAGGTCTTCATAAAACTTGTATGCAGGAAACAAAATATGCTTGCGCTCTGCAGCTCCCAAAACTTGTTAACCTCCTTATCAAGATCGGAGGTGTCTTGGGCCGATACAATGTCCTTTGTGGCAAAGAGGAGTCGAAATCTTTTTGCAATCCATCTCGAACAATGTATGAATAAAGATCTAATTCGATAAGCAGATCAGCTGCGGATGATTTATGAAAAGTGGGATCACTCAAATTGAGACCATCGAGTCGTAAGGGATTTATCAGAGAAAAGGAAGTGCTCGGTAGATCATTCGCCAGACCATACTTCATGTTCCCTACAAAACCACGATAAATCCCGCGCCAAAATGTCACAAGGATTGACGGTAACAGACAGACGATCTGCACATCTAATGTAATCACACGTATCCGGCTCGGGAGACCAAATGTTAGCCGTTTGTAGTTAATATTTTTTCTTTTTGGTACATTTAATTTGAATATATTTTTTATAAAAGAGAAGATGTCGTCGTCGTCACGGAGGAAGTTTAAGTAGACGAGCGAAAATAATTTATTTAACAAAATGGAAACAGACGAATGAAAAACGTTAGTAGTTGATGCATTATACTCATCTATAGATGGCATTAACATCATGCCTTCTTCTTTATAGAACAATTTATTATATTTTTCTAATAACGCGAGTATTCCCCTGTCTTTTCTTTGATTAAGTGTTCTAATTGCTTTTTTCGAACGTGGTAACTTCATTTTCGGTTTTTCTACTCAAAAAAGGTATTCGAACATTGTTTAATAAGATTTCTTGCTTGTCCATACCTATTAATTTAACAATTTTACCAACCCAAACAAAATATACATGTGTATATTGTATATATATTTTATATTTTATTTATCTTTATCCATCTCATTCTAGTATTTTTCGGTTGTATAAATACTGTTTTAGCTTAAGTCATCATTTTCATAGCTGGTACTAGTAGTTTGAGATTGAGATAATATCATATCATTTTCGAAACTACGGTTACAAAAATACGTTATATCGCATACTTACTAATGAACCACGTGAGTAAAATGTCAAATCTTTTTCCGCTGTTCCTTTCCGTTTTTACTTAATATAGCACGTTCCCTTTATATATATCATTGTAAAAGGTACAATCATTGTACAAGGTAATCGATGAGTTTAGTTATTTTTCGGTATAAAAAAATTAGAAAATAATCATTGCTAAAAAAACTCAATAAACCCCTGATTTCTTTTATTTTTAAAACTGAGAAGCTAAATAAACTAATCACTAAAAATTGCACATTCTTCAATCTCAGTAACAATAATTTGTACTCTATCACATAATTCAAAAATCGAAATAGCTGATCTCACTCCTTATCTATCACTTCCTTCGTTTTAATTGGCTTTTGCATTTTTCTCAGGTCAAGGGTGGCGATGCTCGATGCGATTTACAGATCAAATGATTTTCTTGTTGTAAATTACAAGGTCTCTGCATATTCTGCAAATGGTCTGTCTACTGATGCGATAAAGCATCCAAAGTTAGTATGGCATCATCTTTCTCTTTAGATTGTGTTTTTGTTTTTATATATCACATAAGTTCTTTTCTTCGTAATCTACTTAATTTTATTTTTTATTATCGGGTTTAGCACTTTTTAAACTTTAACATTTTTTTCGGTTTTTACTTTTATGTAAAGTGTTTGTTTCACTGGACACTAATACTACAGAAAATAATCCTACCGTCTGCCCCAAAATAAAAGGGAAGAAGAAAGACAAATCTAAATTTTATGACAAATACTTACTCGATTCCACAAACCGGACTGATAATTTCTATCTTTTATTCCTAACTTATGACCTATCCTAACTTTAATTCAATTGAATTGTTGACTCATCAACATAGTCCAAAGCATGAACGAAAGCCCAGAATTCCGGGTTTTCAAACAAATTAGCACGATTTTCCAGCGTTGTTCTAGCGTTAGTCTTTTCATAGTGAAATAGCTATCCATACTTAGCACAAATCAGCTGTATTTATTCATTTTATTTATTGAGTACTCTCAATAGTCTTTTTTAAATAGCCTTGTTTTAGAGCATTGCGGGGCTTAAAATTTTCAGTAGCAAGCCTCTCAAAAGACTCCCCACTTGTACGGAAATCCATTTTGGAAACTATCATAAGTTTACTTGCTCCATTTAATTACCCTGTTTTTGCAATAAATGCAAATCTCGTAAATGCATTTAAAAAACCTATTTTTACGAGTTAAGGTAAGAAGTAAACGCATGATTATGTTGTTCTTTCTTTAGATTTTTTTTTCTTGATTTACTAGTTAAATTATGCATATAAAAATACCTAAATATAAACAAGCAAACTAAAAAATAGTGTTTTTGTGTATTCAGTGGAATACTAATGCATCAAGAGGAGGGTCCAGCATTTCTACTTTTTTACTACAATACATTTATTAATATGTATAGTTAAAGAAATAAGAGCATTTATAATTAAATACGAGTATATACACTTATTTCCTAATTTTATTGTAATTGATTTCAACTTCACTTACCACACCCAATTTTATTGCATAAAAGGATTAAGGAAATATGCCCTTCACCTGGCTTGTACTGAGTACGGAAGGTTCACTTGAAATAGATATCATCTTCACTGGCAATGGAAAAAAATAAATTCAAATTATTTTTAGCAAACTAAATAACTTATGAGAGTATGTCCAAAATATGGTATATCAGAATTGGTATGTTAAAATGCAATAATAAAATAAAAAAGATGAAAAAAGCCGAGTTTTAAGAGAGAAATGCAATAATACTGAATTAAGAAAGCCGAATTAGAATGGTGATGAGTATTACAGAGAACCTGTATATTTGTACTGAAGATATAAATAGTGGGTACCAACTTCAAGCAAAAATGATAAGGATACGTCCAATTTGGCTGACTATCAATTGATAAGTCTGCTTCAAAATTATCATCATCATCAAGATTTGATAAATGGTGTTCTGATTAAGAATGTTAAGTACATTGCTTCAATTTGCTGTCAAAGCTGCCACGCACATCGTCCTTGGGGCGAGAGAAATATGGTACATTGCGACAGTCAACAGCCATCACTGGTTGTCATATTTAAATGTTAATTTTTGATCTGCATATTGAATCTTACAACACTTTATATCCTACGTGCACTAGAACAACTAATAGAATCTGTTGGTCTTACTCTTATTCGAGAAGTGAAGGTGATGACAATTTGTAATGTTTACAATTATTGCAAGAGAGAACAGAAACAAGTCACATTTATACAGATTTGTTATCAGAGGCAGAATTTGACAAGAAGCCTTGAGCTTTGGACGTAAGATCGATCACTTGATGACAATCTATATTAAGACTTAATTCCCCAAAAATGGTCTCAAAAGTAGGCGCAGGCTGCTGCAGAGGTGAGGGGTGACGGAACTTAAGGTCGTTGCTACGAGTTTCTTGACAACATGAAGGCGGATATATCGTGAACATGAAGCTTATGTAATAACGGTTTTAGATGATTTTTAATAATAAAAGAAAGGCATCCTTGGTTGGTAGTGTAGTCGGAAACAAAAGCCTACACAACACTGCTTCCATCGAACTTATACCGACTGATTTCCCTGTGGGGCGCATTGTGACAACGAATTTGTTGTAAGAGAAAGAAAGTTGTTATGATAGATAAGACAATAAAGACTTAATATTGTATAGAATATATAAAAATATTATATAGAAATTAATATTATATAGAATATATGTATGCCCTTCAAAAAATCCAATACCACATGTATCGAATATTGATGACAAGTAGAAAGGTAGAAAAGTTGCATGCTGCTAAGGCAGGATGCATATGTACTTTTATAAAACGGCCTTGAGCAGAATAGCAAAAGAATCTCGTGACCTCAATAAGAAAAGAATAATGACTGTACACTCGCTTATTCGAAAGAAAAAGAATAAGCACGAAAACTGCATTGACAGTTTTACTAAAATATAAGCAAAACATGCGAATGCTTTGGGGGCTTTAAGAGAAGCCTTCCAAGATAGGAAAAAAAAACTAATAGTGTACTCTCGTCGGCTGTTAAAAATTTCAAAGAAACAGTCGTGAAAATTGCTTGAAAGCAAAGATGACCAAAACAGTCAAAGTACCGTAGACCATTTGATTAACCGATAAATGCTGCTTATTCCATTTATCCGACTAATGCAAAGTGAGTTTAGCTGAATGTAAAAGTAACATGAATACAAGAAATGACAATCAAACCATTAAAGCAGCAGAGAATTTTTATTGCGGATTCAAGCAATGCAGCTATACAACCTAGCTCAGATTATCCTTTTATTTCGTGGATAGATATTGAGAAAGCTGTGTTGCTTTATATTTATTATACGGATGGACTCAAAATAATAAGTGAAAGAAAAGAAAGAAAGGACAAGTAAAAGAGGAAGATCAGAACTAAATGGGACCAATCCCCTAATATTTTTTAGTTATTGTACAATAAAAACAACAGAATAAACAGTAACAACAGCAACAGTAGAAGAAACAGAAACAGCAATAAGGCGAGCTACAACAACAACAGCTTCACTAACAAGAACAGAAGAACGTCGAGCTAATTAAAAATTATAACTTAAAGATACCGTTCAGCAATGTAAGAAACGTCTACCTTTGAAAAAAGAGTTCAACGACTTCACATTTGTAGGAATTCAGCCGTCCAATACAATTAGAGCCAAGAGGGAGAAGCGGGCATAAGCGTACTTTTAGCTTCAGCTCACTTCTAAAAGCAAACTATCTGATTGTACACTAAGAAAAGTTATAGAGGAGCGAAAACACTTAACAATGTCCTAGCTGTCAGAGATTCGGGGACGCCAACCGAAATGGAAAATGCAATCTTGATATGTTAGGTGCGGAAAAAATCAAAAGCCTAACGAATGCTCTCTGCGCGTCTGATAACAGCCGTCTCCCGTGTGCCTTATATAAGAACACGAGGGACATCGCAAATCATCATATACTTTATGCACCTAATATTGAATCTCTGCAAAAGAATCGACCAGCTTGAGCTATCGATGGTTAATCTTTCTTTGCAAATTTACGTCTCCATTGTTTTACCAACACAACCTAAAAGTCAGTCTATCTAAACCAATAATGCCAGTCCTGAATTTACGTTCTATTCTCACTATTATTTGATTTCAACAGCAAATAAATTACCGGAGTAATTGGTTTTTACAAATAATTTTTGTTATTATTGTGTTTGTTTTCTGATGATAAAATTATATGATATATTACTGTTGTTATTGTTTTTTTTTTTTTTATTAAGTAACGATTTTATTGGTTACATACTTTAAAGAAGTTCATCACAATAATAAGGGGTTTGAAGTTAGGATTGGAGAGTCAGTTGGGTTAGTGTTATGAAAAATTTTCAGAGTGGGTGCAGTTGTACAGGGAGAGTTTTGTGTATCTCAATCTAATACGGATAATTAGATAACTTTATTTTTATTTCGGTGTTTAACTCTTTTATATATTGGGTCCTAGCGATTTGCTAAGAAATGGCGTAACTTCCATTTTTATTCCATTTTTTTTATTCCATTTGAACATGCGATGGGAAGCTACTGTTATTGTACGTCATTTCAGTATATGTCATTCATTTGAAGCGTAAACAACAATAAATATTTCGAACTTTGTGCCTGAAAAAGTGTTTTTGCGGGGAGTTCTTCTTCATTGCTTTAATATGAAGAAAACTGCTGCCAAAAGGCATCGTACTTTGGTGGAAGTTTATGGTGAACATGCCCTAGCTGAACGAACGAAAAGCAAGGAAATCGGGTTCCACATGAACTCAAGCCGAGAGACGTCGAAAGGCGGTTTTTTATGTCCGAAATGCTGCTGGAACGCCACAAAAGGAAGTCATTTTTGCATCGGATTCTTACTGGTGATGAAAAATGGATCCATTACAACAACCCCAAGCGCAAAAAATCATATGTGAAACCCGGCCAACTAGCCAAATCAACGGCAAAGCCAAATATCTATGGCGCGAAGGTAATGCTCTGTATTTGGTGGGATCAGATGGGTGCGCTGTATTATGAGCTGCTTAAACTGGCTGAAACCATCAATGGACAACGCTACCGAACACAATTAATCCGTTTGAAGAGAGAAGTAGCCAAAAAATTCCCGGAATATGCAACCAGACACGAGGCAATAATTTTTTATCATGACAACGCTTGGCCCCACGTTGCTGTTCCGGTTAACAACTATTTGGAAAACAGTGGATGGGAAGTCCTACTCCACCCGCCTTATAGCCCAGACCTTGTCCCTTCTGACTACCATTTGTTCTGGTCGATGCAGAACGCGCTCACTGAAATACGGTTCACATCAGAGCAGAATATCAAAAATTGGCTTGATTCATTCTTGGCTGCCAAGCCGGCGCAGTTCTTTTGGGATGGGATCCACAAATTGCCAGAAAGATGGGAAAAAGTCATAGCTTCAGATAGGCAATACTTTGAATAATACTATTGTACATGTTTTTCTTAAATAAACGTTGTAATTTTGAAAAAAAAAACCGCACGAATTAAAATATATACCCAATATTATTATTATTATTTAATGTTTAGTTTTTTTTTTTTGTTTGAAATTTTGTATCACTCAGAGGATTTAAGCCATTGTTGTTGCAGTTTGTTGGATATTTAACCATTTTTTATGTCTTGAGGGTTGAAGTTTGAAGTCGAAGTTAGAGGTAAGTTAGAGGCATTTTTAGCAACTGTATTTGTAAACTAATTTCCTGGTATTTGAATATGGGCAGCGACTCATATAAGTTTTATGTTTGGATGCTGCTCAGAGATAACATTTGTTACTATGTTTAAGTAATAATCGGTATTAGTTGTGTTGGTTATGGTTGCTAATGCTGACAGTGATCCAGTACAGACCGTGTGTTTTTTTCTTAACGTTTTTATAATTTACGGCGATAAATATTCCAATTATTTCTGCAGAGAAGACCAAGCTATAACTTGGCAGGATGGAGTGTTGGGTTATTGTATTTGAAGATGTGGCGCTAAAGGTGGTGTTTTAGCTTTTGCGTACAGTAGATGAATATGTGGTCTTTGAGTTTGTTTTTAAGCTCAGAGAATTTGGCGCGGAATACTTCTGAAGAAGTGGTAGACTTGGTGTATTTGTGAAGTGATGTATCAATTTGTGTTGTTTAAATGACCAGAGTATTTTCTTTGGGAAGGTTAGTTCTATCGGTTTACCATATAAACAGGAACTTATTTATTTTTTTTCGTTTTCTTTTTATTGTGTTTTTAATTAAATTGTGCAGAGGAGAATCCATGCTGAATAGAAGGAATTTAAAAAGTTTGGCTGTTGATAGGTCTCTTAAATTTTCTATGGCTTGCATATTTGATATGTATAGTAGGTTAATGACGTTTGTAGTACTGTATGCTTCTAACGTCAATCTTAATGCGTTTTAATTTAATGGTTTTAATTTTGTTGAGTTGATTTGAGGGCTTGTCCGTAGAAAAATAGGCCAAATGCATTGAGGTTGGTGAGATGGACTGCTATTAAATTAAATTAAATTTCTGGATAGGCGACTTTTAACCCATCGGTTTCCTCTTCTGACACTCTGTCGGAAATGAAAACCGACGACGAAATAAAAAGAGATCCTCTTCGATCAGAGGAAGAAGATGAGCTCTTGAGCTCATTTTCGGAATCGGGGGACTCCAATAAAATCGTGGTGCAGACCACTCTGGGAAATTGTAGCAATGATACAGTTTCTCCAATTTAATCTCCACGACTCAAAAAAGGCTTCGGCCGCACTCATTCTGCGTCTCTCTAAAAAAGACCCAGGAACCATGGGTCGTGTAAGGCGTAGTTTGTGGACTTGGGACACCTTTATACGCTCTACTTTATACAAAGACATCACTCAAATGCTAATGAACTGAATGGTATCGACTGAACATTCGTTTTCAGTCTTGTTAGGTAAAATACAGAGAAATACTGTCAAAAACACTATTCTCTAAACTCTCAAGTCCAGCGCGAAACACCAATGAGCTTAACATGAAAGTTAGGGAGTTCACCCTGTCTTTCAATCATGATTTCTTCCTGTCCTCTGATTCAAACATGGAGCAAGAAAAAGCCGCACTGGTGAACTTCAGCACTAGGACCGCTTAGAAACACCTGCATAAGACTTTTCAATCTTGCAAAAAGCACAAAAAAAATGACTGACTGGGACTCTTACAAAGAATTCCTCAAAATATATAAAAAAGAACTGAGGAAAGAAAAGCGTCGATCTTGGAGATCATTCTGTGACAAAATCACAAGAACCTCTAAAGCATCACGGCTAAAAAAATGCTCTCCATCACCCTACAGGTAGCTCCTCATTCGCGGCAAACAGTAACAAAAACAGGACTACTGCAACCGTGAACAACATTCATGGTCTGATTACAAGAGACCAACTGCTGTAAGAACTGCATAGCTTCAAACCATACAAGTCTGCGGGTCCGGACGGTATAATACCGGCCTAACTACAAAGGTCCTCAGATATTAACTTGCCCACGCTGGAGAATATCATGAGGAGCTGTGTAGAACTGATCCACATTCCACCGTCATGGAGAGAAGTTAATTTGGTTTTAAAAAGCCGGAAAATTCTCTCATGATGTCCCAAAGTACCTCAGATCTATAAGTCTATCATCTTTCCTTCTAAAAACTCTAGAACGACTGATTGATATTCATATTCGAGCTAAAATTGATTCAAGACTTTTGTCAACGGCTTACGGTGTGGTCATCTGGTGGACGGCTTTAGACATTGCAGTCAACTGCAAAAAATCAAGCTGATACCAAAGAATAGCATGTCCATGCATAAGTGGAGCTCTATGACCCACTTCCTCTGCGGGCTTAATCTTCTGCTTCACTTGACGCCCATCGACATCTTCAGCAGGCAAGTAGCTGCGACTGCAGCAATTCGCCTTAAAGCAACTATTCAGTGGACAAATAATTTATTTGGCCACGCTAATATTCTTAATGTAGGAATCCATTAAGAGAACATCGATTTCACCATGCCTAAACTTCGGTTTGACAAAGTCTTTCATGCGAGCTTTCCCTCTAGATCATTCAGGGAGGAAGATGCTTTCATGTAGGACAAGTCTATTCATTTCAGATGGATCTAAAATTACAGATGGATCTAAAATCGATAGAGGGGTTAGTGGAAGTGTTTTCTCAGATAATCTTAATATAAGCTTCTCCTTCCGTCTTTCAAATCACTGTAGCATGTTCCAAGCGGTAATTTTCTTGATTAAAGAAGCTCTGATCTGGCTGAAGAAAAACGTCATATCTGCAAGGGATATCCGCATCTATTCGGATAATCAGGCCGCTATCAAGTCTCTGGACTCAGTCTCACTAAATTCTAAAACCGCCCATGAATGCCAATCATCTCCTACGGAGATGGCAGGGCATTTAAACCTTCACCTTTGTTGGGTGCCGAGCCACAGAGACATTCCAGGGAATTGAAGGGCTGACGAACTCGCCAAAATTGGAACCATTCTACCTATTCTACCGGAAAAGGACAGCGTATGTTTACGGATCGCTACGTGAAAATTATTATTTAAGCTAGATGCTAATAAAAGAACAGTCCTTAGACGGACCAGTGGGCCAATATGTCTAGCGACTAAAGAGATCTTGTCAAAATTGGATCTGAATCGCTCTAAAAGTCTGATTCTTTAAAATAGGAAACATCTTAGCGCCATCGTAGGTGTCAGGCAAGCATGGCGCTTTAACAAGCGATTTCTGTAGAAGCTGCATGGACAAGGAGGAAAAGGAGACAATCTCTCACCTTCTCTGTACATGTACAGCTCTCTCCCAAAGAAGAAAACTCCACCTAGGAGCCTTCTTCTACAACGACTTAAACGATCTAAAAAATACAGACATTAACAGTCTCCTGCGCTTCATCGTAAGCTCAAATTGGTTACATGAGTGAGGGGAATATAGATCCACGGGCACAACGGGCGAATAGGCCTCAGTGAGTTGGTTTACCAACCGCCACCCTAATCTAACCTAACCTAACTGTATGGCAATAAGAAAATTTTAACTGGTCGTTATATTTCTTCCATAACGACGTGGATTCCGCTGCCAATATGATCACAGACACCATATAGTGCATTCATCAGCCCAAAATTTCAGTGCAATGCCCACATCTGGATAGGTGTTCCTAAAACATCTCTGCAGGTGATCCCGGTAGCAAAATCGTCATCATCCTTTCGACGGGCAATGGCAAACCTCCGAAAGTCAAATTCGGCATATGAAAAAGCTTTTCAGGAGAGTCGTTCGGAACCGGCATTAAACAGTAGGTCCTGCTTAGGAGTGTAAAAATTCACAAAATGAGAAACACAAATGAGTGCGAAAAGCTAGGCCTTGGCCCACACCGGACTGTCGCGCCACTTATTTACTTATTTTTTTTTTTTTTTATATTTTGATACTTATATCAGTCATTCAATAGACACCCTTGAACACCGACGTAAAGTCTCCTGTCTCGCTTTGTTTTATCGCTATTTCCACCACCAGTGCTCCATAGAAATCGCCAGTACCATTCCACCCCTTCAAACTTTCAACCGTAACATCCGTCTCACTATGAATTCTCATCAGTATACCCTCAAGCGCAGAACTTGCTTATGCCCTGTCGATCTCTCTATTTTCTACTCATTACAATTTGCAAACATCTAAGATCAACGTACATCCCCTTCATGGAATTGGAAAGGTAGGCCAGTATTTGGTGAATTCGAAAGGTGGATGGAGTGGTGTGTTTTAAGACCAAATAGACTTCTGATATTTGACCATATGGGGTTAATTGGTTTCAGTTGAAAATTTTTCGATGGACTCCTTTTTGGATATATATGTAATATATATTTTTCTTTTAAAAAACAGCATTTGCCTTTTTGTAGTTAATGATGTTTTCAGTTGAGATGTTTCGTACCATAATTTGACACAATTTTTTTTTTCTTTTTTTAATCTCTGCAGCTCGTTGTTCCACCAAGGGGCGTAGCGCTTACCAGCATGTTAATGAGATTGGGAAATGGAGTTGTTGGAGCTTTGGAGTATAATTCTATGAATGTTATTTGCTTCTTTGTCGATCTTTAATTTAGCTCTAAGATTAGTAGAATGAGTTTTAGAGTCAAACGTGGATATGATGATTGGATAGTGGTCACTTCCACATAAGCTGTCTGAAGTGGCCCTTTTAGAGGTGATCGCTTGGCCCGGGGAGGAGAAGGTGAGGACAATATTTGTGAATGTATTAAGTGTACTGAAGCGGGTGGATGAGCCACTGTTAAGAATCTATTATATTGCCACGACGGTTATAATTCGGGGAACCCCACATTCTGTTCCATCCGCTGAAGTCACCTGTTATTAGGCATGGTTGGCCTAGATGTTTGAAAGCATTACTGAGATTCCTGATACTGAAATTTTTGTTCGTATATTTATACAATATATATATATTCTGTTATAATTGTAAATTTTGTTTTTTAAATGAATCGTTGTTCTTATTATTTTTGTCCCTGTGTAGTGTTCATGACAGTGAATGAAATGATGGCTGACGTTTGATATACAAGCGTCATATGAGCTGTTTGAATTTATTGTATTTCTTGATGCATTGGTGGGTTTGATAGTTTATGTAATTTTTTTCCTGTATTGTTGGGTTCCGGATGGGAGGAAGTGAGGTGGTTGTTAGATTCGAAGAGATGCAATTAAGTTGGTTTTTCTAGAATTGTTTGAGCGAAAAGAGTAGAAAATTGGTGTTGTCGAGGTAAGTCGAGTTATTTGATGTTTGATGAGTTTCTCGTATTGTGGAGTTTAATTATGTTTATGGAAGAGAGAAAACTTTAAAGTTTTTTGATTGAAGTGAAAGCAGTTCTGTATTTTTATTGTTTTGTTTTGATATATAGTTTGTTTTTTTTTGTCGAGAGATTTATTTGAAGTTGAATTTAAAACGGTTGTTGTTTTGCTTGAGGTAATGGATGCTATTATTGTTTCAGTTGTGTTAGTTTTTGGTTCCCTATGTGGGCGTACGATTGTGAAGTTGAAATGTTAGGAACAGGTTTTTTCCCTGTTTATGCGCCTGGCTTTGGAAATACTACATTTGTTTTTCGTTTGAATGATGATGAGAATTTCTTTCATTTTTAGCAATTTTGGGCAGGTTTTGTCTGAGGAATGGTGGGGGACTAGACAGTTGGCACACATAATGCGTGTGCAGGTGGCTGGAGAGTGGGGGAAGGGGTAGGTTACATTGCCTCATTGGGTTAGGTATATATACGCTTGCTTTGGCTTTGAACCAGCCTATTTTAAGGGTATCAGTTGGTTTATATTGATCAAAAGTGACTAACATGACTCCAGTTTGATAATCTTTGTCCTCAGATTTTTTGGTGAACTTGTATCTCTGTTGAAATCTAAATGTAACACTAACTCACAACACACCCTTGAGTGCCTTTAATAATGCGTTTAATCTTCTTATTACAATTGTTGCTTTCCCTTTCTTGTATCTAAAATGTATTTTTTGAAGATTCTCTGTTGAATAAAATATCTCCATAAGAGTAAAACACGTCTTATTTTTCCATTACCAAAAATCATTGTTGGTAAATTATAATTTCAACAGGTTATGAGCCCAGAGTGTCTAATTAATTTATTTTGCAAACTGTTTATTGTTATATTTCTACAAAATATATTGAAACTCATTGTGAATGCAAGTGGATTAAAAAAAAAAAAACATAACCTCGACGTTCAGGACACACGGAACGATGGCAGCGACAAACACGATGGCATCAATTGAAAGATCGACCGGCTGGGAAAATTACAAAACATGGAAATTTGCAGTGAAAAGATATATGCAACAAGAAGAAATCTGGGATTTTGTGGGCGTAACCGAAGATCTAAATTTGGACACGAAAAGGGACACAAAAGCGAAAACCAAAATAGTTCTTCTGGTGGACCTAGTAATCTACGTTCATATACAGAAAGAGGAGTCAGAGAAAGAAGTTTAGCAAAATCTGGAGAGGGTATTTGATGATTCGGGGTTAAATAGTTAGGTAGGTCTTTTGCGAGAACTAATTAATACAAATCTTTACAACTGCAGTAATGCGGAAGAATATATCAACAAGATCTTCGCATATCGGTTTCTTGTTTAATGACGAGTGGCTCGGAATACTTCTGCTTGCTGGATTGCCTGAAATCTACATGCCAACGATAATGGCAATAGAAAGTTCCGGTGTCAAAATTGTATCAAAACTAAAATATTGCATGATGTAAAGACGGGTGACTCTTCGGCATTTTTCTCTAATCATAAATAAAATAAGCAATTTTACACGAAATTCCATCAAGGTAAAGTTCCTAGATGTTTTTTTTTTTATTTTTATTTTATTGTGGCAAGAAATTATAATTTTTACTATACAATTGGTACCTTACTTATTAATTATAACTAATTATAATATCACAGATTAACATACAATTTGAAGGAAAAGCCACTTCATTAAAACAAAATTCGCAGTGGGAAGCGGTTTCAACATTTGATTTCAAAAATAAAGATTATTAATTTGTGAGAAGTAACACAAATAAAATCATTAACAGGTAAAATGATAAAGAAGGAGAAACAAATAAATAAATAAAGAAGTAATTAAATAAATATAAATGTATTGGAATATAATATATGAACAAACAAATAAAAATGACATAAATAAATAAGTAAATTAATAAATAAATAAATAAATAAATAAATGAATAAATAAAAAAATAAATAAATATATATATATATATATGTATATATATATATATATAATAAATAATAAATAAATATATAAACAAATAAAAATAAGTATATGAATAAATAAATTAATTTATATATAATATATAAATAAGTAATTAAATAACTAAATAAATATGAATATGAAACAAATTTATATTGCACTCCTACGAGACTAAGTTTGAAATCAAGTTAACGTCAGATGAAGAACAAGAGATATTATATTGATGGTTTAGTTTATCAATTCTATCTGAAACCATTTCAATGTTAGCCATTTTATGAAGTTCCTCTGTTGAGAAAAAAAACAAGGAAAATTAAGTATCATTTTAAGCAATTTGTTTTGTGCTATTTTCAGCTTGCGCAGATTGCACACTTACCCCAAACAGGAGATCCATAAACCATAATTGCTTGGAATATTGATTTAAAAATTAATAATTTGTTGGCGTTACTCAATTTTGAATTCCGGCATATAAATTGGTAGAAAACTCTTATTGTCACATTAACCTTTTTAATTATTTATTGAACATGTAAAATTTTTGCAAAATTCAACTTTATTTATCGCCTTCGAGGGCGATACACTGATTGAAACGGTTTTTCAATCTTTCGATACCAGTTTTGTAATACGATTTCGGTTAAGCTTCAAAATAGGCCTCTATTTCGGCGACTACTTCTTCATCTTTTGAGGTCTGCGAACAGAAAATAGTCGAAGGGGGCCTAATTTAGAGAATACGGTGGGTGGGGAAGCAATTCGTAGCCGAATTCATTCGATTTTGACATCGTTTTCTTCGACTTGTGATACGGTGCATTGTCTTGATGAAACAGCGTTTTCTTTTTCTTCAAATGCGGCCGTTTTTCTGCGATATATCCAACACGCTCTTTTGATATCTTCAGAGCCTCAGCTATCTCGATCAACTTCACTTTACGGTCATTCGTAATCATTTTGTGAACTTTTTTGATGTTTTCATCTCAAACAGCATCTTTTGGATGTCCACTGCGTGCATTATCTTCGGTGCTTGTATGTTCACTATTAATTTTTTCAATCCACTTGCGAATGGTTCGTTCGGGTGGTGCAGAGTACGGGTAACACTTATCAAGCCATTTCTTTGCATCGGCTGCATTTTTTTCCCATCAAAAAGCAATGATAAATCAACACACGAAATTGCTTGAAGCCATTTTTTTTTCACAATAACAAATGTTGATTCACTCACAACGCTATATCTCGAGAACGACAGCTGTCAAATTTATACACCTATCTTTTGAAGGTTGGTACTAACTGAAAATGGTATGGATTTAATTCAAGTGATGCCCTCTCTTAGAAACGGCACGAGCCCATGTATTATTTCGTGTAAATGTTTGGGGTGTTAACTTATAACTTATATCTTAGTTCGTAATCCTTTTATGTTTTAATAATACAGGGACAGATAATTCCTTGCCTTGGGAGGATTCGGCAAGGAATTGAGTGGTGAGTTATTAGCAATGGTAGTTTTTGAAATTAGACCGTGATCTAGTGTAGGTTCAGTATGCGATAATATCTAATTGCTCATAAAAACGTATTAAAAGCAGCCGCAGATCATTATGATTAGTGGAGAGGCCTTCTTGCAGAATGGAAACTATTGCATTGGTTTTCGTTATACCGTCGATACAGACAGAGTCAGGCTTATCCAGTAGCTAGGCGAGATATAAGCGAACATTATTATATAATCTGCGGTCTCTTAAACGGAAGAGAACATATCGGCCATCTTCCCCATCGGAGAGATTTAAAATATGGGAGAGTGGAATGAGGAGATGTTGGGTTTTGTAAATGACTGGGAGGAGGATCAAAATTGAAGAATACGAGCTTAGGAATTGCGTTGGACGCGGTAGAAGAACGTTTTGTGAATACGCGATTGGTAGTATGAATTGAAGGAGGAGTGAAGACAGGAAATATCCCAACTTTAAAACTCCAGTTTGCATCAGGAGCTTGTTTGTTAGGAGTTGCGTTTTTTTTATAAGAGTTAGGTTTCTAGTTCTTATAGTTAGATATAGTTAGATTATTATTGTTCTGTTTTCTAGATTTAGTGGATTTTGAGTTACTGGACTTAAAGGTAGTATCCTTGCGATATTTGTTGTTTCCTGTATTCGGTTTTATTCTTTCCATAGTTAATCCACCCAGATTGATGACATCGAAATCAGGGTTGATAAACATCCGTTTCTATTTTGACGGGATGATTACCTTGAAGGTGTTGGTTGATTTCAAGGCATGGTTGTGAGAAATAAATTAGCAGAGCGAAATTTAAACACGCCTGAACTTAATGAATGTCGAATGAAAGATGGACACTCGTCCATCTTCCTCTCCCTAGAGGTATGTCAGGAGCTTCTCAAGTTTTGAGTAATCCTTGATGAAGCGATAGTATCCTAACCAACCGAGAAATGAACGGAAGTCTATAAGCGTCTTAGGGGCTGGTCGATCAGCAATCGCCTGGACTTTTTTAGGATTGGTTTTAATGCCATCTCTACTAATGACAAAGCCCAGGAATTCTAATTCTTTCTGAAAGAACTCACATTTGTCCAATTGTATTTTGATATTGGCGGCTTCTGGGGTTTTAAATACTCTTTCTTGAAATGTTCAATCTCGTCTTTTCCGAAGATGACGATGTCGTCAATATAAAAATAGCAACACTTTTCGATGTATTCCTTCAGAATATCATCTACAGTTCTTTGAAAAATAGAAGGGCATTCTTTAGCCCGAAGGGGACACGAGTTAACTCGAATTTTCCATTACTCACGGAAAAGGCAGTTTTTTCGATATCAGATTCCTTGAGGGGGATCTGAGGGAAGCCACTTTTGAGATCAATTATAGTTAACCATTTATTTTTGCCAATGTTGGCAAGAACCTCATTAATCTCGGGAATCGGATATCTGTCTGCTACGGTAACAGCGTTTAGCTTACGGTAGTCGAAGACCATGCGATATTTTCTTTCTCCGGATGCGTCCACTTTTTGGGAACGACCCAAACTGGAGGATTATAAGGTGATTTAGATGGTATAATGATTCCATCTTTTAGTAGGTCATTTATTTGTTTTTCGATCGAATTTCCCCTTTTATGGTGATAGTGGAAGTCAGTTTCTTGTCAGAATCAGAAAAGAGGTTAGGACAGTCGTTAATTATGCTTGGTCTTTACTCATGTGAGAGGTTCTTAGCGTAATGTTATTTATTGATTGTGAGTTTTGCTATTTGAGTGGTATTGATATGTTTGAGTAAATAGTCATATAGCTTTCCCTAGTATAAATGACCGCGTTTAATTTCCTTAGCGTGTCATTGCCTATTGTTCCGTCAAATGAGATAAGGCTGGGGAGAATGAAAATTTTTATTTTAGCTGTATTAGGGCCAAATAATTGAACAAAGGAGTGGTGTGTAATTTTAACACTCCCTCCGATTGATTTAATGTAAAAATGTCTTTCGTTCGGGAGAGGATTTCTGATATGACGGGGTTAAATATAATCTTTATTGGATCCTGTGTGTATTCAAAATCTTAAAGTCTCTCCGCTTCTTGTGAGGTTGCGAGGTCGGTTGTGGTAGTTGACCCTTTGGAATTTGATGGAATGATCAACATCCATTGGCTTTGGAGTAGGCGGGTGCTGATTAGGCGGTGGTTGTTGCTGTGCATAATGGTATTTCGGCTAGTATCGTGGTTCCCTGTGCAACTGCGGTGGTTAAGCACTCCGAGGGCTCCGGGATGAAATTTACGTGCACGTTGGTGCTGGATATGAAAAGTTGTTTCTTCTTGGGGTAACTGGAGGCGGTGTTTGTTGGAATGTTTTCCGGGAACTAGATTGTGAGTTGTTTGCAGTTTGTGCTCGAAAATCGACATTTTGCAATTTCAAGCAAAGGTGCAAGGCTTGTGGTAGGTCAGCAGGCTTACCGATACTAAGTAACCTTGGCAAGTCGCCTTTCAACCCTCTGACGAAGGTGTCAAGTGCCTTGTTCCGGTAACATTGTTATTCTTGGACTCTTGACTCATATTCATTTATCCTAACTTGTTTAAGATAAGAGACAAATGGTGATAGATGGCCTGATAAAATTCAGGGATCGGAGTACTGTCCTATACCAAAGTTGTCGTTTAATACTCGAGGGTTCCTAAATCCCTCTTATCTGCATATTGCAGCGTAAGACATTTTGAAATTTTTGCCCAGTTTAGCGGGGTATTATAAGATTCTAGGGTGGTGTCTGCGTAGCTCGTTATCTTATTTCTGATAATCGATAAGATCCTATAATACTTGGGGCTACTTTTTAAGTGTTCATATATTTAAAGTATCCTGTCGACACGTTTTTTCCATGAGGTAAATACGAGTGGTTGCCAGAGAATTCTCTTACAGTACACAGATCCAAGAGTAGAATAGTGACAGCCTTAGTAAATGCCACCCTCGCCTTTACTAAGATAAGCCTTAACGTACGGTGTTCATCGTGGTCAGTAGTAATGCAATATATCGCAGCTGCATTGGCCTGTATGCTTGCATCGCAGTAGCCATAGATTTGCATCCCAAGCTCTTCGTGTGAGAGGGTGAACTTATTGCCAGTTTGATTGTGTAGAAAAATTCGTCTGCTATGGGGTCCCAATATAAAAGGATGATCACCGCTTCCGAGGATGAAAGTGTCCTTCCTGGTGGATGAACCCAGCATCCTTTACCAAATCGAAAGCCTTCTGAATTTGTGGAACACTGCTAAGGTAGTCGTCGGCGTAATAGTATCTTAAGACGCGTGTTCGAGCTTCCGCTGCCCGGATACTGTTTCGCATTTTACAGTGTTGACAAATCAGATCTTCACTTTAATTAAACATAAAGTGAATATATATAGTCGAATATACAATTAAGAAATACATGTATTTGTCTATCTAAATATTATCTATAAACGAATTCTATACACTTATGTTTATATACACTAATACGAGTATATATATATTCATTGTACACAGACTCGTACGATCATGACATTTTATTGTTGAATTAGAATAAATAGTTAGTTTATTAAGTGCAAGCGTTGCATTCACATTGTCCGGTTTTTCCCCTAACAAGCACAACAGTGGCGACGAGCATTTGAGCGGATTTTTAACGAAATGGAAAAAATCGTAAAAGAACTGAATATAATTGCTGCACAGTAATCTCAACTACTAAATTAAATTGCCGGGAAAGTTTTCAAGCAGGAATCAACCTCGCAAAATTGGGCAATCATCGTTGAAATATTCACTTGAAGTTTTGGCTCAAAACATACAGGTATTCCATTTTGATACAGACAGTAAAATAACATTTCCAAAGTGGTACGTCCGATATTCAGATTTATTTGAGAATGTTGCATCTCAGTTGAATGTTGCTGCTAAGGTAAGACTGCTGATGAGGAAACATGGACCACAAGAACATAGTCAGTATGTAAATTTTATTTTACCAAGGCAGCCTAAAGATTTCACTTTTGGAGAAACTGTACCTAAATTGATGAACATTTTTGGGGTAAAAGAATCATTATTTTGAATGCGTTACCGCTGTCTACAGTTAAAAAAATTAGACAGAGACGACTATGTAACATTTGCGAGCGAAGCAAATAGGCAATATGAAAATTTTAAATTGGGCAAATTATCTGCAGACCAATTTAAATGTGAATAAATCACCAACGGAATCTGATATAAGATCTCGCTTACTAGGGATTTTAGAAAGAGAAGATGATGTAACCCTGTATAAACTCCTATCAGAATGACACACGATTAATTGAATCAAATACATCATCATCATTTTTAAAAACAATTTCAGATGCAATAAAATTGATTGTTATAACCCCAGTCAATCAACCCATATATATTGTCTATGAACATTGTTGCCCGTATAGCCAGAAAGGGTTCGCTTGCAGTACCATAAGTAACTGTTGCCAACTGATTTTTACAAAAGGTTGGTTTCAGGATTCTCGCCATAATATCTGCTGCCATGGCCTATGCATGGCAGGTCAATGGAAACTGACCTGAACATTTTCTTGATATCTGTGGAGAGTGGCACAGCCAATATTTAAATTGAGAAGATGATGTTTACCGGCTATTCAACTATGTTTCATCGGGTGAAATGGCAGTTGATGCCTTCGCTGAGGCAAAAGACCACACGAAATTTTGACTCCACGGCGTAAGGAGAAATGTAGTATGACTATGATGGATCAGCGGTTAAAGGGCACACCTAATGTGACCGGCAAAAAAAAAGATGATTTTTCCACTCACTTAAAATATGACGCAAATTCAAGTCGCCTGGCTTTAATTCTTGTACAAGTTGAATTTTGTACGCTGTTAGGTCGAGATCCTTACATATCCCAAGCTGTTGAAAACGCCAAGCCAAGCTGCTGGAAACGACGACGAATCGATTCGTCACGGTAGCGTACACTCTCAGCTATAGCTGTATAGTCTCTTCACTACGTGCTGGATGTGGTCTAACCGGTCGAGTATCATCCACTAACGTAAGCTGGAACTCAGATTTGTGAATGATATTGGCAAAAGTTGTTTCAGTAGGTCGATTATGGGCTCCGTAAGTTCCTCGAATCGCATGAAAAACATTTCTTGCAGAACGCTGATTTTCGTAATACAGCTGAACAATTTGGAGACGCTATTCTGGTGTGAGTGTTTCCATGATGACTTGCTAAACCATACTGAACAAAACTGACAAAGCAGTTTGATAGGAGTCACGCGTTGTCTATCAAACCTCACGATGAACCACCCTACACCCAGTGAGCGATTGGATGATAAGTCTTCAAGTTACAACTGCAGCAAATTTCAAAAATGTATTTTTGAAATATAAAGGCTGTAACTCAAAAACTATTTGAAGTTTTTATGTGTTATTTTTGAAGGTATAGACTATTCACACTAGGTGTGCCCCTTAATCTACCACCGCATGCACGAGACCAAAGTTGACGTATTCCTGCATGAAAGGCACATATTTCTGATTTAAATCATGGTTAGAAGCTAGTTTGGTTTCACCTGACGGAATTACCTTAAAGCCGATTTGTGTGAATTGCTAAGTACTTGAACATCGAACCTGAATGGAATTTAATCGTTGTAGCGCCCATCCTTGCCATGCATTCAGCATCCATAGTTGTATTGTTGGTTTCCATAGCCTGAAAATCAACAAACTTCTGCAGTAATTTGTCAATTTATTGTTCCTTTATGACTGTAGCCACAGCCAAAGAGTGAATAGTTGTAGGTTTATGATCTACCGTCGCCAAATATTGTACCTACTTGTCCTGTCGTATCAAATGTTGAGTCAGTCTATTGAAAATTAAACAGATGCTGCCGGGAACCATAATTTATGTTAAACATGGGTGTAGATGACATGATAGTATCATTGATGAGGATGTCTGCAGGCATGCCAAAGTATTGATTCAAATTTGAATATAAATTTACACCTGATCTGATCGCAGGAGTGGGTTTTTATTGAGCTCCGTACGCCTTCTTCTTGTATTTTCACTTTATCTCTGCATAAAACTGATCAGAAAGAAGCCTGCATTGATGTTTCTCGCCATAGCCATCAGTTGTTTGTGCGTGTACTGTTGCTAAGAGAAACAACTTATTATGAAACACAGTAAATGTTTTGATAGAGCCATCAAGTTAAACTAAGTTACGATAGTTCGGATAGTTCGCCCTGATGTACTTGCCCCTGTATCAGATGTGATGTCATTTATGTAACAAAGCAAGTTATTATGCCTTCCTTTTCACTGGTTGGTGGAACCGCAAGAGTTTGTTCAATATCCTAGCTTTAAGGAATTGTGATACAGATTGAATTCATTTAGTAAAAGGAGACGTTCTGCCACTGGGAGTGTCAAAGTTGTGGGCATCGACTTATGCGATGAGACTAATCGTATATAGTGTATCCTGTATATGTAATAATAATATCGGGTTTTTTAATAAGGACATACAAATTTCGTATTTACATTAAACACAGAATAAATAAGATATCGGACTGAAATTTATTCCAGATGTAGTGCACATGTAAAATTTAAGTATAAAATTCAATCTTGTTTATATAATTACCGCGATTACGATTTCTTGGAGGCAATTTCCTATCATTCTTCTACACGTATCGGTCGGAAAGTTGTCAATTTCACGTTCAATAGTGTCTCTGAGCTCGCGTAACGGTTTTGGCTTTGGTATAAGTCAACGACTTAACAAAATCGCCTAACGGCGTTAAATCGCTTGAGTATGGTCGAGTATTCGATCGGACTATTTTTAGATATTATAGGAGTACTTTCAATCGATCAATTGTTTGATTCGTGTGTGGCATGTAGCACCATCTTATTGGAACCACATATCACCGATATCAAGTCCGAACAATTCTGGTCAAAAATAGTCTTCCAACATGGCATGAAAGTGAATCACATCGGCCGCAACACGGCGATCATGTCCGATTGGAGTCCATTGAAGCACACGTGGGTTTGTTGCTCTCCAATAATTTGAATATTTTGTTTACTGACAAAGCCATTAAGCTAACAATTAGCTTTATCGCTCATAATTTTTCGATGAAATTCAGGACCTTTTTCAAACTTTTGCAGAGCTCAATCGGAAAAGTTTCGGCGCTTCAATACATTAAGAGGCCTCAGTTTTTGAGCTAATTTGTTCTTGTAGGCTGAGAGAATCCCAATTCTATCGACTGATCTTGGCTCTGGTAATATAAAACTCACGTTTTTTCCCTTAAGAGGTCTCGCCTCCTCTAATTAACTGCAAATTTTCAGCAAATCATATCCAAAACGCTTTGCTAAAACATATACCCCTAGACTTCTGGATCTTTCCCTCATATCTGATTCGACCTGTGCTCATCAAAATCCGTTACTATAAGTAATAAAAGCTGGTCTTCGCTTGCGTAAAACTAAGTAAATGGAAGCAACAAGTAAAATACATCACCTTTAAAAAATCTCATCGCAATCACGGATTGCGCAAAATTGGTGTAAGAAAGTAACTTCGACTCTGATCAACTAAATAATTTTTTTCTGGAACATTACATTTTCAACTTTTCCGAAGACACTAAATCATCGGTACCTAGACCAGATAACTTTGAAGTGTTAACGAAAAATGATGTCATTCAATGTGTTACTGACTAAGTCGAATTCTGATGAAAAGATGGTACACCGATCCGTTTTATAAAAAATGTCTTACACCTAATGATAGCTCGCCTTACATGAGTAATAAATCATTGCTTCTTACGTCCAGTTTTCCACAGTCGTTGAAAATAAAATTTTACCCTTTGATAAGGTAAACCACAAAATACTCTGCTGGAAACTAAAAAACATTTTCGGCAGGACTATAATACTTGTTCGCAGCTTACTCTATGGAAAGCTGTACAAATTTATGACCGGCAAAAAGGTTTCAGCTCTAAAACCTATTTCATAAGGGGTATATTGAAATATGTTGTCTTGTTGTAATTGACCTACCAGATAACCGGTCAAAGATCAGTAACGATCTTCTTGGTCTATCACCAGTCCTTGTTATATACTAAATTGCAACGCTGTGCTCACACCAACGCAGAAACTGTCCCGAAACCCTCATAAGTTATCGTTGACTGCAAGCTTTAGGTCTATAGAATCTCGACGAAAGCTAATAAGAATTCTGGTACTACCACTAATCACCCGTGTTGATTGCACCCTTGACTCACTTTTTCAGCACAATACAAAATTTCATCAGTGCCCGAAACTGTATTTTTTTTTTTTGCATAAAATACCTTTTTAATACACTAAATTTTTCCCGTTCTGAAAGCACATTTAACATGAGCGGAACTAACATAAATACAATAAATCCTCATGGTAATTTTTTATTTATACTGTCAAATTATGGAATATGTTGCCCCTTTAAATCAAATTAATTTCAAGCACCAAGAACTTTTAACGCGCTTATCATATTCAATTCAAATCTAATTTCCTTAATTTTTTTCAGTTTCTTCACATACTTATATTAAGAAATAAAATGATGTTTTGGTTTTGCTAACTGTAATATGCATATTTATTATCTACATATAATCTAAGTACTGTAAAAGATTTAATATAAGCGTACAATCCATTATATTTAATTGAAGTGAGATTTAAATTAAAACGGAAATTATAGTAGTCTTCGGCAGCAAAGCGTGAAAACTAAAAGACCATTAGTGCTCACTCAAAAAAGACCAGGTAATCTGCTTTTCGTGCCCCAGTGCCCTATATACTAGAAGCATCACCTGACATACTGGCTGCTCATCTCTATTTATGGGCAGGTGGCTCAGCTACAACATCAGAGACGATAACACACGCTCAGTATTAGTGGGTACAAACATGTTCGGAACTAAGGATTTGTTGGGTTAAACGTGAATTCATTGGTAACGAAGAGATATACTATTTAAGTTGGTCAAGGATCAAGTTTGATCTTCATAAGAATAAGAAAAGGATTGCGATTTACATAGCTATAAAGCGTAGGCTCGAAGCTGGAAGCATGAATCATGTACACCTCTCTCCGTAGTGGAAACCGGTTGCATATGGTCTGTTTCTATGTGCTAGTCAATTCATGTTATTACCTCTAAACATAATGTATTTGAAAGAACGCAATGCGGTGTGCATAAAATTGTATCCTTATGAGATCTTGGACAAAACGAATGAATATTTTCGTCAATTAGCTGTCTCGATGGCGTGTTGCAAAAGCAATGAGCATGACGAACAATATTCCCTCGGAACTGCTTAACCCAATTATCTTATATAGGCTAGTATACAATAAATGGTGCTCCTCTATTTCGTCATACGGAGGCTGTTTCAGAATACACGGATTAGAAATGACAACGCAACTCTTTTAGGTGTACACAGTTTATTTTTCAATGTAATCCTCTTTCAACTCCTCCGTATAGTACTTATGCTGGCCTCCTAAGCGGCGATGACTTCCTTATCATTCGACCCAAAATTCTTTCCGTCGAGCGATTTTTAGGTTTGGAAACAAAAAAAGGTCTCAGAGAGCCAAACCCGGAGAATACAGAGGATGCGGGAGCAATTTGTAGTGCAATTTAACCAATTTGGCTGTGGAAGTGTGAACCGTTGCGTTATCGTGGTGAAAAAAACACTTTTCTCCGCCAAATGTGGTCGTTTTTTTTATTGAAATTGGCGTTGAATCGGCCCAATTAATCGACGTAGTATACTCCTGAGATTGTTTTTCCCTTCTCCAATAAGTCAAGGTGGATCACACCTCGCGCCTCCCAAAAAGCAGTGGCCGTGTTCTAAGAACTCAGAAAATTCCTCCATTATTTTTTTAAATATATTTATATATAAATAACAGCGCTTGCTGTTAGGCATTAAGAGATGCTGCACGACTTCAAAAAATATTTACTTTGTTCGGAAACAAAATGAGTTCCGTTATCAGATACAATTACCTCTGGAACATCAAATCTTGAAAACACATTTGGAAGCACTTTATGTAAAATGAAGTGTTAGGCGTTTTAGTATAAAGCACCTCAATCCATTTAGAAAACGTGTCAATTATAATTAGAAAATGTAGGCCTTTCAAAGGGCACGCGAAGTCTGCGTGAATTCTCTCCCATGGTTTTCGCAGCTTTTCCCAATCAATTACTCCAGCCTTAGGTGGGCTTAGTTAGAGCGACAAGCAAACTTCGCTTCCTTTTATCATTTCCTCTACCTCAAGATCAATATTCGCCCACCACACGTAAGATCGCAAGAGGGATTTTGTTTTTATAATTGGTCGTTCAGACCCGTCGGGAAATGTGTGCGCTAAAACTGCTCCTATGCCGACATTAGATGCATCGCAGGTAAGCATGTCAGCGTGTCTGACATAATTTCTTCTTTCATCCATATCCATAGTTTGTTTAGTCCAAAAGTTTTGCCTTTAAAAATGCTGTAAATAGCGGACATTTTTGTAGCTAAACTTGGAATAAATCATCCAAATTAATTAACGAAACCACAAAAAGATCTAACATCTGAGATCTTTTCCTAACTGCAAAATTCGTTATCGTTTCATCACGATTTACTTTGACTAAAGCCTTACTCGAAATCAAATACCCTAAATACGTAGTTTCGCTTTTAACTAAAACGAATTTCGTTTTATTTAGTTTGGATCCAGCTTTATAAAGTCATTCAAAAGTTGCGTGAAGTCGTTCGTTAGGAGCCGAAAATATAATATTATCTTAAAGGTTTACTACATCTTCGATATCACATAACACCTATTTCGATTTCACGTTGAAAAATTTCCGCGGCTGAATTTATGCCAAAATGCAATCTATTCATTAAGAAGTTACCCATGTGTGTACTCTACGTAACCAACCTTTTTAAAGACTTATCTAATTCTATCCGATTATTAGCATTAGCTAAATTATTTTCCACGTGTGCGTTACTTTTGTCTTCGTGTCGTTTTTGGAACTTCTTTCCTGTCTCCAATGCTTTGGTTAGAGTCAAATTTTCATCGTCTCATAATTTGTCAAAGACAACCCCTGACATTCCAATGAAGAATCTTTCCAACCGACTTCCAAATTCACACGTTTTCGTCAGATTACGTAAACTGAAAATATATTCCAGCTCCGTTTCGATTTGTTTCGTTATAGCCTCGTAGAAAGTTCGTCTTTCACAATCAGGAATCGTTGGAATTGTAAAATTAGCAATAAATATTGTTATTGATTCGCCGTAAGA
Source organism: Volucella inanis (assembly GCA_907269105.1). NCBI lineage: Eukaryota > Metazoa > Arthropoda > Insecta > Diptera > Syrphidae > Volucella > Volucella inanis. The sequence goes on along the minus strand of OU026153.1, from coordinate 113,324,606 downwards.
CTTCTCTCCTGGTATTTTTGGTGCACATATTCTATGTACAACCTCGTAAGTCCTGTCTCCCAATAAGTATATGAGAGCGGCTTGTTTTTTCGTCTCGTCCGTAATCTCGGCCTGGGAAAAATATTGTTCCAGTCGCCCTTTAAATACCGACCAATTTATACATCGTATAAAATCGTATATGTGATTGGTTCAGTGAAAAATTGTGTAGCTCTTCTGGCATTTTAGCACGTATACGATTTGCACAAAAAATATTAAGAAAAAAGTTACCCAATTATATATTAATCCGCACAAATCTTCGCAATGACTTTCCTTTATCTTTAGGTATTCCAAATATTTATTTACACTTAAAATTCACTTAACGATATATTTAATAGAGCATTCTCCCTGACGTCTGGATGAAAAGTGCCCGAGATTCAATGATCGGAAAAATATAACAAAAAGTAACATCCAAACCTCAAAAGGATGGAAAGCATATATAAAGTGCGTTTAGTGGAGAGTTCATTGTGTTGCCAAACGCACACAATACATACAATACATTGCAAAAGGAACTGCTTGTAAAAATATTACAGCAATAAGAAACACTAAAATCAAATCAACAAAAACTATCGATTATTAATATTTTATTTATTCATAGACTCATCAAATAAAATACACACCGGACCCGATTAAGGCTACGAGTATTAAAAAAATTATACTCTGTAGAATAACAAAATAAAAAAGATATTTGCTTTTTATTATTGTAACCACAAAATGCACAACACTTCGCTCTTTAATTCTCTCATAGGGTTATCATGATTTGCGTATAAACTGTTGTGAATCTCAGCGTCAATCACCGTAAGGTTGGCCACTCTCTGCTCATAATATTTTATTTTTAAGAAATACAAATAAATTGCCTGTCTTGCAGTTATTTTTTTTTTTTTTTTTTATTAAATTTACTCTATTTCGCAGTGTAAAATATAATACCATATAACAACATATTAAAAGCAAACTCATAGGCCTCTATCGTTCTCATCATTTAAAATAAAACATAATATTATAATACCTAAGAATTTCCTCCGTTAGTCTCTCGTCGAAAACATTCAGACCCCACAACTTAGGCTCAACATTTTCTTGAACATGATGAGCGCAAATATATGATTTTCACTGCATTTGTATTAACAATGGTTTCCCGTCATTCATTTTAGGAGTACAGTTTTGAATTACTACGAAACCTTTTACTTATATCCAACCCTATAGGATTTAGCTGGCAAATGGTAAGGCACTTTGTATCCTGTCGATTTATAGTCCATCTAACGTTCAGATAGCAATGATAGATTTTCAGTTGTTATGTTTCAGAAGCTCAGTGGCTATGTTAGCAAGCAAAATTGGCATTATTGGAGCAAACACAATCCACATGTGTTCGACCAAACATCAATGCATGCACAAAGATTGAATATTTGGTGCGGTTTATGGCATGGCGGCATAATTGGACTCTATTTCTTTCGAAATGAGGAAGAAGAAACCGTTATTGTCAATGGTCGCAGGTATAGAGCGATGATAACCAATTTTCTGTTGTTGGAGCTCAACAACATCGATATATCCAATTTGGGGTGCCAAAAAAAGGGCGCTACATTCCAATGAGAAACAACTGCTCGAAGTTGTGGCTGAATTAAAATCATTGAAACATGTCAATGAGTCGATTAAAAAAAATTATTGATCAGATCGGTACAACACATTAAAAGGTTTTGATATAGGCTCCTTCTGTGTCGATATATCGCTCTCACGGTAGGCCTCCTCCGCAATGTTCTTTAGAGCCTTGGTGCAAGTCTGTTAAACTTAGAGTTTTCAAGTGTAGAAACAAACCGAAGTTTTTAGTATCCGATCACAAAGAAAGCGGTGTGTACTCGCGTCATAATGCAGTTTTCGAACGTTCCCGATGTCGGCCCGGACACGGGGAACCTTTCGTTTGAGTTTCTTTAGCACTTCCGCCTAGAATTTGGCGTTGACGGTTTTACCATGTAGTACAAGCACATGGTGGACAAACCCCCTAATTTGGGACGAGGAGACGGGACTCCAAAGTATGCCACTCGGGACTTGGCCTTTTTATTTTGAAGTCGTATTCAAACACCCAAATCTCTTCACCTGTGATGATATTGTCTAAAAACTCGATGCGTCCGTTATTATTTTGGGCATAAGCTTCGCGCACACTTTTGCATCTGCAGATTATTCGTCGTAATCTTGTTAACGGTACTTTTTGGAAAATTTAAAGGAACAGTAAAAGTACGGCCTAAGTTGAAAAGTTTTTTTCTGTGGGCAAAGGAGTGTGTTTGAAGAAGCTCCCCCATTAGGCTTATACGGCAGGTTTTTATTGTACGTAATATTTTAAAAATAATCATTCCACACTCACAAATATTTATTTGATTATTTTCCTTATACGGGTACTAAAAGTATTTAATGCATTTCTGCTTCTTAATTTCTTCATAAAAATAGTCTCTGTATATCGTGAAGTTTAATTTTAAATAGGCTTTTTTTTACAGATTACGCATGACTCCTATCAAATTGTTTTATCATTTTTGTTCAGTATCGTTTGGCAAGTCATTATCGAATGTATCACACCACAACAGCGTCTCAACTTGTGCAAGAACTGAAGCTAAGCAACTTGAATTTGCGTCATATTTTCAGTGAATTGGCTCCGGAAAAACTCAATGAAAATCCGGTGTATTATCGTGAAAATTTTTTCAGTGATGAAGCATATTTCTGGTTCAGTGGATACGTTGATAAACGAAATTGCCATATTTGGGCTGATAAGCTACCCGAAGAGAACCAAGAGCTACCATTACATCATACCATGTGGTTTAGGGGCAGTGGAATCGTTTTTCCATATTTCTTCAAAAATGAGTCAAACCAGAATGTTACCGTCATAGTCATGTTAACGGACTATGTTCTTCCTGAAATTCAAGCACATGGTCTCGGTGAGTTCTGATTTCAACAAGAGGGCGCTACGAGCCATACTGCGCATGAAACAATGAACTTGTTAAGAAATCATTTTGGTGAGCACTTAATTTCACGCTGTGCTACGGTAAATTGGCCGCCTATATATCACACTTTTGGACTATTTTCTTTGGGGATATGTAAAGTCTCAGATCTTCAGGAATAAGACAGCTTGGAAGCCAACATTACCAATCGCTATGCTCGAACGAGTCGCCCAGAATTGGACCTTCCGAAGGGACCACCTCGTGGCCAACATTTACAAGATATCAATTTCAAAAAAATGCCATGAATTGTTCTTTTAACCTATAGGAAAAATTTTAAGTTCACTTTCAAATTTATGTGTTTTATTTTACATTATAAATCAAACCTCACAATGAATGACCCTATATAAGCTAACAAAACTTTTTATTACAATTCTTTACACCTATTCATTCATTCCCACGGATCATCAGGTACTACAGTTACTGTTAGCCTATCGCATGCACTTAATGCTGACATAACGTCTTGTACTGACAATGCATCGGACCAAAGGAATGCAGTGCATATGAAAGATTCCCATGCACCATTCACCAAACACCGGATGGAATCGGAAAAGCTACATAACTAGCTATAGATTATTTAAGGTTAAACATTGATAGAATTTAGTTAGTCTTAAGCTTATACTCAGACAATACAGTTTTTTGTAAAATTAGTAGTAGTAAAATTAAAAGTAATAAATTTAAATATTAAATTAAATATTTATTCTAATAATTCTTTCGAGCGAAATCAAATTAAATAATACGACAAAATGACAATTGAACAACACATTACACATACATCACCTGAACTTTATTCTCTTTTATCGTCTATTATTACTAATGTCTTATAAAATGAACGGAAGAAGATCGTAAATGCTATCAATAAACCAAATTCCGATCAGTTAGGAGGTATCGAACAAATAATAAATACAGAACCCAGGGGAAATCCCTGACGGAGTTCGTAGCTTACGAGACTTTACTGGTCTATCAGGAGAATTAAAATGTTGGTTGTATTTTGCAGATATACGAACCATTATCAGGGTCACAGAAGAATTTCTGTATCCTAAGTGTGATACGGAATAAAATCGTTGGGAATGTTGACCTTGTTTTGGAATCACACAATACCCTCTATTTGAGTAATCTGCTTTCTTCTGGTTTCTGGAGGATTTTGAATTGTATGCCCAACAAATAATGTGCATTTATTGCCTGTAATTTATTTTTAGTACTTCACAGTTAAAATTTCTAAAATTAAAGGGTAAATATGTAATTCATCAACATTTTAATTAATATAACACTAGAAAAGCTTACTTTATGGCGTGAAAACAAGGTTTAAACTAAATTTCGCCGGCGGTCAGAAGAAAAAGAAGGAAAGGAAGTTGTTTTTTCTCAGTAACATAAACCAGATAATAGATTAATTCATGAGTTGAGTACTAGATACAGCAAGTAAAATAAATTTGTAATAATAATTTGTAATTATAATAATTTGTAAATATAATTATATTTTATATTAACTTTATATTTCAGATATAATTTCACGTTGTAGGTAGGGTCAACCTTACGCATCATTTCGGTCGTATATTCATCGTATGTTCTCATATCTCATTGATTTTGAACAAAATACCATGCATGGGTATCAGGAACGAGTCCCTTTCATTTCTCATACAAACATATTGGGACAAGGCGCTTGATACATTTATCATGGGCTTAATAGGAGATCTTTCTAGATGTTACAACTATGCCTCAAGTTAGAAAATCAGTACTATATGCCATTGGTAACCAAAGCTTAAGAATGAGACAAAATCACCACATAGCCTCACCTAGTATAAAGCAATAACAAACCCCACAAAATCAGGTTTTTAGAATTTCATTTTATTCACAATTAGCATATTTTCCACATCAAGTATGACTTACGAAAGATCAGTCCCATTCAATAAAACTCAACGACAACAATTATCAACAATAACTGTCGTACATAATTATCAACAACCACCCTATAACCAGTTTCAAAGGAACAACATTCGCCAACCACTTCAAAGACCGCAAGTCACAGCAAATCGTGAAATCGTAATCCCGAAACATACCAGTTGAATCCAGTACAACAAACAGAACCCATACCCGAATTTACAGATGTCCTTTTTCAAGGCTTGCGAGATCTTGCCCTTAATATATTTTTTGTAAAGTGAAAAGCGGTGATTATGAATGGGTATAAATACACTTATAATGCCTCAGCATATTTTTTTGGAAAACGGGTTAAAAAGAGAAAGAAACATGTTTGGGCTGAGGGGTAACTTCGCTCCATGGGTGGCATCCAGCAATTAATGGGGACACTAAATTATACGTGGAAGTTGGCTTAATTTTGTTAAAAGAAAAAAACGAATGTCTTGTGGGCGAGGCTGAGATTCGAACGACAAACTTCCCGATTTTTAAGCCAGTCCTTTATCACCTGAGAAACGGCCACCTATCGTAACGTAATATAGTAGCTTGCCACACTTGGCACACTTGGACTTGTTTTTAACTTCTGACGCTGAAAAATACCTTTGACCCTCAATGTGTTATCCCCTCTTGGCTCGACGGACCACTGTGTCTTATCAGATAATTCCTCGTAGGTACATCAACCGCACAGTTAGAGAAAAGATTTATGAAAGAAGCGTATGCTTCTTTAAGATTTCAAACTGGTCTTTATGGTTAATCGATAACGACGTGTATGCCGCTGCTGATATGAACACAGTCACTATTCTTTTTGGAATGAGATCTTTTATCCCTCAAAGAGAATCAATTCAAAAAAAGGCATGGTACGAATCGAGTTTAAAGAGGCTGGCAGGGTAGAGAAATATTTTTCGGTCCTACAAGGGCAACGTGAAGAAGAACCTGACAATCTAAAAAAGTTTAAACGAGCTAGGAATGACTTTCTTAAACGTGTGAAATTTCAATACGATCAAAAGATGAGGCAAAAAATATAACAATGTCCCAAATGTAGTAAAAATTTCCAATCGTTCGTCAAAAATAATAAAAAATTTCCCTCATCCTCTATCCTACTGGTCATTTACAATGACATTCCAGCTGTCAGCTTTTCTGGCAAAGGCAATCTGTTTGCTGCACACTTTGCGGCGAGCTCTATAATCCCAGATTGTGCTTTGTCTCCGCATAAATTTAAGTGCGTCTAATCTTCCATGGGAAAAATCTACTTTCCCATTCATGTAGTACCAAGAACTCTTTAAGATCTTAACATTCACAAATCCGTTGGTCCAGATGGTATAACTCCCCTTCGTCTGATGAGTGGCAAAATCCCTGCGTATGCTTTCTCATCAATTTAAATACTCTTTCCGAGCAGATGGGAAATATTACTTGTTCAGTCCGTCCCTTAAAGGTGCAATTCTTCTTCTCTCCTCTCATACATACCTATTGCATTTACGTCCCTTTTTTCCAAGGTCAAGGAATTGCTGATAAACCATCAGCTCAAGAAATATTACGAAAAAAAAAACTTCTCAATGATCAACAGTTAGGTTTTCGTAGCAATAGGTTCACTGGAGATTTGACTGGATGTTTTACTGAAAAGTGGAACCAAACCCTACACCAATCTGGCGAGAGCAAGAAAATTGCACTTGATATTTCTAAGACATTTGACAGGGTTTTGCATCAGGCTCTTTTGTCAAAAAAGGTGTGCTTTTGGAATCTATGAATCTCTTCTTCAATGAATTAGAAATGACCTTTCGGAAAGTTCAATTCTAATTGTCTTGGTTTCAAGTCTGATATTCACTTAACAAATGTTTGTATGTCCCGGGGCTCCATTCTATCTCTTTTTAATTTTCACCAACAATCTCTTGTTTGCCACTTCTAATCCTTACGACAGTAATCTCTACTTTTCAAATTCGTTCCCTGACTTCTGCCCCCGCTGTAGAACGGGAACGGCAGCGCATGTAGACCTCATTCAGTTCTGATATTAACAGCATAACAGTTAATTGAGGAACCACTAACAGAGTTGAATTTAATGCTTCCAAAACACAATCCTGTCTGCTATCATTAAAGCGAAATTAAAACCCACATCCATTGTCCATGAAAAACTGTCAATTCTCGGTATGTCTGTCAATGACAACTTACATTGGAATGATCACATATTCAGTGCCGTCAAAAATACCTCGAAATGTCTAAGATTTCTCAGCGATGTAAAAATATCTTTATCTATATAAAACCATGCGACAAAACTCATAAGTGATAAACAATAGCCATCATCGAACACCGACGTAATGTCTCGTGTCTCATTCTGTTTAATCTCTTTTTCAACCAAGAGTGCTCCATAGAAATCGCCAGAAGCATTTCGCCCCTTTAAACGTTTAACCTTAACACCCGTCTCGTAATCCAAAATATTATGATTTGTTCCTAAGCCGTATAACTCGCTTATGAAATTCCCTGCCCAGCTCTTTATTTCCAAATCAACATTACTTTCAAACACTTAAAACCAACTTCCATCGGAACCTCTATTTCTAACGTCCCTGATTTTCCTTCACCCGCACTGTGTGCAAGCATTGTAAGGGTACTTATATCCCTTAAGCGCGCACAAGTTATAAAAACAAATTATTCGCCAACCACATTTCAGCAGCCATCGTGTTCAATTTACGCGAATACAGGTTGCAGATATCCAAAATGAACCGGATCAAGGATATACCTTTACGATGGAAGATGAGGTAGGTATCATAATATTCAAGACCCCCCATACACTAGCACTATGAACGGTAAAATGGAACGTTTTCATTTCATTTTGACTTTGACATAGATCCTTCATGGAACTCTTAGACAGAGCTGCGAATGCCTACATTTTCTGAATGCATTTTGTTAAGGGCAAGAAACCAACACAAACTTTCTTCGGCATGTATGGCAGTTCGAATTCAGTACTGTTTCACAAAAAAGTCTCCAAGACATTTCGTAGTGATCATAGATTACAGAAAAACTTTCCATTGAGAAAGCAAACCATAATAAAAACACTCAGCCTCTAAAAACTATACACAAGGTGGTATAATTTATATCAAAGGAAATAAAAGAATAGGATCCAAGTACTTCAAGGTACAAGAAGGAAGTCGTAACGAAAAATAATAAAAATTACAATAGTAACCCAATCGGAAAAAACTGTCCAGAAGTCCAATATGAAACACAATTTTTAGATTATTTGTTGGAGCCTGTACAACCGACATCTGCAATCAACCATCAACGGAATAAAGAGAACATAACCAACAACCATATATTCTTTTCAAAGAAATTTCCAAAATTAGAGCCTATCGAAACAGACTACCATATTCAAATACTAATACTAAAAGGTCCTTAAATTTCATGGGCAGTGCTTGAAAATAGACTGGAGACAATCCAGACTAACACGATTTCGAGATTATAAATAAAAGAATTAAAAGTGCATTAAGCAATATTAAAAAGCAAGTAGTAATTAACAAATTACTACTTGATAAGATGAACGAAGTAGCAAACTTAACAAACGAAATAAGCAAACATTTAAAAGATAAGGTAAAATAAGGAAATTAATTCATATTTTAAATACTAAATAGAATTAAGAAAGAGATAAAAGAATTGAATAGACTTCGCTATATATTGGCCCAAAATTAAAATAGTAAATACTACATTTATTCAAATTTGGAAATTAAGGTTATAGAAAATATATCGAAAGGAAAAAACGTTCCACATAGAAATATCGAAGAACAATAGAATTCGCCAAAATAAAAATAGCGCATAATAACACAGTAACTATTACACCTACGGAAGTAAAATCCTTCGAGTTTACGTAAATAAAAGCTATAAAAATGGTAAAATTATAAATTAAATATTACACAAAAATATTCTACAATGTAGCAATAATTTATATGGCATTAACCCACTGTTTTGGAATGTGCTTAACCTAATTCAATTCATAAAATTTGTTATCTTTAAAATGTTTCCTTCGCTAATTTGTAACCTATGAATATGTTAATCAATTAAGTTTTGTGATGGGTTCTTGCCAGAGTGTAATTCACCCAGCGAAATCTACCATCGAAACCGAAGCATTTGAGTTTATTCACCACTCGTAATGAATTCGAGCATTCTGCACTTGCAGCATTTCTCTTCCCTCTTTCTTTTCTTTGAATTTCTCTCGTTTCGGGTTTCGGTTTCGCTGGTGGTTCTGTGTGAACTCGCCCACTTGTTTGCAGACCACAGGAAAGGTAAAACCTTATAAATATTATAAAGAATTCGTTTACTGAGATACTCGTTTTAATTACCATTCGCTTCTCTTCTTTATTTTTTTTTTTTTTTCGATTATTCTCAAACATTTTGTGGTCCAATTCCAGCGGGATTCTCGATTATTCCTAAAAAAAAAAAAACCTTTCTTCGCTAAAAATAAATATTTTTTCCTATTTTACTGACTGCACGTGCTGTGTTTAATTACTCGTAGTAATATACGTACACTCGGTGTTTATAAAGACTACATTCTGTACGCATTGCCTTTGACTTTTTTTTTTTGCTAAATTTAATATAAATTGAAAAACAATTTAATTATAAGCTTAGCAAACTCACTTATTGCTCTTCGCCTTACACGCGGTCACATCAAAGGTTCAATTACCAAGCAGCGTACCTACGCTGACTCTATAACGGACATAACTTCTCTTGTTGATCTCGAGGTTAAGCTAGGTCGAGTTGAGAATTTGTGGCGCGAATTCAATGCAACGCAAAAAATATTTTATGAGTTCGCAGACAAGGAAGGTTATTCAGATCCTGACCCTGACCCTGAGATTGAGTCAAAGTATCTTACATTAAAGTCAGTATTTCTTTCTGCTATTAAGGATCGCCAACAAGAAGAAAGAAGTAAAGATGCAGATTTTAATTGACTCCTTAAATAAATCTTCTTCGAGTAGGAATTCGGACAGCTTTTTTTCCTCGATTCGCATCGAACCATTTAGTGGGAGCTACCAGGAGTGGCCTACCTTCCGCGACATGTTCAAAGGCGGTGGACCGCGGATAACCTTACGCCAACCCAAAAATTTCATTTTCATTAATCTTCTCTTCGTAATAAAGTGCTTAGCCTTTTAAATCATCTTCCGATCTGTGATGAGACTTATGAGCAGGCATGGAAAAGATTAGAAAGGCGCTACGATAGGCCGCGATATGTGATCAACAATTATATTCAAATGTTCATAGATCTTCCACCGGTAGCTAAATCCAACGCGGTTCAACTTCGTAAAATGTCCCACGGAGCAGATGAAGTTATACGCGGTTTAACTGCAATAAGTTGTACGAATAGAGATCCATGGCTAATTTATATACTCATAAGTAAGTTGGATTCTGGAACACGTCAGGCTTGGTCGGAAGAGAGTATTGATAAAGACTATCCTACCTTCGATCAATTGGTTACATTTTTAGAACGGACATGTGAGGCACTTGAAAGCTGCATATTAACCACTTGCGACACAAAACCTAAATCCCACGTGATCAGAAGCATGCATGACTCTTCAAGTTTAAAATGTCCAATGTGTAATTCGACACACAATCTTTCCCAATGCTCTGACTTTCTGGCTTTGCCTGTAAAATCAAGGCGAGATTTCGTTAAAACAAATAAAATATGCTTCAACTGTTTACGTACTGGTCCACGATAATTCGGTAAACAGTAACCTTAGCCCTTCGGCTAATACATTCGTTCGTAATTCTCTGCAGCATGATCAAATCGCTCCCAATACTCGCCCAAATCATTTTATTAATTCTACCCCGGCGTCAACATCGGGCATCTACATAAGCAACCATTCGGTAAACATCGCGCATGGTTTTTCTCAAACTCTATTGCCCACAGCCGTCGGAAATAATGTAAATATCAACGGTGTATATCAGCAGATGAGAATACTTGTTAATACAGGCTCACAGGTATCTTTTGTCTCTGAGTCCTGCGTCCAAAGACTAGGATTCATGCGAAGAAACGCTCGTATACCGATAAGCGGTATTGGCTCTACCAATGTTGGTAGATCCAGAGACCTCATTTCGTTGACAATATTGTCACGCTGTAACCTAACTAGTATCACAGTTGATACGTATATCTTATCACGCGTGACTGCCGATTTTGCCAGTTTCAATGTGTTTTATCTTCCCCACCATGCTGTCCATAGACCAGATAGTACCACTACCAAGCTTCGGGTCGTGCTTGACGGGTCCTTTGGGGATGAAAACGGGCACTTTGATGATAGGTCCTCCTATAAAAAGAAACCTTTTCTTCGTGTGTATATGATTTCGTCGGTTTCGGTACGTGTTTACAGCAGACATTGTTAAAATGTTTCGCCAAATTTGGGTATCGGAGAAGGATTCTGACTTTCAGAGGATCGTTTGGCGAAAATCCCCTAACGATCCACTTCAACATTTCCGCCTTCGCACTGTTACATACGGTACGTCCTGCGCGCCTTAATTGTTGGTTCGAACCTTAGAACAACTTGCGAAAGACTACCGAAATCAGTTTCCCGCGTCCGAAATCGTGCTTAATGACTTTTACGTGGACGACGTAGCTTCAGGATCAGAAACACTGGCTGAAGCTATTGCTAGCAAAAATTCGTTAATAGAACTGCTCTCCAAGTGTGGGATGAAACTTGGCAAGTGGCAAAGTAATAGCAACGCCTTGCTTGATAGACAAAACCCAATTTCTTTAGAAAATCTTTCGTTCGACACAAATGCGGATTCGTGGGCAAAAGTTCTCAGTCTCAGTTGGAACCTTAAAGATGATATATTCAGTTTTCGTTTAAATTGTCCACCAAGTTATACGGTTACGAAACGCCAAGTCTTAAAAGACGTTGCTAGAATTTTTGATCCCCTCGGGTTTCTTTCCCCCTTGGTCATTCAACTCAAAATTCTTCTCCAAGAATTTTGGCACTAGAATCTGGACTGGGATGATCGGATTTCCGATTCAATTGTAATTCAGATAAAGTAGATATCGTAACGAACTCGAAAACCTTACAAAAATTAAAATACCCCGAATTCTCGGTCTAGAACCATCAACCTTTGAACTGCATGGCTTCTCCGATGCATCTCTAGCAGCTTATGCCGCGGTTATTTACTCGCGTTATCAGCTTCCAAACGGAAAACTCCCAACCACTCTCGTCGCTGCAAAGTCTCGTGTCGCTACACTAAAACAGCTAAGCATCACCACTGGACGATCTTCCAGTATTACTAGAAGAACTGCCATTGGAGTTGCGACAAACAACGTGGTTTCAACATGATGGTTGTCCAGCCCATTATTCCCAAGTAGCCCGGGGCGTATTAAACAATGTTTACCATCAACGATGGATCGGACGAGGGGTCCGAGGCAATGGCCTGCTAGATTACCTGATCTTACGTCACTTGATTTCTTCTTGTGGGGCTACTTAAAATTGAGGTTTACAGAAAAAAGCCAGCAATACGTGAGGACATGAAAAGACGAATAACTGAAGCTTGCCGGAAGATTACGCCAGAAATACTTTTCAGTTCTGTTGGTTCATTAAGAGCGCGGATAGACAAGTGTATTGAAGTGAATGGTTACATTTTCGAGCATTTGTTGAAATAGTCTCGGGAAATAAACGTCTAAATGGAAAGAATTCAATGATTCAACAGTGGGTGGCAAGGGAACGGACTCTAATTAATCAGCCCGAAGGAAACAAAATACTGCTACGTCCACGTCGTTGTTTCTGGGTTATGCTAAACGCAGTATATAAAAACAAATGACAAGCCTACGAGCAATATGACTGAGCAATGAAAATCAGGAATTATCATTTGAAAAATCAAAAGTGACCTTCGTTTGACCTTGAAAATGGGGCTCAAGGTAAAACTCGTGGTCACCATTTTATGTCCCCTTCAGAATCTTGTGACTTTTGTCTGAAACATTTTTCGCGATTTCGCGTATTTTTCGAATAATTTGGATGTCTCAAGTTAAAAAACTCACCCGGTATAGGGTTTTCCATTTTGAATATAATTTGTGAACGCACTCTTTCAGTAATCATCAAGCTGTCACTGTCAATTTATTCAGTAAACTCAACATTTTCATCATGGTAAAGTACACTAACGAGCTACGTTCTCCGATTGGGCTCTGGAGAAGATGCGCCTAGATGATGAATTTCATCGCAAAATCATCTTCAGTGAGGAAGCTCATTTTCGACTCAATGGGTTTGTCAATAAGCAAAATACGCGTTATTGCTCGGGTGAAAACCCACATTTGCTTCATGAATCACCACTTCATCCACAAAAAGTAACTGTTTGAAGCGGTTTGCATGCCGGCGGCGTTATTGGGCCATATTTTTTCGTCGACGATAGCGATCGTCACGTTACTGTGAATGGTCAGCGTTATCGCGCCATGATCACCGATTATTTTTGGCCTGAGTTGGAAGATATGGACTTGCACGACATATGGTTTCAACAGGATGATGCCACAAGCCACACAGCACACGCTACAATCGATTTATTGAAGAGTAAGTATGGTGAGCGTGTTATCTCAAGACATGGGCCAGTCGATTGGCCGCCTCGTTCGTGCAATTTAACGCCACTTGACTATTTTCTGTAGGGCTACGTTAAGTCATTGGCTTATGCCAACACGCCGACGACGTTGGAAGAGATCAGAGCCAACATTGAACGCGAAATAGCGGCTGTTTCGGCCGAAATGTGTGGCCGAGGCGTTGAAAATTGGGTCCAACGAATCGACCGCTGCAGACGTGCCCGCGGTGACCATATGAACGGAGTCGAGTACCATTCATAAATGTTTTGATTGTACTTCAAGCCAATAATAAAGTTTTTGAAATATCTCAAATGGTTTGCCTTTTATTTAAAAAAAAAATTTGTCAAGTCGTTATTAGAAAACCCTATATTATACAATAGTATAATTAAACAATATATTAATTTGTTATTAACACACGCATAATCGAAAAAACGCTTGCAATGGTTGCAATATATTTTCACTGAACTAAGGGGTATAAAGGAAATGATTGTTTTTCTCGAAATTCGAACACAGTTTCATCAAAAACAACTGATGACGATCTTTTGCAAAGGAAAGATTGACTTAAGTTTAATATATGTATTAAAAAAAATTATAAACTTAAACTTAAGACCAAATTGATCTTAATTAACTTGGTAAATAAAAAACTTACGAATACTTATTCTTGGAAAACCTTTTTGTTTCTAATAAAACAGATTGCATGCACAAAATTTTCACCAAGACCTGAGTTGATACACAATATGAATTCATTTTCAACTCAAAATTTTCAGCAAGCACATGTATGTACATAAATATCATATATTCCAACCATCAACAGAGAAAAAAAATATAAAAAAATTTTCGAAAAACGCATATAAATAAGGAAACACATTTTCTTCGAGTTTACATTGTAGAAATCATTCAATTTAAGAAGTTGGTACTCGTAACAAGATTTGATTATATTAGCGAAAATACAAGAATTTGAAAATCAGTAAATTGTTTTCAGTATTTAAGTGATCTTCTAATTAATTTGCCTAGTTTATATGTCATATAATCATAAATAAATATAGATTTTAAATGTAAATCAGTTTATTTAAGTTATTTGACCTCGAACCTGAATGAAATAGTCCGAAAAAGAAAAAATTGGGAATATCGCATTTTACTGGAACACAAAATGAATTGAAATCTTAAATCAATAAATTGACGAAAAACAGCTGGGTCGGATTTTATTTCTTGCAAAATATTAAGTTGATAAAATGAATAATCTTGTTAAAGATTGTAAAGGATTATTTTAGAAAACCTTTACTGAAATGGGAAAAAGTGGAGGTAAAAGATAAGAAAATGTTGAAATGTTACCAATTAGCATATTAATCTAACAACAACTTCATCAATAATATTTTAATTTTTTTAAAGATAACGCTGAAAAATGGTACAATTAAGTGTCATAAAAATACGCGAAAAAATATATATAAAATATAGTAGAATCATTTCGTGTTTACTAGCACCCTTTGTTGTTTCCTTGCAGTAGTTAAATATAAATCGATATTTGGCATGATTATATTACAATACAATTAAGAAGTAAAAGAAAATAAAGAAAAGGAAGGGATACGTCCATATCCGGAAGAAGGCCAACGCTCTATTGTTTAGTGACGTGTGTACGAGAATTCACCTCGGGTGAAAAAAAAAAAATAAAGATCGATGTATCCTTGAAGAGTTTAGTTCTTTTTTCCCCGGTATTTTAACTCAGGTGTGGGGTAACCACGTTCCCAATTTAAAAATTAAATAATAATTAACGTTTGACATAGTCATGATGCCACGACGAGTGAACCGACAGGCAATTGTGGATGCGCTAATTGCTGCTGGAATCCTTTTCCATGCCAACGCTACGGTCACGCAACTTCGCTCACTATACGACGAATTGATCGTACTAAGCAACTGTTTAATGAACGGGTCGGAGGAAGAAGAATCTGCAGATGAAGGAACACCCGCTGTTTGCAACACAATTCGTTCACACGCTGCCGCTGTTGTAATGCCCGCTGCTACCGATGAAATTGGCATACCTGCCACTGCTGACGATGCTGGAGCACTAGCTCCCACTTATACTACTGCTGGAACACTAGCTCCCACCGATACTACTGCTAGAGCACTAGCTCCTACCGATGAAGTGAAACCACTAGATCCTGCTGTCGTTGCTTTCGAAGCACCCGCTGTCGAGGAAATAATCGATTCTGCTGCATTGCACCGGTCACCTTCTATATCCGCTGTAGAAGCTCTGATGAGTATTTTTCTGAAGTCGTAAGAGTTACACAATAGGTAAGTGTGGCATTTTATAAACACTCACTTTATAAACATTTGTCTCTCATCGATTCCGGTAGCACAACTAGTTTTTGCGGGGAGTTCTTCTTCATTAGTTTAATATGAAGAAAACTGCTGCCGAAAGTTATCGTATTTTGGTGGAAGTTTATGGTAAACATGCGCTAGCTGAGCGAATGTACCAAAAGTGGTTTGTACGATTTAAAAGTGGTGATTTTGGCTTGGAAGACGATAAACGTCCTGGGCAGCCAAAAAAGTTTGAAGATGAAGAACTTGAAGCATTACTCTATGAAGATTGTTGCCAAGCACAAGAAGAGCTTGCAGAATCTTTGGGTGTCACTCAAGAAGCCATTTCAAAACGTTCAAAAGCAGCTGGATATATTCAAAAGCAAGGAAATTGGGTCCAAATGCTCTGTATTTGGTGGGATCAGATGGGTGTGCTGTATTATGAGCTGCTAAAACTGGGTGAAACCATCAATGGACAACGGTACCGAACACAATTAGTCCGTTTGAAGAGAGCAGTAGCCGAAAAACGCCCGGAATATGCGACCAGACACGAGGCAATAATTTTCCATCATGACAACGCTCGGCCCCACGTTGCTATTTCGGTTAAGAACTATTTGGAAAACAGTTAATGGGAAGTCTTACCCCACCCGCCTCATAGCCCAGACCTTGCTCCTTCTGACTACCATTTGTTCCGGTCGATGCAGAACGCCCTCACTGAAATACGGTTCACATCAGAGCAGAATATAAAAATTGGCTTGATTTATTCTTGGCTGCAAGCTCGTTTGGGATGGGATCCACAAATTGCCATCAAGATGGGAAAAAGTCATAGCTTCAGATGGGCAATACTTTAAATAATACTATTGTACATGTTTTTCTTAAATAAACGTTAAAATTTTGAAAAAAAAACCGCACGAATTAAAATATATACCCAACCCCAACCCGTTTGAAACAGCATAATCTGTATAACATACCGAAGGAGCCGATCCCTTTTGACAACATTCACATTGATCGCTTTGGTCCACTATCAGCAATCACATCAGAGCGTAAGCATATTATGACAGTTATTGACGCGTTTGCAACATTTTTTCGGTTTTATCCAGTAAATTCGACTAGTACCAAAGAATTATGTTGTGCATTAGAGAAATATTTTAATTATTATAGCCGACCTAGGTTCACCTTCGCTTCACCAAATTTCTTCGGACAAATTTCTTCGGTTTAGCTTCACCACAAGCCAATGGTCAAGCAGAGCGCGGAAATCCTGTAATGAGAGCAATGCTAAGCAAACTGTATGAACCCATACAACATGCAGATTAGTCGTTTATGTTATATGGTATTATCAAAACTGTTAACAGTACTACAAAACAAACGCACAGTCAGTTATTGTTTGACCTTGACAAACGTGGTAGTGTTGTTGGCGAATTGGCAGAGCACTTAGAACAAAAGCTTAGTAGTGGTGCACATCGCGATCTAAGTAGCGTTAGACATAGGGCCTCAAATGCAATAGAGAAATCACAAGAGTATAATTTGCAATATTTCCTAAAGAATATTTCCAAAGACGTTCTCTGTTGGAGATTTTGTTGTTTAAAGACATGACCTAGTAGTCAGGACAAATAAAAAGTTAATACAAAAATACCGCGGTCTGTCTGTGATACATAAGATTTTCCCAAACGACCGTTATGAAATAAGGGACGTTAAGAATTGTCAGTTGAGTCAGTTTCCATATGATGGAATTATTGAAGCTTTAAAAATTCGAAAATGGTTAGTACTGAAGGAATCGTGCTAAGTCACCCGAAGCCGAAACCGAGGAAACGTCAGAAGAGTGATTTGATCACTTGTCGTTTAAGTCAATTGTTTTGATTGGGGTCAATCAATATTGTCCGATTGGCCTAGTTGTAATGGAATCATTTCGTATTTACTGGCGCCCTATATTGTTCCCTCGCAGTAGACTAATAATTATAATTCGATATTTGGAATGACAGTATTACAATTACTTTTTATTTACCTATCACCATACTCCCAATGATGAGTCCAATGGAAGACAATTTTCAGAGGATCGGTAAATCATTCGAGCTTATATAGATAATGTAATTCAATCATCTACAAGTGTTACTCAAACTGATTTTAATAACAATGGTTTAATCTGGATACAATTATGTTTTTAAAGTTGTCACAGGACAGGACGTAAAATATTTCTTGTAGTTATTGGCCTTTACCATAAATAACCACTCATCACATATGTATTTATAAAAAATTATGTGGTATTTTTAACATATATATATGAATATCACATTATGTATTGTATGTTATTATAATGTATATTGTAGGATATTGAATTTTAGTTTCGAAAAATTTAATTTGATATTAAAAACAATCAATTTGATAGTTAAACATTTTAATTCGAGTTTGAAAAAAAGGTGTCTAAAGTATCAAAAAGTTTAATTTGGAGCTAAAATTTATAAAACTTAATGTATCTAATTTTACAGATTTTCCAATATACCCTTATCAACAATTTCAATTATTATGTAAATATTTCATTATAAATTTAAAATTTGAACTTTTCAAGCAAGTCGGGCATTATTGCAATTCTATGAAATGTAGACAACTAAAATTTAATATTATTCATATATGAATTTATAATTATTGAGCGGTAGAAAACAAATCCTTTCAATCAATTTAATAAAATTAATAATTTTTCTGCCAATTTCTGAGTATTAGATCAACGTATAATTAACTTGACGCTTTAAAAATATCGTAACTTTTTCAATGAAAAGTCAATACGTACACAAATACCCGTCAGATATGCGAGTGAAATGGGGATAGCATATTAAGTACCTAATAGTGTCGGTAAGTGTTTGATGTAGTGAAATGTGGCGAAATGTGATAAGGCGTATGTCGGTGAAAGATTGATGTTGTTAATTGGTTGGTAGGAACCGATTGATGATGGGTGGTGTTTAGATAGGGGATATTTAGTATGTTTAGTGTTTAATGGTGCGGAGTGGGTTGTGAGGGGTTAAGTGTTATCTGTGTTTTAATGGTTAGTAGTTTTTGTATGGATATGGAAGAGCGTGTGAGTAATTTTCAGGTGTTTGGAGAAGAGGGGGTTTGTATTTTGAGATGTACAAGTAACATGTGTGAATCGAATACGGGGTGGAGTTGAGAGTAAGAAGTGAGTGGATGATAAATGATTAAATGATAGGTACATATTTCGTTTGGTTAATTCTTTCCAGCATTGGGCATTGGTTTATCTTAATGACACTTTTTAATAAAACCTCAATTTTGAGATTATATTACTAAGTCATGATCGGGTACAATTAATTTATCAATAAAACATCAGAATTATTCAAGTTTAAATTTATAAAGTAATACTACCACAACAACAACTTTTTCACCCAACACCAACAAATATGATGTATTTACTAACCCTGAAGGTTTATAATATGTAAGTGTAAAGGAAGCTATTGAAGCGTTCAGGAAAGTTCTAATACAAAAGGAAATAAATATATAACAAAGAACTTAAAATTCGTTGTTTTTATGACAGCAATTTCAACAAAAAGTCTCTAGTCATTAGATGTTTCGAGTACCGAGAATACGAGTCAGAAAGAATTTAAAGTAATGGTTAAAAGTTTGACAGAGATTATAAATCGAATTATGAACTACTGGACTTAAGATATGCAGATATTTTAAGAAATATTAACTTAAGAGATTTGTTTTATTTATCTATGATTTCTATTCTATTCGCTTGGAAAACTTACATATCAGAATTAAATTCTTCGATTTTTGTTTCAGTGTTGTTTTTAAATTTCTGGAGGTCATCATAGAAAAGCTTTCTAAACTTGTTAAGTAAATTATTCGTATTCAAGTTTTGCATATCGGAATATTCACACAGTATTTTCTCATCTTTTTTAAATTCATTTTCTACCCGAATATCGACATGCTTTTTCGTTCGTCAAAATCGTAAGGTTCCTTTATGTTTTTATTTGCTTTCGGTTTCCCATCAAAATATCCATTTAAATATTACGGTGTTAAGACTACTATCAATATACTCCCACATAACGATCAATGAATTATTAAGAAAGTCAATACTATAATCTATGTATTTTTAATCACCTGATGATATTCCACATTGTATGACATTTTCCTTTGATATCAAAATCACCAGAGGGTAATACTTTAAATCCTTCCCCAAAAGGCCCTTGAGAACCACCTATTACATCCGATAACTGCTTTGCACTTCACCCGAACTTGTCGACACTCATTTTACTTATAACAATTAATCAGCTATTCTTCAGTATTAATATTTGATATATTCTTCGCGTAGTTTCTCTACAAAAGAGTTTATTTCATTTCTGAGGTTATTATTACCTGCGCTTTGGGATGCAATCTGTCTACAAGTTCGTTTGGGTTATCCCAGTTCACATAATCGATAGGGTTGCTAGAATATATCATATCAATTGTACTTAAATAATATTTAACAACTTTGCTTTTAAAATTTTGGGGTAGTTTTTGAATTTGAAGTATTGAATATTTTGTTTATATTTTATACCTTTGTTGCCCCTAACTTGTGAGCTACTGTCTAGGTTTCTCGTGTGTACATTCTTTTGTAAAATTTGTTGATATTTTTGTAAGTTCTCATTATGATTTTTTTTAGGATTTTCTTAAAAAAATTAACTCATACAACGAAAAGATGCTGAAAATATCACCATCGGTAACGAAGTTATTATTTTCGTTAATATGAAAATTTGATCTACACGATTTTACAGAATTTAATTTCCTATCAAAATACGGACCATAGACTTTGCCATGATTCTTATGTGATGGATTCACACCAATGATTGTGCTATTACTTTCTAAATAAAATTTCTTCTGCCGAGGAAGTTACCATTGGGGATTACTTTGAAATCACTGGCGCTTTTATTATTTTTAACAATTTCTTTTATCGGTTCAAATATTGGTTGGAATTTTTTTTCAAATTATCTTTTCTTTAACATTTTATTATTTTTAAGGAGCATATACTTTCGTTTAGCTAGCTCTTTTGATTTTATTTATTATATGTGGATTAACATCAATATTTGATTTCTAAATAAATCGACATATGAGGAGGATATTACCTCACTACTTTCTAACCGAGCAGTTTCTATCAGGGCTGTTTCTAACGGGATCTGTTACTATCAGACTGGTCCCAAACTGATGTATTCACTCATGAACACTCTCACAAAATCGTAACTTGTATGGTCGTTGTATATATATTTGAGATTAAAATTATCCTGTTTAAAAAGAACCGTGTAATTTACATTATCACGAATCAAATGCTTAGATATATGAGTATATGATTGAGATAGATAAAAGCTGTCTATTTCGCTTTGCCGATGCAGAAATAATCTCAAATGTTTTCATCAAATGTAAAAATAGAATTACGTTATGCTTCGGAAGGGGGTTTAATTTCACAATTTTTAGAAAATTCATTATATTCCATTCCTGGAGGTAGTCATACTTTGCTTGATTTAATAATTTAAAAAAAAAAAAATATAAAGGTCTTAAATATCAAACGTTTAGGATCTAAGAGGATACAAAATACGACACAATTCTACCACAATTTGATGGGCCTACAATTATTCCTCGAATACTATTTAGAAAAAATTCAGTATGTTAATTCTTTTATGATTTTTTTTATCAAAGTTTTTAATTTTAATACCATCTGCTTACTTAATGAACCTCATTTTATTAAATTAAAATATTCTGTATAAATCTTTATGTTTTATAAGTTCGATATGCATAATAATCTGCGTGCTCACCAAGGACGAAGAAGTATAACATACTTGACTTTAGTGTTAAACCTATCAGTATGAAATATACATTCTCAGGATACGGATTAGTGTATTCGTAAATCAATAAATTACATCTTCCTTCATATAATTTTTGAGAGCCAAGTACAAAATTAAAAAACGATAAGGTAGAAGAGATCATGGGGTAAATCAAATGGATGATTCTTGTCGCGAACACGACATCGCATACTTTAATAATAAAAGCTGAAAAAGCCTGGCAGAGGCTTTATAATATTATTCAATATTAGAAAAATTTAATAATATATTGGTAACAAATATAAGAAGGTAAAAACAAACTTGGGATAGGCTGTCAAACTGAACGGACCAAATTCAGAAAGAAAAGCTTTGTAAAGGAAGAAACTTATAAAAAAAGCTATTAAAGAAGCTAAAAATGCTATTAAGGATCTTAGCATTTATATCCAATGCCTTGCAAGCAGCTAAAAAATTTATGAAAAATGATCGAGAAAATCTTAATATCCCTCGCGTTATACCACTATCAAAGATTAGAAGTTGTTTACCTCTTTTACCTGTCTTAGCTGCACTATCAGAGAGGAGAAGCTGCTGGTAAAGCTAAAGGAGTAAATAAAGCAAAAGCTGCCAAGCAACAATTAGAAGAAAATAAACGTCACAATCTTTCTATGGAAGGAATTAAAATAAAGCAGGGTAAGTTTCTTTATCTACAGCCCTTTAAAAAAAGATATGGGCTGACTTAAAAAGATTTTTATATTTACGTTAAAGAATTTGGTAAAACACATATTCCTAATTTCGAGGTGTTTACATGAGAGATAAATTACCAAAAAGTCCGAATGTTAAGGAATGTTGTATTGTAAGATATCTAAGTAAAAATATGGTATTCAAAATATTTTTAACAATCGTCAAAATTTTATTACATTTATATGTGGTCATTTATGTCTACAATGCCTACTTGAATGTTAAATGTAGATAATAGAAGAATAAAAAAATGCTTCATTTCTATTACATCAGCACTTACTTACACTTTCACTGTAAGTGTACACTTACACTTACACTTACACTTACACTTATATTAAGTGGGAACAAATCCACTCTAACTACAGAGTATTTTCAACCGATTATTTTGAAGTCTGGTTACGTGTGTGGTTTAGTTGATTTTCAGACTTATACTTCCATACCGAATATAGATTCATATAATACTCGTTTTCATTTTGGTGGTATTAACGAAATAACTTTTCCTATTGGCTCATATGAAATCGAAGATATAAATATATGTATTTAGAAGGCTTTCAAACTACATAATAAAAAAAATTCAAACAAAATATCAATCCAAATAAGGGCAAATGATAATACTCTTAAGTGTGAAATTTATAGTATTATATAACTCGATTTCTCTCATTCTAATTCTATAGGCTTACTCTTAGCATTCACTAAGAAAATGCTAACTTCTAACAAATTAAACGCGTCAGATTTTTATGTAAACATAAATAGAATGAATATTGTACTATCGAAAGTAACTTGATTGACGAAGCATACCAACAGTCAGCCAGCACATATACTACATGATTTTTTTATTAATGTTAGGCCTGAATATAAAATAGTGGAGGTTCCACGAAATGTTATCTAATTACCTATGAACTCTAAAAGAATAAGTTCAATAACTTTGAATCTCTTGGACCAAGAGGAAAATCTTATAAACTTTCAAGGAGAAACCATAACAGTTTGATTCCATCTTAAGCCACAACAATGATAGTAACGATAATTTTTCACCCACACTAGATTATAAAAGAAGAGGTAGTACAGCCACTACTGTTAATATACAATCAACACCTCCCAGAAGAGTATCAAGCCTTACAGAACAGTTCTTATTATATCTAGGATATATATTAAAAAATTAAAATCAAATCCTCTAAGTATGTTAAATATTTTCGAAGAACCGAGACTTGACGAGAGTATTTTAAAACTTAAATATCATACATAATCACCATACCTGAACAGTTTCGGGAAAAATTATATTATTTAAATGTATGTCCAACATCAAAACCTTAATATCTTATCTTCAGAAAGTTTTATCTATGTTAAGAGTACTGTATCTAAAACTGATGGTATGGCAGTTGCAAAAATAAAACTTATAAATAAAGGAATAGTTTTCTTATTCGATAAAATTCGTTATGAGTTAAATGGTGTCGAAATTGACAAGTTTTCAAACTATATTTTTCTGAATAAAAATGAAAATCAATCAACGTCAGCTCTTTCTTTTTTAAATTTTGTTTCCCTCTAAATCAAATACTGGGTTTTGCTGAAGATTATAAGCGAATAATTCCAAATGGTCGACATGATTTAATTCTAACACGTTCGCGTACCAATGAAAACTCATTAATTACCGAAGTAGATGAAAAGGGAATAACAAACTTACTCAAAGTCCAATGGAGAATACCCAATGTTACAATATTTGATTTGTACAAATTAAAATTATACATACCTATAAGCAATGGTCAAACAATAAAAATCCCTTTCCGAAACTGGCATATACAGGGTGAGTTTTTTAACTTGAGACAACAAAATTACTCGAAAATACAAAATATCGCAAAAAATGTTTCAGACAAAAGTCACAAGGTTCTGAAGTCGACATAAGATGGTGACCACGAGTTTGACCTTGAGATCCATTTTCAAGGACAAACGAAGGTCACTTGATTTTTCAAATGATAATTCCTGATTTTCATTGCTCAGTCGTAATGCTCGTACGCTTGTCATTTGTTTTTACATACTGCGTTAAACATAACTCAGAAACAACGACGTGGATGTATTAGTATTTTGTTTCCTTCGGGGTGATTAATTAGAGTGGGTCCCCTTGCCTCCCACTGTTGAATCAATGAATTCTTTCCATTTCGACGTTTATTTACCGAGACTATTTCAACAAATGCTCGAAAATGTGACCATTCATTCCAATACACTTCTTTATCCGCGCTCTAAATGAATCAACAGAACTGAGAAGTATTTCTGGCGTAAACTTCCGGGAAGCTTCAGTTATTCGTCTTTTCATGTCCTCACGTGTTGTTGGCTTTTTTCTGTAAGCCTCACTTTTTAAATAGCCTCACAAGAAGAAATTAAGTGACGTAAGATCAGGTGATCTAGCAGGCCATTGCCTCGTACCCCCTCGTCCGATCCATCGTTGATGGTAAACATTGTTTAATACGCCCCGAGCTACTTAGGAATAATGGGCTGGACAACCATCATGTTGAAACCATATTGTTTAACGCAACTCCAATGGCAGTTCTTCTAGTAATACTGGAAGATGGTTCCACAAGGAGTTTGCATACTTTTCGCCATTCAAGTTGCCTTCAATAAAATATGGACCTATTAATTTATCCCCAATAATTCCCGCCCAAACATTAACGGTGCTGGCGTTCAACTTGTCGCAACCAAAAAGGGTTTTCGGTAGCCCAGTAATGCATATTATGTCGATTGACCGTACCGTGATTGGTGAAAGTCGACTCATCAGAGAATAACACCTTGGCGAAGAAAAGGGGGTCTCGTTCAATTTGCTGAAGTGCCCATTGACAAAAGAAAAACCGGTTGCGAAAATCCTCACTAGAAAGTTGTTGATGCATTGAAACATGATAAGGATGGTATTTATGCCGATGTGATATCTTACAGACAGTCGTTTGAGAAATTTCTGATTCACGACTTATTTGGCGAGTGCTAATGTGAGGATCGTGTGCAACGGCAGCTAACACTGATATTTCATTGTCCTCAACAGCCACCCTATCTGATCGATTCCTTTTCTTTGGTTGCACACTTCCTTCCCCAGTGAATTGTTGTATGACTCGATAAAAGGAAGCGCTTGATCGTATCTGGTCTGGGAAACGTTTGGCGTAAAGAGCAACAACACCCTCGATGTTCCTTTCACTTTCTCCATAAATCAATATCATTTCAATTTTCTCTTGAATTGAAATAGCCTGCATTATTAATCTGGAAAACGTTACTAATAATAATCAGTTCCTTAAAACAAATATCGAACTTGCAAATGAAGTACAGTTCCGTTCAAGTAGAAAAAAGGGCAGAGTGCACATCATACACTCTCAGATAAGTTTAGGACAATTTGTTTCTATCAGAAATTTCTTTGAGTTTTAACTTCACTCGAGGCAATAATGACTTCCTCAAAACAAATCTCGACCTTCTAACACCCTAACTACGTTGGAAACCGATTAATGATGTAGGCGTGCAGTGCAGTGGTATCTGGCACTGAATGAATAAGACCTTTGAGACAAAGTGGTGTGCCCCATTGAGGAATACGACTGAGCAATGAAAATCAAGAATTATCATTTGAAAAATCAAAAAAGGCCTTCGTTTGACTTCGAAAATGGGTCTCAAGGTCGAACTCGTGAGCCTTGTGACTTTTGTCTGAAACATTTTTCGCGATATTTCGTACTTTTCGAGTAATTTTGATGTCTTAAGTTTTATGGCGCCCTCTGACGGGAAAAGAACGTATTTTTGAAAAAAGTGTTTCATGTAAAAGAATTGTAATTTTTCACGCAGATTACGAATCTGTCAAAAAAAATAAGGGTTCCCATTAAAAAATCAAAAGTGACCTTGGTTTGACCTTGAAAATGGGGTTCAAGGTTTCTGTTTCTCAAGTTCACAACTCCACATTTCAACAACCTAATATCCAAACTGTCTTAACGGTGCCGATTTAGTAAGAGTTTTTTCATAGCGAATATTTATTGCGTCATACGTGTTGTTGTTTAAGGACATATAGCAATTGTATCTTAAAAATATGTGTCCATGATAAAAGCATCCACGAAAATCGAAAACTTAATTGGTTTCCTTGCAAAAGCCATCGACTTTCACTTATGATAACATAGTTTCTCTTTGTCTAGCTTCATGCTGAATATCGCAATTTCGCTTCTTTTCTTCACAGATGAGCCATTTAATTGCCTAATTGACTATCAGTGTATCCCCCCTTAGTGGGGAGTGATCCTATTGTGTTTGGCTTTAAAAAAATTGCGACGAACTAGTCCATTGTACTCCTTGTAAAGTTCCTTTTAGTGAAATTTTTTAGTCTTGCGAAGAGAGATGAGTAAGCTCTTCAGTGATAAGGTGCCTACAGTACCAGCACCCACCACGTCAGGTACCAGCAGCCTAATGCGAGCGTAAGCAAGACATTCACAGAGATAGTGCTCCGCGGTGTCGTCATCACTTTTGCAGCAAGAATCTCAGGATGTTGCGTTACTCTTACCGAGCACATTAAAGTGCTTAGCAAAAGCAGAAAGGCCGGTGACTTCCTAAAGACGTCTGGAAGTATTCGTTTGTTCTGCCTACATCCCGCAGAGATGTGGCATTTGCAGTTGTGCTCGTATGAGACCCAAATGTCAATGGAAGCCTTAACCGAGGACGCAGGTAGACACAACGTAGGTTCAGGTCCTGAAAAACTCTCCTCTGAACCGTGCCTGGCAAGTTCGTCGACGATTTCATTTCCCGCGACCCATTGTGACCTGGGACCCAGATAAGGGTGACTGAATTTAATCTTCCGACTGCATTTAGTGATCTCTTGCATTCTCGAACTATCTTGGAAGTCATAACAGGATTCAGCAAGGCTCTAAGCGCAGTTTGGCTGTCGCTGCAGATGCAAATGGTAGTTAGCTGTCATCAGGATTGCGTAAACTTCTGCTTGGGAGAGATATGCAAGCTTTCCTAACCTAAAATGAAATCTAACGTTTTCGTCTTCTAGAAAGACACAAGCGCCACATCCTATATTGGTTTTGAAGCTGTCCGTAAAAACCTGACTGGCCCAGATTCTGGCCAGTCTACAAGGGAAGTCCATTTCGTATTTTTTCCGCAACAGGACTTCTAGTGTCATTGTATCGGAAGGCATGTCCATAAGACCGGAGTCATAAGACAGCCGGCGCGCAAGTTCATCGAAGCTCCAGTACGTGTTGTACCAAAGAACGCTTCTTATTAATCGGAAGATGGCTTTGAGGGTGCAACTCATGATATGAATATCAAGAGGAGAGAACTACGACCATACACAATATATGATACATTGTAATAGCTTCTTAAAAGAGTTCCACGTTGCTGTGCATCACTGACATCCACAAGCTTACGTTGCATATTAAATTCACTGTGCTTATTTTCTTCATACCATTTTAGGAATAAATTGCGATCATTTCCTTTTATTGCAACTGGATCGTAATATTCCATTGGTGGCAATGGATTATTATAATTTCCTTTTTCTTTTTTATTGAAGAAATGCGGAAAATAGCCCTTTTTAATGCTTGGCTAAAGCTTTTAGAAGAACTGACAAACCCATGGGAAAAGCAATAGCTCTAGAAAATTTCACGTTTTCTAAATTATGACAGAACTACATAATTAATGTTGGTTAAAATTTCGTTTGTTGCAGAATACGATTATCCGTTATGAGCCAAAACAATAACTTTTCGAAAAGTTTTTCTTACATTAATAATGTGTTCTTAAAATTCTGATATTGCATTCAGACCTTTTTTATATTTAGTCTAAATTTTCACTTCTAACAAAAGTAAAGATTTTTATGATTTACCTTTGTCAAAAAACAAATAAACTTGTTTGGTGAACCTTTATTGGTCCAACAAAATCGTTAATCAGTTTTTCACTGATAATTGTCTCTTGACGATTCTTCAAATCATAGAAAACATATAACACGTCTTTAAATTCAAATTTCGGGATTCAAATATCATGGTGAATATAACACAAGTGCTTTTGAGGGACACGTTGTCTGAATTTCTTGCTATAAGAATCACCACAAGTTCGTACGTTTTAAGACAAAATATACACATTTTTACTATTTAAAAAATCGCTCTCTTTTCTATTGACCCAGATAGCTTGTGATTATCAAAACAGTCCTTACCTGTAAAATTCTGTTGCAGTCTTGACATACAATTTCAGATAGATTTCTAGGTCAAGTAGGTGATTGTTGACTTTTGGACATGACTTCATACATCTATGGCTATTCTTATTATTGTATGGTACACTGCAAATTTCACAATAACAAGCACAACAAAATGCTGCTGTCAAAGAGCTTATAAGGTTAAAGTGGTTTTTGTAATATAATAAATTTAGTCTCTTGTTACTGCTATTTTCGGTATCTTCAAATAAAATATTTCGTTTTTTCTTCCATATTCGTATATCTTGTATTGCTTTAAGTAATTTTGAAAAGTCTAGAGCTCCGGAATATCAAAACCTTCGGAGAGTATAGTATTACCAAACATGTTTATTTAATTTGCGGTGCGTACATCTTGAAGTTTATTAATGTTTCCTTGGACTTAAACATATTTCAGATCTTTGCTTATTAAAGCAATTGCTACAACTAGTGTTTAAGGTAAACAAAAGTTGTCTTCGTTTTTTAATACAAAGATTATTTTTCTTT
The DNA here is from genome assembly GCA_907269105.1 of Volucella inanis. Taxonomy (NCBI): domain Eukaryota; kingdom Metazoa; phylum Arthropoda; class Insecta; order Diptera; family Syrphidae; genus Volucella; species Volucella inanis. The sequence continues at coordinate 113,295,659 of OU026153.1, read as the reverse complement.
TTATACATTCTTCATCAAAAGAATTATAGTTTTTCTTTCAAGCATTTCCTCTCCCAGCAGGAAGTTTTACCGATGTTACACTGATGCGAAAAGTGTCTTTACTTAGACCCGTGGAATTGCTTAGGGATATAATTTTCCATAATTCACTGTAACTTAATTCTGACACCTTTCTGAAGTTCATCCAACCAGGCCCTTTATATTCGAAATCCATACCTTCGTAACCTCCACCATGTGGAAAGAATTCAGGTCTTCCGTAACACGTTTGAACATGCCCTAGATTGCATTTTCAGCACATCCTTGATGCGAAATTCAACTTTACGATCTTGATACGTGTAGAAAAGAAAAAAAAACAATATTTTTTTCTGTTTTAATTTTTTTACATTTACATTACCCGGTATCGTTTCCTTAGTTCTAGGATCTGCAAACCTTCTAGAGGTTTAACTTTTTCCAAGTTTTTAAGCTGGTCCATTATTTTTTGTTTATTTAAAGAAGCAAACTATCGGAGCTTATATACCCAAAATTTTGCATTATTTCTAATTCCCTAAGGTCCAGATAAGTAATAAGAGATCAGCACTATTTCTCACATTAATTTTTTCAACAAATTCCACAAACAATATGTTGCAAAAGATAAGGACCAGGGTATTGAATACAAGTCATTAGTACGATTTGAAAATTGTTCACGCTAAGTTCATGTGGTTAGCAAAATAAAAAAAAGAACCACATTCCTTCAACACATTTATCATCCTAATTTACTCTCCAACGAATTCCATAGAAAATATACTAAAAATAAAAAAATAAATAAAGTACATTTTTATTCCTTACAGTATGACCACTTGAGTGCTACTCAGTTTACTTCTACCACTCAAAATACAAACCCCTCTCTTCACAAACTCCTACAAATTAGTCACGGTTCTTCCATATCCATACAAAAACTACTAACCACCAAACCAATGATAACATTCAACACCCCCACAACCCAATCTGCACTATGCAAACCTCCCTCTTTCCAAACACCTTTAAATTACTCACACATTCTTCCATATCAATACAAAAATTACTAAGAACCAAAATTCTGATAACGTTCAACCCCCCACAACCCACACCGCACCATTAAACACAAAACATCATTAAACCGTTTCCTACCAATCATCAACTCACAACATCAATCCTTCAACGACACACGCCTTATCACGTGTCTCCAACCCACTTCTCACTACATCAAACACTTGCCGACACTATTACCCACCAAACTATGTCCATCTCACTCGCATTATTTCCCTCTCGCTTTGTCACCAAATTCCTAGTTTAAGCCGACCCTATACCTACTACCGTCAAAAATGTAGGTGCTTTAAGTCGTATATCTTCGAAAACTCTCGTGATGCTGCCGAAAGTTGTTTTTACACTTCAGGAAACAAGATTAAAGCTAAATTTTTAAACAATATATAAAAACCTTATGATTCAAAAGGCATAAGATGTGTATTCCAATAGCACTAAAACTATGTTAGAGTTAACAACATACGTCGATACTAATATACGTGTTTTACCTCTGATTTTTAATAGAATTCTTACGTTGGCAACTGGTTGAATCGTTTTGTTTCCTAAGGTTTACGGTGAATATCCCCGTATTAAATTGAAAAAATATTCAGCTGTTAAGATTTACATATGGGATTTTTAAATGAAACTTTAAATTGTATTATTACTGTCAATTAATCACTTTTTTTATACAGCTCTATAGATTGTTGATAACCAGCCGAATGAGCACCGCTTTTGGTACGTAGTTATATACAATACCTTATATATATAAGGACGGATAAACGTACAAAATCTACTTTGAAATATTTTCGAAATTCCGTGTAAGTTAACTATTTTGTTCTTCCTTTAATTATATAAAAAAAAGTATTAAATTTTATGAAAGTAACAAGGTCCCAAAATGCGCGCAAGATTTGAATTTTGGGCCATTTTTATGGTAAACTGATGCCAAGGCATTTAACTTAACTAATTTAATTCCTGGAATATTGGATTCATTAACATTTAGGACAGGGGGCTTGATAATATTATTGGAGTTTGCAAAATTAATTTCAAAACGAAAGGGAATTCAGAATTACGAGAGTGAGAGGTGATATGTATGGTATTTCATAACTTATTCTGGCACTCACAATTTTGTAATTTTTTTAAATATTAGATATGTATATTGTATGTATATTGTTGTATAATACGGTAATGTAATAATGTTTTATTTAAATAATTTGTTTAATTACTTATTCTAGCACTCGCAATTTTTAACTTCTTAAAATATTAGATATATTGTATGTATTTATTCTTGTTGTATAATATGGTAATGCAAATATTGTAGTTTTGTAAAGAGTGTACGTAAAAAACGACTTGACAGCTTTTTTTTTTAAATAAAAGGCAAACCATTTGAGATATTTCAAAAACTTTATTATTGGCTTGAAGTACAATCAAAACATTTATGAATGGTACTCGACTCCGTTCATATGGTCACCGCGGGCACGTCTGCAGCCCAATTTTCAACGCCTCGGCCACACATTTCAGCCGAAACGGCCGCTATTTCGCGTTCAATGTTGGCATAAGCCAATGACTTAACGTAACCCCACAGAAAACAGTCAAGCGGCGTTAAATTGCACGAACGAGGCGGTCAATCGACTGGCCCATGTCTTGAGATAACACGCTCACCATACTTATTCTTCAATAAATCGATTGTCTCGTGTGCTGTATGGCTTGTGGCACCATCCTGTTGAAACCACATGTCGTCCAAGTCCATATCTTCCAATTCGGGCCAAAAATAATCGGTGAATATGGTGCGATAACGCTGACCATTCACAGTAACGTGACGATCGTTATCGTCGACGAAAAAATATGGCCCAATAACGCCGCCGGCATGCAAACCGCACCAAGGAGTTATTTTTTTTGGATGAAGTGGTGATTCATGAAGAACATGTGGGTTTTCACCCTACCAATAACGCATATTTTGCTTATTGACGAACCCATTGAGCCAAAAATGAGCTTCGTCACTGAAGATGAACGTAGCTCGTTAGTGTACTATACCATGATGAAAATGTTGAGCTTACTGAATAAATTGACAGCTTGATGATTAATGAAAGAGTGCGTTCACAAATTAAATTCAAAGTTGTCAAGTTCCTATTGGAAAACCCTATATATAGTGTATACTTATTTAAATGTACTTTCGTAAAATTTTAAATTTTTTTTTATTTAATTTAAGGCAAAAACAAAATACATAACTCACAAAGAATATCGAAAATATCTCAAAGTGAATTATGTAGGTTTACCCGTCCTTAGGTATAAAACTAGTTACCCAAAGCGGTGTTGATTCGGCTCTATAGATTTATATAAAAGTTGATTAATTGACAGTAATAATACAATTTATAGTTTCATTTAAAAAGCCCATATGTATATCTTTACAATATTTTTTTTAATTTAATACGGGGATATTTACTGTAAACCTTAAGAAACTAAATCGTCTGACCGGCGGCCAACGTAACAATTCTATTAAAAATCAGATGTGAAACACGTATATTAGTATCGACTAATATCGTAAGCTCTTACATAGTTTTAGTGCTATTGGAATACAAATCTTCATTCATATAACCACAAAGGATGGATCTCTAATAGCGGTGATGAGATGACACTAGTGTCAAACCGATAATGATACTTCCATTTTGAGATAAGTTTGTAATAACTTCCTTGCTTGTAATAATAAATTAATTGCTGCAATAACGAATACATTTTGATCCTTCAAAGTTGAATTTATTTTATTTGCAGCGTAAGAATTTTATGATCCAGCTTATTCTCTTTAAAGATTATATTTAAAACTAGATTTTTCAGTAAATTTTTTTATATATTTTTTTATTTTTGAATTTTTGTGATACTAAATTTTAGCGTCTTCCGCGTTCTCTTTAAAAAAAATTAAGATATAATTGATGAAGCCGATCTTAGATTAATATGTTAATTACTAACATCTCAACATTTTCTTACCTTTTACCACCACGATTTCCCATTTCCGTAAATGTTTTCTAAAATAATCCTTTATAATCCTTAACAAGAAAACCAACTTAATATTTTGCAAAAAATAGACTTTGACGTATTCAATTTATTTATTTAACATTTCCATTTATTTTGTGTTTTAGATTCCCAATTCCTTATTTTCAGCCTATTTCGGTCGAGTTAGAGGTGAAATAATTGTAATAATTTGATTTACCTTTTAAATCTATATTTATTTACGTTTATATAAACATATACAGTGGAAAGCCGATTAAACTGGGTCCAATTAACCGGTAGGCCCAATCAACCAGGATATTTTTGAAAAAAATCTCTTTTTCATTGAAATTCGATTAACCAGAAAACACTCTATTATCCGGGATGCAAGCTAATTCGTTCAGATTATTCGCTGTTACATACATACATACACCCATAAATTGGTTTCTGTGCGTCGTTGATGTAACTGTAACTAGTCTTTTAAGAAAAAAAAAATAAATATCGCTTTTACGTTGCCAAATCTTGTTAGTTTTATCATTTTGTTCCCGATAACTTTGCAGGACGCATCATTTAAATTGGATTATAAAGGTGGTGAAGATTATTTTAGTATGATGGCATCCTCATTAAGATTAGTAAAAACACAAAGAAAAGACATAATTAATGATCATATTAAAAAAAATATTTCAGTATATGACTTGATTAAAAATAAAGATAGGATTCTCAAATTTTTTGCCGAAAGTTTTGCAGAAACGTAAGACATGTAAAAAAGCTGAGAACCCAAAAGTGGATAATGCAACATATGAATGGGTACGTCAGCAAAGAGGAATTCCACTTTCTGGCGAAATGATTGTGGAGAAGGCAAAATATTTTCACGTGAATTTGGGTCAAAGCTCTGAATATTTGTATTCATTCAGCTGGCCGAGAAACTTCATGAACCGTCATGGAATTCATTGTCTTAAAAGTTCAGGTGAAAAAGAATCAGCTGATTATGATTAAATTCAAAGGAACGACTTACTGTGCTAGTTTGCTCCAATGCTGCAGGGACTCACAAATGTAAGTTAATGGTAATCGGTAAAAGTCTTCGCCCAAGAGCACTCAAAAATGTGAGAGAGCTCCCTGTCATAAAAGTAAAATAAGTACTCGCAAAGAGAATAAAAAAAAAGCAAAAAAATCAATTTTTAAAGAAAACAACGATTAATTTTAGTAAATCAGAAAATAACTTTTATTTTTAATGAAAATTACTAACTAACCAGAGTGGCGATTTGTCACTCCCTTATATCCATTTATGTTGCAAACTCATCTATTTTGGATATCACGCGTGCAATTCGCAAAGCTGATATAAGGTCCGCTGCAGCATTGTCGTCGCCACGGGTTCATTGTTTTACCTTGAATAGGTGTGAGAACTTAAATGATATTAGATTCGTTGCAACATTGTTGTCGCAGGGTTCATTATTTTACCTTGAATTAAATATATTCTCATCCTACTGAAGAGAAAACATTGGTGTGATTCTGTGCTTTATAGGGTGCATAACCTCTCCCCCGTTAGATTTGTAATTCTCCAGAATTATACTGCATTTTTGCATTTCGCTACGGCAATTTTTGATTGAAAACTTAAGATTCTTTTTTTTTCTTGTAAGAGTTAATATTTAAATGAATATGACAATTACGATAATTAACATAGTTGAGTTAGCGATATAATTCATGTTCTTATGAAATAAGAGTGACTTATTATGTTGTAATTTTGAAAAATGTTCGATAGCGATATCTTAAAAATGAAATTGTTTTGCAAAATTATATGATACATCTTCAGTGTAAAAAAATCTATCACTGAATTCGAAATTTTCGTTACTAAATTTTTAGTTTAATATTTCAATCGTACAGTTATTAATGGTTTTCAAATAATTTTCACTTAATATTATCTTTCTATCGTCAAATTGGTTTCTTATAATTACATTTTTCATGGTTTTACATATTATTGTGCTTGTTTTTTATAATGCAATTATTTAATGGTTCTAAGTCATATTAATACTGGATTTTATTGTCATATTTATATTTTGTTCCATTCAATTCCACTCAGAATTGATTGTTTAATATAGGGTGATTCATCGTGAGCTTTGATTTTCAATAGGCTTTTTTTGATAGACCACGTGCAACTTCTATCAAACTGCTTTATCGCTTTTGTTCAGTATCATTTGACAAGTTATTATGAAAAGACCCGCACCACAACAGCGTCTCCAAATTGTTCAGCTATATTACGAAAATCAGAATGCTGTGAGAAATGTTTTTCGTGCGATTAGAGGAACTTACGTAGAGCATAATAGACCTACTGAAACCACTATTGCCAATACCATTCGCAAATTTGAGCTCCAGTTAACATAAGTAATTGATACTCGACCGGTTAGACCACATCCAGCTCGTAGTGACGATATTATAGCAACTGTAGCTGAGAGTGTACGCGAAGACCGTGACAAATCGATTCGTAGTCGTTCTCAGCAACTTGGCTTGGCGCATTTAACAACGTGGCGTATTTTATGTGAGGATATCAGCCCAAAAGCGTACAAAATTCAACTAGTGTAAGAATTGAAGCCAGGCAACTTGAATTTGCATCATATTTTCAGTGAATGGGCTCAGAAAAAACTCTATGAAAATCCGGTGTTTTATCATAAAATTTTGTTCAGTGATGAAGCCCGTTTCTGGCTCAATGGATACTTTAATAAGCAAAATTGCCATATTTGGGCTAATGAGCAACCCAAAGAGTACCAAGAGCTACCATTACACCTACATCTACATGGTGGAATCATTGGTCCATATTTCATCAAAAATGAGGCAAATCACAATGTTACCGTCAATGTTAACCGTTATCGCGCCATGTTAACGGACTATGTGCTTTATAAAATTCAAGCACATGGTCCCGGTGAGCCCTGGTTTCATCAAGATGGCGCTACGACAACGCGTGAAACAATGGACTTTGTTGAGATATTATTTTGGTAACCACGTTTTGCTACGGTAAATTGGCCGACTATATCGTGCGATATCACACCTTTTGACTATTTTCTCTAATGATATATAAAGTCTCAGGTCTTTAGAAATAAGCCAGCTAAGACTGACGCTTTAGAAGCCAACATTACTTGTGTTATCCGCGAGATACCAGTCGCTATGCTCGAACGAGTCTCCCAAAATTCTACCTTCCTAATGGACCACCTCAGACGTGATCATGGATAAGATTTCCATGAAGAATAGATGCCATGAATTGTTCTTTTAACCGATAATAAAAATTTTAAGCTTTCTTACAAACTTATGTATTTTATTTTACATTAAAAATCAAACCTTACAATGAATCACTCTATATAATTTCTAAGTTATTTTTGTTGGGTATGGCTGTTATTAATTCGGGATTTTTAGTGCTAAAATCAATCTGCCTCTGTCGTACTTTAGTTTTCCTATTCTAGCCTTCTTTAGATTGTAAACGTCTAGCTTTATTTCCTCAATTTCTACCGCTGTTAACAAGGTTGGGTGTACTAATCCTTGTTTAACCAATGCTACACTATCTAAGCTGTTGTTTTATTAGTCGTTTTTGGTTAGTTGCTAGTTCTTCGTATGCTTGTCCTAACTGATTCCTATCGGTTTTATTGTTTTTAATATTGGCTATTGTTTCGTTGAAATGGGAATAATTTAAATTTTTTTATTTAAGTTATTGATTGCATTGCTATTGTTTTCTGTTATTTTTATGTAGTCTGTTATTTCTACTCGGTCATTATCCATCTTTCCAAAAAACCATATTTGTCCGGTTCATATAATATTTATTAATATTTTTTTTATCTTAACTTCTTACCTGGTTCGAATTCTATTATTTTTGCGTAGATGGTTTCTAGTTCCTTTCTTATTGTCATTACCTATTTGTAACTTTTTCATACTGTCCTTAATAGTGTTAACTGTTTGTATTTATTCTTGGGTGTTTATGATATCTACTATCGTCCTCGTGTTTTTTATTATCTTCGTCTGTCCCACATTTATTACTATGTAGCCGTTATCTGTTGTAATTTTGTTAATTTTTAGCGTTGCAATTGTTTGTCTCGTTACTATTGACAGTGTAAGAAATACTAATGTCCTCAACATTAACACGCGGTCTTTTAATATCAATTGGATGTTCTCCTTTTTATTGCTTTAATCTATATCTGGGTTCATTCTTGTAATAATTTTTTTTGTAATTTTTGACTGGTATCACATCTTTCTTTTCCTGATTGTATTCCCTATTCTATTTAAGTTTTCGATTCGTGTTTTTATATTTTTAACCAAACTTGCAAAGTCTGTAAACACTGCTTCTTCAAGGGTCATTTTAACAGTCGAACGATATTGTTATACTTTTGAATTTGAATACTTTTGGATGAGTGTTAGATCTAAATTTCTCACAACAACCAATATGGGTATTAAGTTTGGTAAGATGAAGTTCGATTTCTTGCTCTCTCAAAACTCTTTGACGTATTCTGACTTAAACTCATTATCTGTTATAACTTTGTATGGTTTACTAAATTTAGAGAAATGCTCTTCTAACGTTTCTAGCTTCTCTATCCAGTTCCTATTTGGTGAAGAATAAGCGTATTCTTTTTTTGTAAATTTATCAATCATAATAGATCCGCTGCAACATTTTCGTCGTCACGGGTTCATTGTTTTACCTTGAATAGGTGTGAAAACTTAAATGATATTAGATCCGTTGCAACATTGTTGTCGCCACGGGTTCATTATTTTACCTTGAATTAAATATGTTCTCATCCTACTGAGGAGAAAACATTAATGTACTTCTATGTTTTATGGGGTACATAACCTATATGAGGCCAACAAGAGGGCTTGGGTAATGCAAACAATATTTCTGGAGTGGTTCAACCAAAGTTTTTTACCCTTGGAAAAGACTGTAAAGTTATTTTGCTATTGAATAACTGCCCAGCTCACCCGGATGTAGATGATTTTAAGAGACATAATGCCATTCTGAGATATGTGCCACCAAACTGCACATCCTTGATCCAGCCAATGGATCAGGGGGTCATAAGGAGTTTAAAGAGTCATTATCGCAAACTTATTGTACAAAAATTAGTAAGAGCGGAAAGTCGTCAAGTCTGCAATATGGACTATCGCGACATTTTGGAATTGCGTTACTTCCCACGTTTTGAAAATGTTTGGCATAATTAACTTTGCCCTGAAGCTGAAGTAACAGATACATTGCATATGCTTTAGTGTATTACTTATAGAAGTCATTTTATAATGTCTACATTTCTATTGATTTTATTAGCTTAAGTAGAAGATAAGCCTGACGAAGTAGCGGAAATTATGGAAGTTGTAGAGCATTTTAATGAAGAATAAATTGGAAAATTACTGGACTGTTATGTGAATGATATCGTTGATAAGTTGTCTTCAGGAATATGAGACAAATGTATCAAATTCTAATAAATTTGATGAAGATATAGCGGTTTCAAAAATATCTTTAGATAAGGCTATTATATCAAGAAATACCCTTTTGGACTTTTTAGAAGTCTTTGACTGGCCTACAGTATCACAGCAAGATAAAATGCAAGTTTATCACATCAGAGAAAGCCTGATTAAGGAAAATATCTAGTTATATGTAAAAAACTGACCTCCCGCATTTAGTTGTTTATACGCATACCTATGTACATAACTTTTACGTGTATATTTTATATATTGTTGCTAATGAATTTTATTTATTTTGATTTTGTTTTTTCTCCATAAATTTTATTTATTTCTGTTTCGTTTTTGCCTTATTGACATAATAAATAACACACGGGCTGAAAAGTCAGTGCCGTTTTATAGCAAAACACAAAATTTTTGCAAAATTCAATTTTATTTATCAATAGAGTTGCCTTCGAGGGCGATACACTGATTGAAACTATTTTTCAATCTTTCGATACCAATTTTGTAGTACGATTTCGGTTTAGCCTCAAAATAGGCCTCTTTTTCGGCAATTACTTCTTCATCGGTCTAAAATGTCTTTCCGGCGAGCATTCTTTTGAGGTCTGCGAACAGGAAATAGTCGCTGGGGGTCAAGTCTAGAGAATATGGTGGGTGGGGAAGCAATTCGTAGCCGAATTCATTCAATTTTTCCATCGATTTAATCGACTTGTGACACGGTGCATTGTCTTGATGAAACAGAACTTTCTTTTTCTTCAAATGCGGCCGTTTTTCTGCGATTTCGTCCTTCAAACGCTCCAACAATGCAATGTAATAGTCCCTGTTGATAGTCTGCCCCTTTTGGAGATAGTCGATGAAAATTATTCCATGTGTATCCCAAAATACAGATGCCATAACCTTGCCAGCCGACTGTTGAGTTTTTGGTCGTTTTGGACGAGGTTCTTCGCCTGCTCGCCAATCAGCTGACTGCCGACTTGACTCTGGTGTGAAGTGATGGAGCTAAGTTCATCCATTGGCACATACCGACGCAAAAATTCGGCTTTATTGCGGTTGAACAGCTTTAAACACTCCTCTGAGTCATCAACACGTTGTTGTTTTTGGTTGACTGTGAGCAAACGCGGCACCCACTTTGAACAGAGCTTTCTTGTATGATATACAACGGTCTTTTGATATCTTCAAAGCCTCAACTATCTCGATCAACTTTTGATGTGCATTATCATCGGTGCTTGTATGACCACTTTTAAATTTTTCAATCAAGAGGAATAAGGAAATTTTCACGCACAAATGCAAGGTAACGGTGCAGCTGATTACCAACGTATTCTAAATTGTGAAGACAACAAATGAGACCAATCCTTTTCAGAATATGTCAAGTCATTTGGAAATCTAGATGACATACAACAAGAACCCATCGATTAGACAGATATTCATTTTTAAGTTTTAATCGCTCTTCACTGCCCTATTTTGAGTGTAGAACGAATGGACAAATGTTAAAAATACGAGTATATTTTTATTATATCTTCACCACATATCACACTAGTAGAAGCTGTTTTTTTTTATTATTTTCTCTATTGTCATTCCAAGCAAAGATAAATCGATGATCGATTAAAATTTTAAACTTAAAATGTGAAGATATCTACGATATTTATCCTTTGTCACAATTTAGATATTTTTAAGAACATGTATTAATATGGATAACTCGTAATAAATAAATATTTGGTTATGTAAAATAAGTGTATGTATATGAATATGTATATTTATATTATACCTACCTTCACCACACATCGCACTAGTAGGGGTTGTTTTTTCTTTTCTCTATTTTCATTCCAAGCAAAGAAAAATCGATGTGTATGATTTTAAACACTTAAAATTTTAAACATCTTAAAATGTGAATATGACAAAACTTTTAATGTCGGTTTTCAGAAATAACAACAAATTCATTGTACACAAAATACAGCTCTTAGAGAAGATCAAATCATTTAACGCCTATCAACCAAAAATTCGTTGAAAAGTATCTTCAGCATTCGAAGGAAGCTTATGTCTTAATAGTGTATAATTGTGCATTCAACAATTTAAGACCACGATGCTTACAACTCTAGTCATATCACGATTTTTCTTTTGATTTGATAATCTTCATCCGATGACGGATAACGTAACGTCCGCTCCAATTCGCTTTTTCGCATTGGTATGCAGTTCTTTTAGAAATCTTTTTTCAAAATGTGTAATCGATGAACGAGAAATAAGCTGATAAGACACAGTTGTCCGACGAGCCTAGTGAAGAGAGCACATTGACCTTGTATTTTTCAGGGTCAAAATTTAAAAACTTGTCCAGGGTGTAGGTAAGCGGTATGAGTATCAAGGTCTGGTTTACGTATGGGCTCATTTACAAACTGGTTGAAATTGATTTCCGCAACGAAGATCTCAACACACCATCCTTCGGCTGTTATTTGTTCAAAATGTCGAAGCCACCTAAAGTTGGGTATATTGAAATCGGTCGTAATAACGATTTCAGTATGAGGATGCAGGGATACAATTGTTTGAAAAAAATCAGACAATGCATTGAACTCGTCAAATAACGAATTGCTGTTCAGTTTGGGACTTCCGTAGATATAGGAGTAGCGGATAATTTGCTTATTTACCACATGAAGTTGTATTCCGGATTAGAACACGGATCATATTGTAATGGAGTTTGGTAAGCTACAACAATACGTACGTAAATGTTGTATATTCTCTCAGTGCACTTCACTGCACTAAATATTGGTTTTTGAGTCACATCCGAGCGTTTTTTTTTTTTTTGTTTTTTTTTTTTATTTTATTTTTTTTTTATACAACACACAAGCAGTAAGTGTAAACCTGCGAGTGCACTATGGTAACGTGTGTGCACTCGTCGGCAGTCAGCATGGTACAGCATGCTGTCACGGTTAAAGGTGAAATTCGAACAACGACAAACTCCCCTGTATATGCAAAATACTATTCATATTCAATGTCCCTTAAGGGCGTGATGGAAACCCAATAGTCCAGTCATTTTAGACAAAAATATGGCTTCTGATCTAAAAAAATTAGTTCCTTCATCGAGAACGAGATCAGTGTCGCATAAAAAGTTATTCAAGGTCAAAGGTCAGAAATACCTTTTGCGAATATTGCGCAAAATAATACTATTTCCTAATTGACGTATGATGAACGGATCAAACAAAATAGGCGAAGTTTTTTTTATTCCATAATTTTGCACTTCATAAATCAAACTACATATATACATTTCTTTTTTGGATTAATAGTAAAAACAGGTTTCATTCTTTAGTCTTAAGAAAACTAGAGACGAATGACTCATTAGCAAAGTTAATAATAATTACATATGTGTGGGGTAAATGTAATTAGATTTATTGTATATGTTACTCGAAAAATTAAAAGATTAAGAAAAAACAAAAATTTAAATTTAAATTTAAATTTAAAAATAATGTGCTTACGTTTAAATTTCGAATTTCGTATGACAATTGGTTAAACAATTTGGGTGCTGTTACAGTAAAAAAGTAAGAGAAGTGGGCTTTATTAGAATATGTTCGCATAGAGAACACTTTGAGAACTTTATAGACATAGATGTATTTTATCGGTAGCACATGTATAGCACATAACTAAGGCCAACTAACAATCAACCTATTTTTACTACAAACAATCCGTATATGTTTTTGTGCTGTTAACAATGGCTCCAGAGCATAAGAATAAGCTCCACCTCAACTAGATATGCCATATTGTAGCCTAGAGTTAACGAGACTGTATTATACAGTTGTTAACAGTTTTTTGGTGCAATATGGCTTAAGCATGAACATTTTCCGAGTAACGGTTAACATATATTTTTTTAGCTCACTTGTATGTACTTTCCAGTTCATGTTTTCATGAACAAGCATTTTGATAATAATTAACTCTACCACAAGAGTGGTAGATAGAAGGAGTTTCTCACATGCTGTGGATTGGAAAAATAAATTGGATTCTATCGCATTCAATCCTTGCATATTGCAGCACATAAGTTTCGTTTTGTCATTTATAACGAGTTCGTGTTTTGCAAACCACTGTCTCAGAAGTTGTAAGTCTTTTTGCAACTTTACCATAGATTGTTATAGTGTGCTATTGGTATATGTAAGTGCCATGTCGTCCGCAAAAGCTGTGTGATTGCTTGTAAAGCTTTGCTTGAAAATTAAATTTATCTAGACAAGAAAAAGAACAGGACCCTAAACTGAACTTTGAAGTACAAAATAAGTCATCACTAAAAACTTCCCCGATATTCATTTTCTGAGACCTTCCTGTTAAATATGTTGCAAACCAATTATAAGATTGTCCTCTGAACCCAGCCCTGTAGAGCTTATCAAGAAGAATTTTGTAATTAACCATGTCGAATGCCTTTGTCATGTCAATAAATAAAGCAATAGTACTATTTCCGTTATTATGTAACCGTTACAAATTTCGCTGCATAGCTTTAAAATTGCATCTTCTATAGACGAAACCCAAACTGCTGGTCACTGAGAAACTTATTTTTGTTAAAGAATCTTTTATTACCTTTTCAAAAAGCTTCGCTAATGTAGGAAGTAGCGAAATAGGTCTGTATTGGTTCAATAAAGTTCTGTTTCCTTTTTTGAATAATGGCATAACTTTAGCAGCCTTCAGAGATGTAGGAAAAAATTCACAATTGATACTCATATTAAATATAAACGTAAGAGCATCAACAACACAGAAAACAATTTTTTTAAGAAGACAATTGGTTATACCGTCAGAAGTACTGGAATATCTATTATCTAGTGACATTATTCTTTTATATATTGTATTTCAAAAGATGTAAAAGGCCCCAGTACAAAGCTTAACCTTTGAAAATCATCTGCAACTAAGTCTAAATACAATTCACATCTACAAGTATTTTTAGTGGGATAAGCAGCAACAGATACAAAAAACTTATTAAAATTATAAGCGATATTCAAAGAGTTGTAAATTATTTTGTTTTCGACTTGAATATTCTGAATATTGTGAATACCAATGTAAATATGTGAATATAATATGCTTGAACAATAAAGTGTCAGATTTTGACAGACCTTCAAAGAGAACTTACGAGGTTATAAAACATGGCGCAGTCAATTACTTAAAAGCGTTGATATAGGACAAGTACTAAAAAGTGTTACAAATAATTCAAAGAAAAAAAAAAAAAAATTTTAAAAATGGAGTACACTAAACCCAAACCACTAGAATTAATTGGAAATTTAAAGGAGAACTGGGTGAAGTTTAAACAACGCTACGAAATCTACTCAGTGGCAACGAAGACCGAAAAAGAAGACGAATAAATCCAAATCTCATTTGTCAGTTGTGCTGGAGAAGAAACAATTAAACTTTTCAACACGTTATCATTTGCTGAAAGTGATGTCAAGTGATGATCTTCCAGTCATGAATGCGTATGAAACATAGATTTAGTACCAGCAGAGCAGCTTAGATGATATTAGACGCAAGATGTTCAGTAGAGGTACGAGAAACAACAAGCAAGAGGGAAACACAAAAAGCAAAGTAGGTGAAATTGAAAGAAACAGAAATGATAGAATTGAAAAGAATCATATAAGTAATGAAAAAATAGAATGTACAGAAGATGTAAAAAATGTAACAAAAGACATAAATTTGGTAACTGTCCAGCTCATAACAGAAAATGTCTGGCCTTTTCACTTCTCTACCGTTGCGCGTTGTGTATCTAAATGGGTTTGTTGGTAAGGACCCCGAGGACTGAATTGATTCCTTGATTTCAGGTGCATCATTTGGTATTGGTTCTAATTCATTTGAAACCGCCTTAGATCGCTCTGAGAGTATGGTGGTATTTTGATAGGAATATGTTCAATCATGTATGATTGCTCTATGATAAGACGGTCTTAGATGCTCAGTGTTTCCGCGAATAAGTGTATCATTTTCATTTCTTATTAAGTATGATCAAGGCGAGAAGTGTTTGCTCATAACAACTGCAGGCTCCCAAGTTTTTCCGTCTTTGAACACTACATTTTCACCTTTATAATAACTAATCTCTGGTCTTTTCTTTCCCCTCTCATGTGCTTTAGAATACCTGACTTTTTCTTCATCTGCTTTTTGAAAGATATGCGAATTTAATTTTGGCTTCAATACAAAAGACATAAATTTGGTAACTGTCCAGCTCATAACAGAAAATGTTTGGCATGCAGTCAGTGGGGCCATTTTCAAACGGTTTGTGATAAAAGAATGCAAGTGAAAAATATTTATGAGACTAGTGACAACGATACAGATTTTTATATTGATACAGTTAGAAAAATAAATAGCACTGAGTCCGTTTGGGTGGAGACTTTGAGTGTTGGTAGGATTCCATAGATTTCTAATTACGTAGATAGTGGTGCAGACGTAAATTTATTACCTTTTTATATATTTAATGCATTGCAAATAGTAGATCATGAAATAGATTTGAAGCCATCTAAGATCAAACTGGAAGCATAAGTTGTCTTTCCAAAAACATATAAAGAGAAGTGTGTGAATACGCGATTTGTGGTGGCAAAAGTTAATTCTAGACCTTCATTGGGACTTAAGTCCTATGTTGAATTTAATTTGATCATTAGGGTAAGTGTGCTTAAGGTCTCAGCCACGACCACTTGGCTTAAAACCTAAACTGTAAGAAACTTTAGAGGTTATGGAGAAAAAAGGGATAATTTCCAAAGTTTACAGGCCTTCAGTATGGTGTCATTATTAAGTGGTTGTTGAAAAACAAGATGTTACTTTGCGTATTTGGCTTGACCCATAATATCTCAATCTTATCGGAGAGAAATTTCTTATACCACAAATCGAAGAATATAGTTAATGAGGGAAAAGCAGTACTTCGCTGTTCTTGATTTCAAGGAAAGTTTCTGGCAGCTTAAATTAGAAGGGCCATCTACAAACTTATGTGTGTTTAGCACCCCATTCGGGGAATACAAGTTTAATGTTCTGCCTTTCGGCAATAAAATAGCACCTGAAAAGTTCCAAAAGGTCAATGTCAAGTATTTATTTACATTGACGACATATTAGTAGGTGGCAAGACAAAACAAGAGCATGATGAGAATCTAGAATTGGTTTTAAGGCGGGCAAAAGAAATAAATGTTAAATTTAATCCAAAGAAACTTCAATACAGGGAAAAATAAGTTAGATACTAGGGATATGTGTTTTCAAAGAACGGATTAAAGTCGTTTAAGAGATTAGGGATCCAGAGAATAAGAAAGATCTAGAGAACATTTTCGGAACATTAAATTACTTAAGGTCTTTTATACCTAACTTCGCTGAAATAAATGTACCTTTAAGGGAGCTACTTAAAAAGAACGTAGAATTCGTCTAGACAAAAAGAAAACATTATTCCAAGAGGCTTTGAGCGAGGACAAAATTGTGCAGCCTATTATTATATTATTATTATACAATTATACAAGAACAAGCTAAAATTTTACTGGAATATTAAAGACCAGCTGTTATATATACATATAAAGAAGGTCTATTATTTTTAGAGAATAGAACTTTGTTCCCAAATCTTTAGTGGAAAGAATTCTTGGTCTGTTGCATTAGTCTCATTTTGGAATAAGTAAGACCAAAGCTCGTACAAAAATGTTTTTTTATTGGCCTCTCATGAATCGGTACATTGAATATAATTTTTTTAAATGTAGAATTTGTGAAATGTTTAGAGTGAATAGCCGACATCATATTTTAACTTCACATCCTACACCAAGCTACCTATTTCAAAAAATTGGATGTGACCTATTTGACTTTGGTGGCAAGACGTATTTGGTCTTAGTAGATTATCTATAAAAATTTCTGGCAATAAAACCAGTATTTAATGAAACTGGACGTAGTGTTATCACTGCCCTCAGGGAAGTGTTCACTACTCATGGAGTTCCTGAAACTGTTGTATCAATCCTTTTGTAAGGGATTGGAATTTTAATTTCAGTTTTTCAAGTTCTCGTTATGCGGGTTCCAATGGACTAGCAGAGAAAGGAGTCCACATTGCAAAAACATTTCTTCAAAAAGAGCAATTCTTTTTTAAATGTTCATGAAAGTGTTTTAAGCGGTAGAAGGATTTCTTTCCCGATATACAAAGTCCCATGGTTCAAATTTAAAGTCATCTCACAACTTTGAGTAGTTAATTTTGTATTTTACCGGAAAGGGTATGTATTTATCTATATTACACGAACTCTTTTTCTGTATACACAAGTAGACCATAGAGTGATGAGTAATTTTATAGTCTGGTACTACTAGTACTACTACTACTAGTAACAATAAGTTGACAATTTTTGTGCTACCTCACAAATATATGGTCAATGCATGTTTGTGACTGGTCTGTTATGTGAGTTGGTTCATTTACAAGTCAGTCTAAACAGTAGGACGACATTAAAAATAAATATTTGTCAGAATCGCAGTTAGTGCTTATGATATCAAGGTTAAGATTTCCTAAGATGACTAAGTTTTTCATTTTTATTTCACATCTATTCACAGCCCATCCATTTGCTATTTAAAGATACGCTTGCTTAAACCGTTAAGATGCAAGCTATATACACAAAAAATGTAAAGGTATCATTATTTATAAAGCAATTTATTTTGGTAATATATATATTTTTTTAAATAAAAGGCAAACCATTTGAGATATTTCAAAAACTTTATTATTGGCATGAAGTACAATCAAAATATTTATGAATGGAACTCGACCTCGTTCATATGGCCACCGCTGGTACGTTTGCAGCGGTCGATTCGTTGGACCCAATTTTCAACGACTCGGCCACGTTCCATGTTGGCTCTGAGCTCTTCCAACGTCGTCGGCGTGTTGGCATAAAACAATAACTTAACGTAGCCCCACAGAATATAGTCAAGCGGCGTTAAATTGCACGAACGGGGCGGCCAATCGACTGGCCCATGTCTTGAGATAACACGCTCACCATACTTACTCTTCAAAATATCGATTGTAACGTGTGCTGTGTGGCTTGTGGCACCATCCTGTTGAAACCACATGTCGTCCAAGTCCATGTCTTCCAATTCGGGCCAAAAATAATCGGTGATCATGGCGCGATAACGTTGACCATTCACAGTAACGTGACGATCGTTATCGTCGACGAAAAAATATGGCCCAATAACGCCGCCGGCATGCAAACCGCACCAAACAGTTATTTTTTGTGGATGAAGTGATGACTCATGAAGCACATGTGGGTTTTCACCCGACCAATAACGCATATCTTGCCTATTGAGGGACCCATTGAGCAAAAAATGAGCTTCGTCAATGAAGATGATTTTGCGACTCCGAATATTTGTAGAAAATTTTTATAATTTTCAGACGTTGCCTGTTAGTGAACCTTACCATGATGAAAATGTTGAGTTTACTGAATAAATTGACAGTGATAGTTTGGTGATTAGTGAAAGAGTGCGTTCAAAAATTAAATTCAAAGTTGTCATGTTCCTATTGGAAAACCCTATATTTATATGAGACAAGAATGAACTGAATTTTTTTCATTTATTATGAATATTTTGATGTGCACTCAAGGTATGCATATCTTCAATAGTCATATTATAATTTTTTGCGTAAATTTATATATATTTATTATATTATATATATATATATATATATGTGTGTGTGTGTTTGTGTGTGTGTTTGTGTGTTTTTGTTGCGTATTTTTGTGTGTGTGTGCTTTTAAAAACTATTAAGTTCTTTAAAGCTCCTAACTTTGACTACATCGTCTCCTTTCTTACGCAAAAAAATTTTATTATTCCTAAGCCAAAAATATTTGTACTGTTTTGTCACCTTGTTATTCCTTGCT
Source organism: Volucella inanis (assembly GCA_907269105.1). Taxonomy (NCBI): domain Eukaryota; kingdom Metazoa; phylum Arthropoda; class Insecta; order Diptera; family Syrphidae; genus Volucella; species Volucella inanis. The sequence goes on along the minus strand of OU026153.1, from coordinate 113,276,427 downwards.
GTACTTAATAGTTGACTGTCGTAAAGATGTTCGTACCATCATGATGATCGCCAAAAAGTTTCGTAATAATTTTCGGTTTGTTTTTGTGCTTCATTTTCATGATCTTGTCTTTCGTACATCGGCGACTCAGTTTGACAACAACAGCATTTCTGAAGAGATCAAATGGTGAAGCGCGCCGTTTATAATGCAATAACATTGTCAACACTTGGCATATTAAATATTTCTAATGTATTAGACAGACTCAACTGTTCCAATGAATTTAATTTTATTTGCAATGCGCACTCAAGACACTCAACTTTAACATCACTTCTTTCAACTTTCTTATTGCAGGTGCAATTCATGATAGATATTTTTCTTTTGTCATGTGAAAAAAAAGAAATGAAAATTAAAGCAAGACTAATGCAAATAAATCTTTAAGAATTTAAAGGAAAAATTATGAACTTTGGTAGCTAGCCAACTTTCCTCGTTACATGTGTACACACACAAAAAGATATATACTCTCCAGTTCGTATAGCCTATGCATGGCATATGTGCTTGGTGTATGTATAGTAATCGATTAGATAATATATATATATATATGTGTGTTGGCTATTATATATATTATATTATATTATATTAATTATATTAATATAATCTACACAGGTAATGTAAAAACCTCGTCAGCACATCGTTCTACCCATCCTGCTCATGTAAAAACAAGGGACAAAGGTTACGAGCAGATGTATCGGAGAGTACAGGTATTGTACAATAGTTATTCTCCATTTGCGTGTGACCCAAGCGGCATATAAGGCCTTTTGTGAACAAGGTGTATAATTTTTACACAGTTTTAAAATATCCGATGTCCAAGTGTGTAGTTATTTTGTAATACGTGCATAAAGTATATTATAACAATGCGGAAAACTGTTTTATAAGTGATGAGCAACTATCCAATGGTCCTACTGTAACTGTGGAGCGAGGTTTAAAAAAATTGCAAGACTCTAGTGTTAAGAGAGGTGATGGATATACTGAACATTTAACCAATGTCAATCTTATTACAGTGCATGTAGAGTGTCGAAAAGATTATACTAATAAAAATAGTATTGCAGCATATAAAAGCGTCACATTGAATAAAGCCCGAGTACATCGTAAAAAATTATTGTCGAGTTCTTTTGATTTTAAGGCTCTGTTTTTTGTTCTGTACTGAACCAGTCAGCATTGAGTTTGAGAGAAAAAAAGGCAAGAATAAAGATTAAGCATATTCAACGTATATAAAATTTCATTTAAAGACAATTTTATTTAAGCTGCAAACGAACGTGGAGATCAATTGGGCAGAATAGTGAAAAATCGTATCAACTTCGAATTTGATTTAATCGCTGCAAAGGCCAAATACCACAAGACGTATTACAATAAGTTTTTCAAGCTTCCATCTGGTGGTAAGATCGGCCGACCAATAGATGATAAAAGTTGCTGCGGGCATGAAAAAATTTTTTGATTATATTGAAAATCACGACGATTTTCAATATACATTGGCAGAGCTTAAGGATTTCCTTGCTGACGATGCTCCTAGGATATGACGATACAAACAAAATTGATTGAAAAATATGGGAAAAATATTATTATTACAGTGAAACCTAAAAAAAAGTGAAAAAAAAAAAACAATAATATGCTTTCGCAATAATATGCTTTCTAACTTTTGGTACAAAAATAAAAAATTAAAACCAGCAGACGAACGTTTAAGAATTGTTGAAACTGCTGCAACAATCATAATAGAAGATATCCGCACTACCAATTATAACACTGAGCTGTATCCTCCTTCTAGGAAAACGTTTACTTATATTAATGACGTAAGACCTGAAAGCCTGTAATTTTTAATCGACGAAGTAATTCTTAAAAATAAAAAAGGAAAACAGACAATTTGAAAATCAAGTGCGAGGCTATAACTTATGCTTTTATATCTGCATCGCGACCACGATCTTGCACACAAGATTATTCTGACAATTATAGTATGATACTGAACATAATAAAAACATTAATCCCAAAAATCTGTTAATGTCAACATGCAAATGAAAGGACTACACGATACTTACACATGTTGGTTTCATATATGGTATATATATATATATACAATACATAAAAATATTTTTAAATATTGTGTACTTTGTGATTCATAATAAATCTATTTTACGTAAAAAATAAATGAATATTTTTCGTTGAAAATTTAATTATTTTCAATTATTATAATACCCAATTCCTTTTTTCATCCATTATTTATTGGCTTTATACCCTTTATATATAGGGTAATTCATCGGAAAGTTTGATTTATAATATAAAACAAAATATATAAATTTGAAAGTGAACTTAAAATTTTTCCTATCGGTTAGAAGAACAATTCACGGCATTTATTTCTTGATAATGATATTATGTAAATATTGCCCACTACTACGTCTAAAGTGGTCTATTTGGAATGTCTAATTTTGGTCAACTCGTTCGAGCATAGCGACTGATATCTCGCGAATAACACGAGTAATGTTGGCTTCCAAAACGTCAGTCGCAGCTGAATTATTTCTGACGATCTGAGACTTTACATATCTCCAGAGAAGTAGTCAAAAAGTGTGATATCGCACGATAAGTGCTCACCAAAATGATTTCTCAACAAGTCCATTGTTTCACGCGCTGTATGGCTCGTAGCGCCGTCTTGTTGAAACCAGAGCTCACCGAGACTATGTGCTTGGATTTCAGCAAGCACATAGTCCATTAACATGTCTCGACAGCGGTAACATTTTGATTTGTCTCATTTTTGAAGAAATGTCGACCAACGATTACACCAACCCATAAACCACACCATACCGTTGTTTTAAATGGATGTTATGGTAGCTCTTGGTACTGTTCGGATTGCTCATTAGCCGAAATACGACAATTTTGTTTATTAACGTATCCATTGAGCCAAAAATGAACTTCATCACTGAACAAAATTTCACGATTAACCACCGGACTTTCATTGAGTTTTTCCAGAGTCCATTCACTGAAAATATGACGCAATTTCAAGTCACCTGGCTTCAGTTTCCAAACAAGTTGAATTTTGCATGCTTTTAGGCCGAGATCCTCACGTAAAATACGCCAAGTTGTCAAATAAGCCAAGCCAAGCTGCTGAGAACGACGACGAATCGATTCGTCACGGTCTTCGCGTACACTCTCAGCTACAGCTGCTATATTCTCTTCACTACGAGCTGCATGTGGTCTAACCGGTCGAGTATCATCCAGAAACTTAACAACCTGTGACGATCTTTCAAGTATGTGACCGCAAATCTTTACTTCTGTTCGACTTTTTTGTCACGTAACCCTGAGTAACTCTTCTGTAAATTACGGTCCAAAATTAAAACATAACTATATCGGTTATGTGCTGTGCTTTTGGGCACTCCTATGCTTTCTTCACGTACTGAGGTTCCAGTGTTTTTTGCGACTGCTTGTAAGACTTCGTCCTCGTAGGACATAAAAAATCTTCCCTCACTAACCATTAGATTTGGAAAGCGACCCTCTGAAAATAGCCGGTTCACATTTACAAACACTCGGTGATCCGAATGACGCTGAGCATTTTTGTATCTCTCATGATAAAGTCTGGCTGCAGTACTAGCATTACGCCTGCATTCCCCATAAATGAGATGCATGTTAGCATATTCGTGAGCAATTTGTCGAGATGGCATGATGGCATTAACACTACACAATCACGGGATCAACGATTAAGACTAGTCCAAAAGAAATTCAGGTTAGACAGAAACGGTCAGATAGCAAATCAGAGTCGCAATGCAATGATGTCCAATAAAGAAAACCAAAGTTGTAAGCACAAATCAACACGAATACAAAACGATGCGCAGTAAGCGCTGTACTGCAGTATTGCACTGCCTATGCGTTACTGGTTGACAAAGGTGGCATCTCTATCTGTTTCGCTCATACTAGCCGAAAGGCGTATTAATCCGTCTTAATCATGTATGTATATGTACATAGAACAAGCATATATCCCTTTCTCGATTTTTGATATTCTTTTTAAAACACAAAAATAAACCGAATAAAAAAAATTAAAGATCTAAATTTTAGATCAAAAAGTCTAAAATGACAGAACTAAAGTCAAAAAACTGCTTAACAACTTACAATTCACAATTCTGTCGCAATAGCTAACTGGTATCCTATACCGAAAATTAATGTGGTACTCTCATAATTAGTGAAAAAAGTCCATTCACGGATGTCGTTTTTTTTCGGGCTGCCTCTTCCATTTTTCAAATAGCACTAGCAATTTTGAAATTTCGCGGGAAACGTATATTCGATTACCGATTTTTTAGTGTGTTTTTACACATGTCTCGAATATATATTCATAGTTTCAAGTATATAGCATACTTTGTTTGTTTCTGACATATAGAAAGATGAGACGTATCATTGATTTTGTATTATTATAAAAAATGGAGCCAAGAATTTGCATCAAATTTTGTGTAAGAAATTGAATCAGGTGCTCTTAAACACTTAAAATGTTGACAGAGGCAAACGGAGAATATGCCAATACTGTTCTAAGTAAAAAAAAGTTTACAAGTGGTAAAAGCTGCTCTAAGAAAGCCGAGAATATGCCAATGGCGAGCCTCGCTCTGGACGCCCCATCACATAAAATAAACAAAAGATGAAAACTGAAGCTGTGAAGAAAATTAATTTGAAGAGTGTCTGAGGATGTTGGCATATCGGTCGACTTGTGTCATGAAATTTTTTCGGATGTTTTGAGCATGAGACACGTGTCAGCAAAGTTTGTTCCGGAACCTTTTAACTTTGATCAGAAGAACCGTCGCATGAGTATCGCTCACAAGTTTTTGAACGACGTTAATGATGTTCCTGACTTGCATCACGATAACGCACCTGCTCATTCATCTTTGCTTGTGAAAAATTTGTTAGCCAGAAACAACACTACAATCACGCCTCAACGACAATATTCACCGGATTTGGCCCCATAAAAGTTTTTTCTGTACCATAAACTACAGAGACCTATGAAGAGACGGAGATTTTCAACGATGGCAGAGCTCATGTCCATACTAAAAAGTGCTTTTGAGAAGTGCTTCCAGGATTAGAAAAAGCGTTGGCACAAGTGTATTATATCTGAGGAAGATTACTTTTAAGGGAGCAACATTAATATTGATAAATAAATAAATATTTTTCATAAAAATATAAAGGCACCTTACTTTTTGTATACACCTCGATAAAGTTAATAACCGACCCGGGTTAGTTAACAAGACCGCGCTTGTTTCTCTTAATAATATATAACGCTACTAGGTTCTTTTCGAGTTCCTGTAGTTTAAATTTTGTCATGCGGACAGACTTAGTATGTGTTATTTTTTATTTTTATTTTTTACTTTTTTTTTTCAAAAAGCTCTAGTGTTTTACTAATTTCTTGAATATTGTATTAATACTGTAATCTTCAGGGTTCATGATGTGAATTAAGTTATCATAGTTAATAATAGTCCTTAAAGGTCCTAGTCGAAGAGGGAGTATGCCGTGAAACGCAAGGTTGAAAATTTCCATTATTAATGTTAGCATGGAGGGAAGGCTGAAAGGAGGGATTGAAAAATATAGGAATTTCAGTGCAGTATCCTGTTCAATTATATCTAAGAGAAAAAAAAATGGATAGCTCTTAATCATATGCCTTGATTATTCTACCTTGCTACACTCATATTTTGTAAATTCTATTCATATATATTTTATATATCCATATGTATATTACATTTATATATTGTGTATATACATATTTATAATTGTTTTTTTATTTGCAGACAGTGATGTCAGTGATAACGCTATCTTGCTTACATTCATATGCCGTGAATGTAAAAAAAATTATGATTATTATTCTTTTTTTATTAAAATTTTCAGTTTAATATTTTTGCTCTTTATTTGAGTTTCCTCCTACGAATTTTCGTGTTTTCTTTACTAAGAATTGTTATTTTGTTGTCTTTTTTGTATATATACATACTTATTATTATTTTTCTATTTGTAGACAGTGATGTCAGTGATAACGCTATCTTGCTTACATTCAAATGCCGTGAATGTAAAAAAAAATTATTATTATTATTACTTATTTTATAACAATTTTCAGTTTAATATTTTTGCTCTTTATTTGAGTGTCCTCTTATGAATTTTCCTGTTTCCTTTACTAAGAATTATTATTTTGTTGTCTTTTTTTGTTATATGCTCGTAAAACCTGAGGGTCAGTTTATTAAGTCTAGCCAACTTCTTAAGACAATGTCGTTAAGACTATTTAAACTTCCTTAGTTCTATTGAGTTTTTGAATTCTTGCATTTTGAATTTAAGTGTAGAGCTTATTTAGAAGTTCATAAGGAGTGTGTTCTGTAGCTGAGTTAAAAGCATTATTGTTAGTATTGAAAACTTCGGATAATATTTCCTCGTGTTCAATTAAGAGTTTTTGTTCTTTTCTGCATGAGAGTATAAGTCTGTAAATTTCCATTAGCGTGGAATGAAGCCTGTCTACTGGAGATTTGCTATTAGTTTGCTGGAAAGTTGTAAATTCAGGTTTATACTGTGCTGTTAACAGCACATACGTGCTGTATTGTAGATATTGTACGTATCTTAGAAGATATTTGCAAATTTCAAAAAGTTATTCAGAAAATTTGAAATACAAGTTTATTCATCTAAATGTATATTGACCCCTTTAAAGTTATCACAATCGACTGCAACACAATTATGCCAACGCTTGATCCAATCCTCGAAACATTTTTCTATTCGGTTTTGGTATGTCCATCAATGCTTCCTACGATTTTTCCATTACTTCCTCTCGGCTGCTGAAACGCGTTCCCCGTAGTGTTTTTTTAACTCGATTGAACAGAAAGAAGTCACAGGGAGCCAAATTAGGTGCTATTTGTTGCATTTTTCGTCAAAAAATTACGAGTAATGATGGCACTGTGCGACGGTGCGTTATCATGGTGCAAAATCCACAAGTTTTCTGCCCACATTTCTGGTTATTGGAAAATTTTTTATGGCATAGATTTTTTCGGGATTTTTATATTTTTATATGACCTAAGAAGGATATTTCTATTTGGAGGAATTCACACTTGTTCATCTATGTTTCGCAATTTGTTAAACACTTGCCTTACGGTTTCTTCGTGAAGAGAAGTGGGGTAAATAATGCTATCGTCTAAATAAACGAAGCAAATCTTTCCTACCAATTCCTTAAGTACGTTGTACATTCGCTGGAATGTTGATGGAGCGTTTTACAAGCCGAAGGGCATTCTGAGATACCCATAGAGCCCTCCTTCGATGGTAAAAGCAGTTTTTTGCATATTTTTAGGGTCCATCTCTATTTGGTAGAATCCACTTTCCAAATCAAGAGTGGTGAATTATAGACACTTTCCCAATTTGTCCAAGATTTCATTTATGCTGCGTAGTGGGTATCAGTCAGATATTGTCTTCTCGTTGATCTTGCTATAATCTATTACTAGTCTCCACTTTTGTTTTTTATTGGCGTCTTCACAAGTGAACTCCTTCGAGAAAAGTTATGTTTTATAATACCCTCTTCCAATATCTCAGAGATCTGTGGTTGTACTTCTTGCCGATGCACTATTGGGTATTTATAGGATTTAGTGTAGATAGGAAGCTCATCGATTGTATTGATCGGTTTCACTTCCAAATGTTAGTGGTTCTACTTCCAGATGTATGATGTTCCACAATTTTGAGATTTTCTTCCAGTCTTTGTGGTTTACGTACGAGTCAGTACTAGGTGGGGTGAAAAGTAACCTCCGTGGGAATGAAAAAAAAATTTTTTTAATGTTTTTTTATTTTATTTAATATAGTTTTGTTTGATACACTTATTCTAGTGATTTTCCAACTTCTTGATCCCGTCCGAAAAGTAATTTTCCGGAATGTCTGCAAAATACTCCTCCGTGGCGTCGATGATTTCCTCGGGTGAGCTGAATTTTTTATTGATGGGCCATCTTTAAGGTTTGGGAAGAGCTAATAGTCCGTGGAAGCCAAATCGGGCGAATACGGTAGATGCGACAGCAATTGTAGCCGTAAGTCATTGATTTTAGCCATGGTTGCGATGCTCTTGTGCGCCGCTGCATTGTCTTGCAAAGACAAAATTATTTTCGCTTCATGTGAGGTCATTTTGCAGCGATTTCGCCCTTCAATCGCTTCAATAATACACAGTAATACTCGATGTTGATGGTTTTTCCTTTTTCGAGGTAGTCCACGAAGAGTATGCCATGACAATCCCAGAAAACCGACGCCATAACATTTCCGGCCTGCTGCTGTGGACTTGATCGGCAGTGGAGTTGCGACCACCACGAAACTCTCGAAACTAATATTTGACAGTGTAATCTGACGGAGCATTATCCCCATAATATTTATTCAAGTTTCTTTTGTACGAGTACGAAAATCGTTTTTGTCCATACTCAACATGATGTCAAACACGTCAACAACAATCAGCTGTCAAAGCAAAACAAAATACAGTATCGCATTGAAATTGGACATGTTTGCCTAAATATGGATTTATAATTATAACCTTTTTTGCAGTAGCAGCGCATTCTGGCAGTCAAGGAGGCTACTTTTCACTCTAAGTAGTATAAGATTTGGAGGTTCATGTTCGTTGGTGACTGTATTAATATTGCTAATTTCAATAAAATTATCGGATTCAAATAAGTTTGTGTTCAGCGGTTCCCCTAGGATAAGAATTTGTTCACTTTGGGAATAGGTTGTAAGTTCTACAATACTATAAGCATTTTCAGCGTTGTAGAGTCAATGTGTTACGATTAGACCAGGTTTTAATTCTGTAGACTCGATGAATATATGTCCGTCGGTTTTTTGGACATTTATGGAAACTAAATATCAGAAATTTCAAGAATCCTGTTTGGTTGAACTCTAGGAAGGTTGAAATTCACTTGCCTTTCACATACGTTCAAAAGCCCACAGAATAGTTTTGCTTAAATCATTTAACATAATTCTACTGTAGTGAATTAAGATTTAAATTTATTTTGCCGTTGTCTCTATACCACTTACTTTGAGTTTCTCTTATATCGTCAAACTACCCAACGTGTCTGCTCCAAATCTTCGAACAAGAACTGCGTCAATAAAAGCACTGCCTTCTACACCCACTCGACTCTCCCCCGCCCAAAAACAACCGAATAGTAACAGTTTATCCATCACTGCGAAGATTATGGAAGAACAAGTTTTCAAGCAATTGAACTCATTGCGGAGGGTTTTTTCGGAGGAAATTTCTAAAATTCACAGTGATTTCCTTTTGAAGATTGAAGAAATTTCTGCGTGTTGGAGCCAAAAATTTGATGACGTCGACAAAGTTGTGGCCAACATAGTTAATCGTTTTGAACGACTTGAAGCGAACTTCAACACAACTTCAACTTGATAAAATGACTGCTTTGCTAAAGCAATGCAATGCGATTGAGAAGATGGAGATCTCTTGTGATGCTGTACTCTTCGATTTACCTACCCAGCCTGACGAGAGTCTAAAAAGCTTATTCGATCGACTTTTTCATTCTTTTTATTGTAAGCCCCCTCTCCTAATGAACATATTTTGTACAAAAAATACAGACAACAAGACTGTTCCACTTCCAATTCTACTTTAATTCAGCAACTCACTTGAGAGTCAGCTGCAAGCCTCCAGAAACAAAATGCTCTTGAGCTTCGTCCCCAAGACCTGGGCATCGACTCAAACAACAGATGCTACCTCAACGAAAGCCTTACGAGGAAAATACGGTTTCTCTTAAACAGTGCTTTAACTGCTGTTCACACCAGGTATGGAAATGTTTATGTTAAGAAAACGACGAGTGAAGAAAGCTATCCCATTGAAAGCTCAGATGATCTGACTGCTGCTGCTGATGAAAACAAACTTGTAAATATTTTACTCCTGTATTATCATACTCTTAATTATTGCAAGCTCTGTCATTTATTGTCTCAGTATGTATTTTTTTCTTATTGCCATTAATATCCAATTTCCCACCTAGCCTTTCTCCATTGCAACGAATGCACTTTTAATCGTTTGGTTAGTTTTTTTTTTGCACTATTTTTTTGCACTTTTTCTCCAGGGCGCGGGCGGGTGGTGTAGTAGTTTGAAACTCAGGTGTATAAGGTTTCGATATTTTTCCAGAGGTGGTTGTCAAACTGAAGCCAGTGTATCCTCAACCAGTACGTCTTAGTATGTGCTAGTTGTTAGTTTGTTACATTTAGCCCAGCCAGCAACCACTCCAACATCAGTGTTATGCGTTCATGTCAGAGATGACGCCGACAGGATTTTCATAAACCTACATACAAATTCTTTGAAAAGACTTTTTCAGAGCATTGCTTAGCACAGGATTCGAACCCGCGACCCTCTGCTTGAGGAGTCTATGCATATACCACTACACCACGGTCACCACATCTAGTGAGGTGAACAATATGAATGAAAAATCAACATCTATTATGACGAGGCAATTCTCTGAAAGTCTTTTCGTAGAATTTGCATGTAGTTATATGGGAATCTAGTCGGCGTCAACTCTGACATGAAGGCATAACACTGATGTTGGAGTGGTTGCTGGCTGGGCTGAATGTAACGAACTAACAACTAGAACGTACTGAGACCCACTGGTTGAGGATGCACTTGCTCGTCCCGTCCAGTTTGACAACCAACTCTGTGAAAAATATCGAAACCTAATACACCTGAGTTTTAAACTACTACACCACCCGCCCGCGACCTGGGGAAAAGCCAGTAAAAGGGTATTCATATCCCCTAGGTGCACGCGCGGGATTATAAAAAAAAAAAACATACCAAATAACACACTACATAGGAACGATAGAATCACTGGAAACACCGGTGACGTAGTGGCCATTTACTGTAGGGTAACTATTAAATGGAAAACTATTTTTCCGGCACGGCACGGAGTTTATTGCTGTTTAAATAAGTGACTGTAATAATAAATGTCTTGTCTCGTGTATAAAAACCAAAGATTTTCCCCCGTGCCATTTTTTTTTTTTTAGTTATTTCAGACTATTGCACACTTTATTGACATATGATAACTTGCGGCGATTTTAATACCGATTTAATAAGAAATGACTCACGTGCATTTCAAATGAAAGATTCAGTGTCTTCTGTCGGTCTCAGTATATTAAATATCATTAACCCAACACGTTTTGTGCCTGACTGTGAAATCTCCTTGATCTTGTTATAATTCCTGACCTCAAGCTTGCACTTCTTTTTTGACCATATATCTTTTAATATCTCTTATCATGACTTTTCCTTACTTGCAAAAACAAGTCGATTTGCATTCATAATTTATACTCCGTTTTAAATGTTGGGTAACCACTAAGCCCAAACATCTTTATCTCTCTCTCACTCTCTATCCAATTTTCCGAAAAACTTAACACATGCTTCGGCATTTGAAGAGTACTCATACCCTCTTGAGTGTTTAGTTATTTAAAAAAAATCTGTTGACGTTAATGCCCTTCTACTAGCCACAAAATCCGCCCCCAGTGTAGGCTGAGAACCGATCCTAATGACAAAGTCGATTCCTTCCAATCAATTTTAACCCAATTGCTTGATCAAGATGTATCGACAAAAACAGTAATTAATTAATGTGATTAACTTAATTAAGGCTCGAAACAAATTACATAGTCGAAGGAAGCGCAGATCAATTACCAACAATTTGGAAGTACTTAAAAAGACGCGGAATCACGCAATCACTTTGCATCAAAATTTAGTATCTCCTCACCCGCCAAAAAACTTTGGAGCTATTTAAAAAAGATCGGTGTTTTCAAAGGCCTTAATCCACACAGTGGATTGGCAACCAACTCTCCGGGATTTTGATACTAACCAAATATCGGCGAATTTGACGAGATCTGTTTCTAAACTGAAAGATTTTGAAGTTGTAAGTGAAGATGAAGTTTACAAATGCACAATGGCTATTAAGTCTGACGCTATCGGTGAGGATGGCTAACCCATACGATTTATTAAACTTATTTTATAAAAAATTATAGCCCATTTCACTCACATTATTAACTTCTCCATCACCACATCAACTTTTCCCCCGTCTTGGAAAATTGCAAGGGTCCCTAAAATAGTAAAAAGAAGAAACAATAATTCCCCCTCTCACTTTAGACCAATAATCATACTTCCTTGTCTATCGAGAGTCTTTGAGAGAGCATTAGAGAAACAAATACTAAGCCATGTGAACATCAACAACTTGCTTTATCTGAAACAATCACGCTTTAGAGAAAATCATTTTTGCTATACGGCTATGATTAGCATACTTCATAAAATACGAAAAAATTATGATAAGAGCCATATAATCCTACTTTATTTGCTTGATTTCTTAAAGGCTTTTGATAGGGTAGACCACAACATTCTAAGGTGGAAGCTTAACAACTTGTTTGGTCTCAGTGATAGGGCTGTAGTACTTATCGGCAATTATTTATCAAGTAGATTCCAGAGAGTCACTTCTGGCGACAAATTCTCCTCACTGAACGCGTTAATTCAAGGTGTTCCACAAGGGTCAATTCTTGGTCTAATACTGTTTTGCATGTGCATCAAAGATCTCTCATCAGTCTGTACCACACTTTTGTGCATATTTATGCAAATGACGTACAACTCCATCTAGGCAAGCTTGATGAACTGGTTTTCTTGGTTAATGAGGATCTTACCCAAATCTCTGTTTGGTAAATCGCTAATGGATTTCTCATAAGCCCAACAAAATTCCAAGTAGTAAAAATATCCAAAAATATTTTTAATCTCAATATCTTGCCAAACAAATGCTTAACTAATACTAAAATTACACCTGTTGAACATTGCGCTAGGCTTGGCTTTATAATCGGTCGTAACCTTTTAGGCTATAGACATACTAACGCAGTTATTGGTCGGGTCTATGGATGTTTACATTAATAGTGCCTCTCGTTGCATATGCTGAGGTTGTCTATAGTGCTCTTGATTCACTAGCACAACATAAACATAAACGATGCGGTCTGCTTTGTATATCTCCTTAGAAGATACGACCATATCTCTGAAAACTCCAAAAATCGACTAGGTTGCACACTGCAACAAAAGGTCTTTCTCTGCTTTGACTACATATTGTTACAGTATATATTAAGAACTTCATTCGCTGCCCTTAATAGTATTTTGGCATATGGTGTATTACCAGTTTCCCTGATATAGAGGAGTACTTCCTCAACGTTGTTAAAGAATTCGTGGAGGATTCGTGGATTCCCATCAAATTTCTAAAGGTCTTTGATTGCGTCGGGAATTCGTAGAGAATTGAATATGTCGACATTATTAACATTTCAGTCTAAGGAATGTGGAACTGGAGCTGGAGAAGGTAAACTTATTCGGTAGATATAGTACTAGTACCAGAGGAATGAGTATCTTCGGGAATGGAATTTAAGCTTTTAGATAACTGTTTTAAATTATACGGAAATAAACCCGTTGGTTACTTGGATTGCTTAGACACTCGAAAGCAACAACTTCTAGATAATTGTCTTAAATCATACGGAATTAAACTCGATGGTTTTTTGGATTGTTTAGGCATTAGAAAGCAACAAAAGACACAAAATATGTTACTTAAATAATATAAAATAATACAGGTGTATTAGTTTTAATTCAACTTATAGTAAAGTTACTAACTTATTTGTAATTTTTCGTATTTATTTAGGTTTTCTGTTTGTAATATTTGTAATACTATAATATAGTTTAAATATTTTTTTTTTTTTCTATACTGTTTCTGAAGTGCCCTTTTGCATAGGGTTGCAGAATTTTGTTTTTATTTTAGCACACAACTTACGCGCAGAGACACCTAAGTAAATAGACGAATCTTAACATAGTGATGATCTTTGGTGTTGGTTTTGTAATTGGTAGTTGGTCCAAGGCGATGAAGGGTTGAAACCCCATGGCTATTCTCGTTTATTTTTGGTGACACGTATAATGTTTTTTTTTTTTTTTTTTGAGATTTTATTTTCACTCTCATACACTGTTTTTATGTTTCACTTTAAATGTCATTCAATTTCTTACTCTAAAATGCTTTACTTTATTTGCAATATTTTTAATAAACATTTGAATTTGAGTTTGAGTGGATTGTTTTTAGAATAAGATAATTTATAATGATGAATAAGATGATTTATGAGTGACTTATGTTTTCTGAATTTAAATTTAGCAAACGTTCACACGACGACTGCGCCACTTACGGGATAGAGCTCCCATTCAAGTAAAAAAATACAAATTTTCCTTAGGAATGAATTTATTGGAGTGATTAATTTACAATTATAAATTTAACTTATTACTTTTTGATTGCAAAGGTGATGTGAACTTGAATTGAGCCGGAAACTCAATAGACGCTGATTTAGCAAGTTCATGTCACCTGTGCAAGTACAATGCATTTCGGATATGTTACAATAATTCTTGTTAGGGAATATTTTCCCATTCATATGTTTCTGCTGACGTTGCTGGTGGTGGCGGAATGCCCTGTGTCCTTGGGTGGTGTCATTTGCTTTGCAGTGGGGATATGCAGCTAACGCAACTTGAGCGAGTGCTGCTATGCGGGCATACAGTTGATTTTTATATTTTTGTAAAGGCATAACATCTGCAAAAATTTGATTCGTTAAACCAACTCTAAATTTTAACTTCACAGCTGTGCTTAGTATCGTCGGTGTTTGTAGTTTTATGTGTTTGTCTGTTTTTATAATGACTCAGGAATTTAGAGGGATTAAGAATTTAGACATCTAATAGCCAATATTCAGGGACCAGCTGTTTGACACTTAGATCCCCACAGCGAGATCCCCGCCCTCAAATCTCAGTTCACTCTGATCTGAAGCTACCTGTCTACGAACTAGCGTCATTATTCTTCTCTCACCGTGGTCTCGCCATTTACGTGCGTAGTGATGTAGCTTACCAAATTCCAACCCAGAATTCAATTTCATGTGGTAAGGATTCCATCTTCGTAAGCAAATTATTCAATATTCCTTTATTTACAAAAGCCCCAAACTGTACAGCAATTCGACCTTTAACGAGTTTAATGCATCAGACTCCATACAAAGAACTGTATCCCTGTATCCTTATACTAAAATGGTTATACTATTATATACCTTAAACCATTCTCTTTTGGGGTTCTCTGGCAAGGTTAGAGATATGTTATGTTGGTCTTTCAAGACCAACCCGACAGAGGAAAACCGAAATAAGTTTAAACGAGCCAAGAATGACTACGACGCCTTTCATAAGCGTGTGAAATTTCAATACGACTAAAAACTGAGGCAAAAAACGCCTCATCCTCCATCCCAATGCTCATTTACAATAACATTCCAGCTCTTAGCTCTTTGTACAATACAAGGCCAATCTGCTTGTTGCACACTTTGCGGCCAGCTTAACACTCCCAGAATGTGCTTTGCCACCACCTACGTTTGAGTGCGTCGATTCTTCAATGGGACAAATCCACTTTCGCACTCGTGTAGTAGAAAGAGTTCTTAAAGATCTCAACATTCACAAATTGTCCATATGGTACCATACCACACCACTTCCCTTTTTCTGAAGAGGTGTTCTTCCACGTTTGCAAAATTATTGCGTAACCTTTTTTATCAATCCTACTTTTAAGAAGCCTTTCCGAACAGATGAAAAACAGCATTTGTTCAGGAGAATCTTTTTCTCTCTCTTCCTACAGACCCATTGCACTTACGTCCATTCTTTCCAATGTCATGGAAATGCTGATAAACCTTCAGATCATGAATTTTTTTTTATCAACTGGTTCACTGGCATATCTGACTGGCATAGAGGAACCAAAGCGTACATCAATCTAGTCGCATACGCCCAAAACACCTCTGGACCTGCTAGATAGGATTTAAAATCGTGCGAAAATACTAATATCACTCAGATATGGACACCTTCAAACACCGACGTAGTGTCTCTTGTCTCACTCTTTTCTATCGCTATCCACCACCAGTGCTTCGAAGATATCGCTAGTAGCATTACGCCCCCTCGAACTTTTGATCGCAACACCTGTCTCGCAATGAATGATCATCAGTATATCCCCAAGCCCACTTTCGGATGTACTCCAAAATATCGTGATTCGTTTTTAAGTATAAACTTCAAACATCTCTTTCCATCCTCCCTGATATTGCTTCGAACACACTGTGCAAATTATAATAAATATTACTATTACTATTTTATTATAATAAAATATACACCAACCACATTTCAGAAACCATCGTGTTCGATTTACGAGAATACAGGTTGCAGACATCCAAAATGAAGGGGATCAAGAGAATATTATTATTCAAGCCTATAACTATCATAAGTTGACAGGAATGAACACAAGAGTAAAATTCAGATCCTGCAAAAATATTATTTCCCTGCAATGGCTTGGAAAATTAAAAAAAAAATACGAAGATGTATACCGTTTGTAAAGAAAAAAAAAAGCCAGAACGGCAAGCTACACACATTCCCAAATATCCTGAAGAGATTGTCCATATATGGTTAACATATTCTCAGCTAAGGGGAAGCTTGGCTTGTCTGCCCATGCAAAAATCCTCAATTCAAAAGCAAAATAGAAAACATACAACAATCACTCGGTGAGGTATTATTTGCTTATAAGGGGTGATTCATCGTGAGATTTGATTTTCAATAGGCTTTTTTGACAGACCGAGAAGCTTACGGTGCGCATAATCGACCTACTGAAACCACTTTTGCCAATATCATTCACAAATTTGAGTCCCAGTTTACATAAGTGGATGACACCTGACCGGTTAGACCACATCCAGCACGTAGTGAAAAGATTATAGCTGCTGTAGCTAAAAGTGTACGCGAAGACCGTGACGAATCGATTCGTCGTCGTTGTCAGCAGCTTGGCTTGGCGTATTCGACAACTTGGCATATTTTATGTGAGGATCTAGGCCTAAAAGCGTACAAAATTCAACTTGAGCAAGAATTGAATCTAGGCGACTTGAATTTGCGTTATATTTTCAGTGAATGGGCTCTACAAAAACTCAATGAAAATCCAGTGTTTTATCGTGAAATTTTGTTCAGTGATGAAGCCCATTTCTGGCTCAATGGATACTTTAATAAGCAAAATTGCCATATTTGGGCTGATGAGCAACCCGGAAAGTACCAAGAGCTACCATTACATCCATTTAAAACAACGGTATGGTGTGGTTTATGGGCTGGTGGAATCATTGGTCCATATTTCTTCAAAAATGAGGCAAATCAGAATGTTACCGTCATTGGTAACAATTATCGCGCCATGTTAACCAACTATATGCTTCCTGATATTCAAGCACATGGTCTCGGTGAACTCTAGTTTCAACAAGACTGCGCTACGAGCCATAAAGCGCGTGAAACAATGGACTTGTTGAGATATCATTTTGGTGAGCACTTAATTTCACGTTTTGCTACGGTAAATTGGCCGTCTGGATCATGCGATATCACACATTTGGACTATTTTCTTTGGAGATATGTAAAGTTTCAGGTCTTCAGGTATAAGCCAGCTACGATTGACGCTTTGGAAGCCAACATTACTCGTGTTATCCGTGAGATACCAGTCGCTTTGCTCGAACGAGTCGCCCAAAGTTGGACCTTCCGAATGGACCACCTCAGACGTAGTCGTGGCCATTTCTAAAAAGTAAATGTCATAAATTTTTCTTTTAACAGATAATAACAATTTTAAGTTCGCTTTCAAATTTATGTATTTTACATTCTAAATCAAACCTCACGATGAATCACCATTTAGTATCCCAGATACAGTATGTTAGATGTCGATAACAAAAAGTCTTTCAATTTTGCCTCTATTACGTTCATGATGGAAGAAAATGTATGTATTAAAATATTAAAGAACCTTCCATACACTAGCATTGTGAACGGTAAAGTGGAACGCTTTCATTTTACTTTGACTGAAATAATGAGATGTCTTAAGACCGAAAACATTCATAGATCCTTCACGAAACTTTTAGACAGAACTGCTAATGCCTACAATTTTTTTATGCATTCTGTCAAGGGCAAAAAATCAGCGAAAGTTTTCTTCGGCATGTACGAGTATGCCAATTCAAATTCATCACTTTTTCAAAAAACTCTCCAAGACATTTCATAGTGACGACTTTAGATCACAAGCTAGCGAACCATAATAAAAACATGCAGTCTATAAAAAACTTTCGCATGGAGATATAATTTATATCAAAGGAAACAAAAGTATAGGATCCAAGTACTCCAAGGTACAAGAAGGCAGTCGTGACGCAAAATAGAAAAACTTTAATAGTAACTCAATCTGGAAAAACTGTTCATAAGTCCAATATCAAAACACAATTTCTCTTTTTATCTTTTAGATTATTTCTTGGAGCCTGTACAGCCGACGTCCAAATAATATGTAGACAAAACTATCTCCAGATTAGTAGCCGTAAATACAGAAAGGGTAAGACTACAATTTGGAAATTTCAAAATTATACATTCATTAACTAGGCAATAGGCAGATTTGAAGACACAACTTATCGTAAAGACATAACGATTTGAGAGAACATAACCAGCAACCATACATCCAAATACCACATTCAAATACTAATACTAAAAGGTCTTTGGATTTCATTGGCAGTGATTGGACTGGAGGTAATCCAGACCAGCACGGTTTAAAGATTATAAGTGAAAGAATTAATAGTGCATTAAGCAATAATAATAAGCATGTAGTAATAAGCAAACACTTAAAAGATAATAAAGAATTAAGAAATGAACTTATTATAATTTTAAATACAAAGAAGAATTAAGAAGAGATAAAATAAAGATACTAAATGCTTACATTTTGTCAAATTTTAAAATTAAGGTTAAAGAAAATAAATTTAAAGAAGGAAACCTTCCACATACAAATGCCGAAGAACGATAGAATTCACCAAAGTTAAAAATAAGCCACAATAATACAGTAACTCTTTATATTATTAGCATAGCAGCTACGGAAATAAAGTCCTTCAAGGCTACGTTAATAAAAGCTATAAAAACAGGCAAAATTATAAATTAAATATTATACGAATATATTCTACAATGAAGCAACAATTTATATGGTATGAACCCACTACGTAAAAATTGTCAATTTGTCCTAGAGAAAGTTTCATAGATATTAACAATAAAACATGTATTTCAAGTCTGCTAAATAGCCTTTCCCTGTCTGGACCATCGTAAACAAAAAACACATACCATACCATACATACTTTAAAGAGAGCACAATATGAATCATTCTCTTAAGCTAGTATAAATGTCCATTAATGATAGACGAAAACATAGTCATGTTGAAAGGAACATTCATAATAAAATACTATAACACAACAGCCGAATTACTGCAAGCAAAATTTAGATCATCAGAACCAACTGGGTACAGACTAGAGGTCTGCATGAATGCATTCATTCGTTTGTAAAAACGGATACAGTACTTCTGTGCACACTATTCATTGCAATAATTCGAACAAGTGTACAGCAAAAAAGAATACCACACCACAAGAGACAATTACTGTACAATACTTGGTCACCTGATAACAAAATGAGTGCACTATTTCTTTTTTCTCTCTCACGCTTGGGTGCTTCAATTAAATTCATGTGAGCGAATCGTGTGCAATGTTAACTGTAGAAAATACACTGAGTACACTGAGTGCACTAAATAAAACGATTACAAGCGCTAGTCAGTTTCTAGTTTCGGTTATGTAGGTACAATCATATTACAGTGCGCGAAAGGAAAATAAAATAAATAATAAATAATAAAAAATTTCAAGCAAAATAATAAAATGGAAACTATTGATGTAAGTTAATTTTTGTCCTTTATAGAAAGGTTTTGTTTATACTAACGTTTGATATTTTATTTAACTAGGATTTAACAAATGACTGCGATGTCTCAATGGCCAGCGTTAGTGGTTTGTTGAACAATTCAGTTGTGAAGGAAAAAACTATCAGCGGCGAAATTATACAATAATTAATAATAAAAGATGCCGTAGTAAGGTATGGGATACATTTGGAACAATTAAAAATGAAAACGGCAAAGAAATTCAAAATTTAGTGACGTGCAAAAACTGTTTTTCGGTACAAAAATTCAACTCTAAAAGCACTTCGAATTTAGTGAAACACAAATGTTATATTTTAAAAAATATTGGAACTGATGATAAAATACAAAAAAAAAAAAAAACAAGTAGACGTTGAAGATATGACAAAAAGTGTATTGTTGATAACAAAGTGGTCAATAGAAAACTGCTAACCCTTTAATATTATAAGAGATTGTGGTTAAAAAAATTTCGCTGAATTTTTAATACCTATTGGTGCAAAATATGGACCAAATGTTGACATAGACAAATTATTACCACACGTAGCGTGTGGTGAGGTATGTAGTTTCACGTTACATTCAAAATGTATACAGTAAATACTTGAAAGTTGTAAAAGCTGACATTCTGAGTGTATTGGATATGGACTGACTTCAGACGTTTGGACAGACAATTACTTTAGAACTTCATACCTATCGTTGACAATCCATTACGTTAAGGACGGGAAACTAATTTCCAGACTCCTGGGTTTAAAATCTATGAAGAGCGTATCATGTACAGGTGATTGTTTCTATAATTGTTTAAAGTGCAACCAAACATTTTATTGAAATTTCAGGTCAAAACATTTATTCTAAAATCTCAACACTTTTAACTGAATTCGAATGTGATTTAAACCGCTGCTGCTCTCCGATCACTTAATCATAACTTCTGCATAAATCATTTATTGCATAATATTATAGAAAAAAGTATAAAGGAAATACCCGAAATAACTGAACCTTAGTATGTACGTGCACTAAACTAGTAGAATATTTTAAAAATCGGGTGCTAATTGTTCTCTCCAAACAACCTTAAAAAGTTATGTCTGTACTAGATTTAATTCAATTTATTATTTATTGCTTTCCATAGAAAAAAGTTGGGTCGAAATCACAAATATATTGCGGAAAAAAATGGATTGCAAAAAATTGGTAACATTAGCTTAAATTACATAAGTGGCTTAATTAAAATTTTAAGTTTTTTAAGGAAACGTCAAAAGTGTTAGAAGGTGAAAACTATCCGACTCTTCATCTAACAATCGATCATATCCATCGTTTAAAAAAAGTATGTGCTGTTAATTCTGAAGATTTAGAAGTAATTAAAAATTTTAAAACAAAATTAAGCAACTTTTTGGATACCACTGTTATACAAAATTTGACAATAAATCATAAAATTGCTCTATTCCTATTTCCTCCCACAAATAAGTTATTTCGATTTGATGAAGCCGAAAAAAAAAAAAAAAATTATTAGAGATAAATGCAAAAATTGTATGCAAGATTATGCAAATGAAATACCAGATGCTCAAATTTTTGAACGACTGTTAAATGAAGAGTTGGATTGCCTTGTATCACATGGTAGAGATTTGTTTGCAGACTTTATTCAACCAGTAAAAACTACTAATGATAAAGTTAACAGCAAGCTACTGGCATATGAAAATGTAAATGTAATTTTTCATGAAGATTTTGATGTTTGATGGAACACGCTAAAAGTATTACAATAAATCTGCTGAATCGGAAATCCGATTATCATAGGCATAATATCCATGGAAGCAGTTTGGTAGTAACCAACACCTCCGCTAAAATACGTCACACATTAGCAAAATTCCGTTCCTCTAAATCTGGCCCCAAACAAGTGCGTTTGCATTTAGGACGGGAGGAGTTCACAAAACAATTTATTTCAATTCACTACAACTACTCATTCGTTCTCACGGATCATCACATACTACAGCTACCATGAGCCTATCACATACACTTAATGCTGATACCTATAACGTCTGGTACTCATATGGTAAGCATTAAGTAAGTCTTAAGCTTGAACTCACACAATATATATTTTTTTATTTATAAAACTTAATAAACAATTTAATTAATTTATAACTTGTGATAGAATCATAACATATGCATAAATACAAAAATACAGTTGTCGTTACTGTTGCTGCTGCTGTTGAACACAATCGATACTTTCCACCTGTGTGTTGAAGTTTTTTTTCTTCTTCGCACTTGTTACTTCTTAGGTAAATTAGACAATCTTACCCAGGTAATCAACTGGATGCAAAAGAGAGCATTTTGTTTATTCTTGTGCCGCTGTTGTAGAAGCTTAATAACTAGACAAACAATTTTTGAAAATAACTTAACTATCTATTTGCTAACTTTGTGGCCTCATGCAGGTTTTACAAGACCTAACCTACCCTAACATATATAATTGAACAGTTTATTTATTTATTTTTAACACTTGGAGTATGGAAAAAACGCTTGCAATCATTGAAATTTATTTTCCTTGAATTGAAGGAAATGAAGGGAATAATTCTTTTTCTCGAAATTCAAACATAAAGTTTCATCAGAGAGAACTGATGGCGACTCTTTGCAAAGGGAAGCTACGATTCAGAATCACTAGGATTACAGGTTAAATAGATTGGATGATTGGATAGATTGGATCTGAGTAGATTTAGTTTAATATATCTATTAAAAAAATGTATAAACTTAAACTTAAGATTAAATTGAGATTAATTTGATTAACTTGTTGAATAAAAAACTTATGAATACAAATTTATTCTTGGAAAACTTTTTGCTTCTAATAAAACGGATTGCATGCACATGATGTGCACTGAGACCTGAGTTGATACACAATATAAATTCATTTTCAACTAGAACATAAATATCATATTATCATAACTATTAGTAAAAAAACAAAATATAGAAAAATTTCCGAAATAAGCATATAGAAAAGGAAGCACATCTTCTTCTAGTTTTCAGAAACCATTCATAATTAAAAGCAATTCAAAAATCATTTTTCACATATTTTTTAGTCCCCAGAATACGGTTAATGAGGATGATATTTCCTACGTGATACTCGAAACAAAAAGCTTTCGCCCCATTTGGTTTACGTCCATTAAAATCTGGTTATATTTTGCGAAAATACAACAATTTGAAAATTAGTAAATTGTTTGCAGTTCTTGAGTGATCTTCCAATTAATTTGCCTAGTTTATATGCACCTATAAACATAGATAAATATAAATTTAATGGGTAAATCAGGTTATTACAGTTATTTGACCTCTAACTTAAACGAAATAGTCCAAACAAAAAGGAATTGGGAATTTCGTATTTTACTAAAACACAAATTGAATGGAAATGTTAAATATCTTTATCGGTTTTTATGTTAATTTTTGTTTGATCACTTAGCAGAAGCTCATAATACCAATACATGAATGGTTCATGGTAATGCAACAATCTACAAAAGAAGTGTTTGTTAGAGTAAGAGCATAAGAGCGACATCTCATATTTTATTAACCTGTCAGCATGCTCCCCAATGATGATTCCAATGGAAGACATTTTTCAGGGGATCAGTAAATCATTCGAGTCTATATAGTAAATAGTATATGTAATTCAATCATCTATAGCAAGTGTTACTCAAGCTGATTTTAATAACACTGATCTTATCTAGATACGAATATGTCTCTAAAGCTGTTACAGGGTAGGGCGTTGAATATTTGTTGTAGTTACTGACCTATAAACATAAGTGTTTATAAAAAATTATGCAATATTTTTAACATACATATATGAATATCATATTATATATGTTATATAATGTGTATTATACGATAATGAAATTTAGTTTTGAAAAATTTAATTTGAAATTAAAAAGAATTAATTTGATGTTTAAAAAATTAAATTCGAATTTGAAACAAAGGTATCTGTAATCAAAAATTTTAATTTGGAACTAAAAATTTATAAAATTAAATGTATCTAATTCTTCAGATTTTACATTGCACCATTATCAATTTGTATTACTATGTAAATATTTCATTATAAATTTAAAATTTAAACATTTCAAGCCGGGCATTATTGCAATTCTACTAAACGTAGACAAATAAAATTTAATATTATGCATATATGAATTCTAGAAAACAAATCGTTTTAACCAATTTAATAAAATTAATACTTTTTCGGTCAAAATAGCCATATATTCGTATCAATTGTGCGTAATTAGTTTTAGGTACAAGAATTAGCGCCCTTTTGTAGTGATTCAAAAAACTCCGAAGAGAGTAACGGTGCTCATGAAAAGTCAACAAGCTCTATTCCCAGAAATAGAATTTCTTACAGCTCCACGCAAGGCATTTTTAAAACTGTCTTCATCTAAATAAGAATAAGATCACCGTATAAATAACTTGACGATTTAACAAGGTCGTAACTTTTTCAATGAACAGTCAATAAGTACTATACACAAATACCCACAAAAATTAAAGGGCTTTAAATCGTATATCTTAAAAAAGTCTCGTGATACTGCCGTAAGTTTTTTTATATTTCAAGAAAAAGATTACAGGTAAATTCTTACATATTATGTTAAGAACAAAGGTTACATTTAGGATTCAAAGGGAATACAGTTTTTGAACGGCAGTGCTAATTGCTACTAGCATATCGTTACAAATATACGTGTTTTACATCTGATATATGTATATTCGAATTCTTATGTTGGCCACCGGTTGGACGAATTTTTTTTTTAAGACTTACTGTGAATATCCGCGTATTAAAGTGAAAAAAATATTCGGCTGTTAAGATATACTTACATATGGGTTTTTTAAATGAAACTTTAAATTGTATTATTACTGTCAATTAATCACCTTTTTTATAAATCTATAGATTGTTGATAAACAGCCGAATGAGCACCGCTTTGGGTACCTAGTTATTTACCTAAGGACGGATAAATGTACAGAATTTACTTCGAAATATTTTCGATATTCTGTGTAAGTTATCAACTTTGTTCTTTCCTTTAATTAAATAAAAAAAATATAAAAATTGTATGTGGGTACATTTAAATAAGAAGTGTTTTTTTTTTACTTTTTAAGCCAACTAATTTTTTGTCAAGTGATAAAATTGCGAATTCATAGATGTATAAAGGTAGTCCCAAAATTCATGCAAAATTTTAATAATGTGCCATTTTTGAGATAAATTGTTGCCAAGGAAAAAAGGCAATAGGGCGCTATACGGGAAAAAAACGCCGGAATAGTGGTTTAACTTCATAAACTCTGAGGAGAATAATTCAAGAATTCAGGGAGACTGAGTCACGTATTTATTTATTTTATTTGTTTGATTCGACTCTGTACATATATAAGTTATAAAACTTTTGTTTGCGTACAGGAAAATACATATTTAAAATCTATAGATATATTCTAGAAGGACACATAAATAACAAAGTAATAATGAAAACTAGGAAAAGAAATGATAGAGATATAAAGAAGAGAAAGTAAAAATAAAAGTGATGGATAAATTAAAATAATGGATAAACTAAAAGCCATCAAGTCGCATAGTATTTAAAAAGCTCTTTTTTAAAATGTCTCACGCTCCTTCAGTTTGTGGGGAGATTATTCCAGAGACTTACCGCATGTATGAAAAATTGACGTCTGCTAACCAAAACCTATGTTTGGGAGGAATTATATTTAGAGTTCTTTGCGACCGACCAAACTTTATTTTACTTGACAAGTAACTCGAAGCTTCATTATGAACAATCTTGTGCAGTAAGAGAACTGCCCGGCATTTAAAAATGACGTTTCTTTAGATACGTCCAGCGATTTTCTTGGTGAGTGTGGATATATGATCATACCGACTTAGGTTGAAAACATATCTAGCACAGTTATTTAAAGCAACATTAAGTTTCCTCGACGAGACTGAATCCAAGCACGCAAAAATTTCACTACCGGAAAATACAATAGGTAAGACAAAGGACTTAGTCAGTTTGAATTTCACAGTAGGAGGAAGATAAAGTTTTGTTGGGCTTATTCCCCCGAAGATGCTATATATTTTTGAAACGACAGCATTTATGTGATCACTCCAGTCGAGGTTATGGTTAAAGTAGATACCCAAATTATAATTTTTTCTGCAAATTGGATTATTTCATTATTAACTAATGAGTAATTTCATGAGAAGAAATTCCACATTGTTTCTATAAATTCTGAGTGCTTTAGTTTTACATGGATTAAGACTCAAACAATTCTTTTGTGACCATAGCTAAATTGAATTCAGATAAGAATTAATAGCATTAACATTTATTGACACAGCAGACCTAGATATGGTAGTCACAATTTTATATTTGATTATAGATATCATGAAGATATAGATATAGATATCATGAGAGGTCCTAGGATAGATCCTTGAGCGACCCTGACATTACGGGTAGACATGCAGAGCTTTTGCCCTCATAAAAGACAGTTTGATTCCTACCTTGAAGATAAGATCTCACAAGGCGACATGCATAACAATTTAAAGCAAATTGATACTTTAATTTGTGTAAAAGGATAGGATGGCTTACTGAATCAAATACTTTAGAGAAGCATAAAATATAATTAACGAGAACATTCTTCATCAATATATGCTCGTACGTCATCGGAGACCTTGAGCAATGCTGTAATGCAGTTATACTTTGATCTGAAACCTGATTGGTTACTGTTAATCAGTTTGGCTGTATCGAGCAACAACTTAACCTGGCTGTAAATAACTTTCTCGAAGACTTTACTAAGGAAGGGAGGAATAGCAATGGGGCTGAAATCGAAATTTCTTTGACGGCGCAATTTTGTGATGAGTATAATTTTTCAATGGGAAAAGACCTGTTGTTATTATAGTATTACAAATATGCAAAACGCGATAAAGAATAACATGTAGCAACATTTTTATAAATTTAGGTGAATTTCGTCAAGCCGTTCAGCATTGACTTAACAGAGAGGATGGTCTCCGCAACTGTAGTTTCCTCAACACACTGAAATGAATAGGATCTCGAAGTTTCAGATTCTCCCTGTTCGCCCCCAAAGAAGGGAAAGTCGATAGAACTATTGATTACTCGACATCACTACAGACAGGTTCGCTTTTTGTTAGGCCTATTTGTTTTATGGTGTTCCAGAATGCAGAACTAGACTTATTAGAGTTACATCTAATTTGGTAATATTAACTCTTGCTTCTGCGAATCAAACACGTAACATCATTTCTCATTCGTCGAAAAACGTCGTACATAAAAGGACATTTATATCTACGGCATCTATAATACAGCAGGTTGCATCTTCGTATCTCGTCTTGTATTGTATTTCTCAAGTTAGCCATGTGATGCTAGGATTTCTTACTTTTTTCGCTATTACAGGGACGAGTATGTCGAATAAGTACTCGATTTTGTTTTTGAACATCGAAAGTTGGACATTTACATCTGACGAACAGTAAAGTGGCGACCAGTTAAAACTACAACAATCTTCAAACTGGCTGGTGACATTAATAGAAGAGAAGTGACAAAATTTAACAATCGTATCATAGGAGACAAACATAAGTCATAGTTAGAGCTATTGTATAATAGAGAGATATTGTAAAAGAGAAACCCGGGGATGCAATTTGATCATAGTAGGCAAGCCAAGTCCAATTTCGATAGAAGAAAAATACCGAGTAATGAAGGAGTTTTATCAGGTGCAAGATGAGTGGAATTGGCGTCATTCACAAAATGAAAACCCAATGAACTTACGTCATCAATGAATTATTTATTTTTACCCTTAAGAAGATCTAAATTGAGATCCCCACAAAGAACAACTTTTTCATAAAAAGGTCCCAACTTTTCGAGTAGATCCCTAACTTTTGTATAACACACAATATAACATAATACTTTATGCCACAAGTTTCGTTTCCCATTATTATCACTACCTGGTTTTTCATGAACACATGAGATGAACACATTGAGCATTGTCATACAGCAACATGATACACCTATACATCAAGCCGCCACAAGCAGCAACCTGAGATACCTGTGGAAGCACGGAGCAGTCGAAGGCAGCGGTGAGAACGTCTGGGAAGAAAAAGCTCTGTGTCAGCAGATTAATAGTATTTAAGGTGTAGTTTTAAAGCAAATGTTATGTTAGTCTTTTGATAGGCAGAATCGCTGCCTATATTTGGAATTGAATAAAAAAAAATTTAAGTTTGAAGTTTTTTAATTTACATAGTTCCTAAGAGCAATTTAAAACCTTGCATTGTTATCTCTACGAAAATGTTTTCAGTAACATTTGTTTCCGTTGATTGCCTGATTACTTCACACTTAAATTTTTTTTTAATGTATATTGCAGCACCACAACCAGGCCTAGTACCAGACCTACCAGAACGGTACATTATGTACTCATTCAGTTTAAATAGATCAGTACGGCTTTAACCTGGTTTCAGACAGACAAAAAGCAAACGTACCACATCAATTTTTTTCACAATGCTTTAGAGGTAAAGGTGACACATGCGAATTTCCTTATTATCCTCATTTGTTATGTTTAGCAACATCTTTGTTTTTCTGGGACAAGATACTTCACTAACGAATTATTAAGTTCGTGCAACATTCACCACAAAAAAGAGCGGACGAAGAAAAAAAAAAGCAGTTAGATGAAAATAGGCAGTAGTATGAAACGACTATAGGCTGTTACAAATAATAAATAATAAATGATTAGCTTCAATGAAAGTATGAATAAAAAGAAAAAAAAAAAAAAAATAGATAAAAAAATGTGAAAAGGAAAGAAATAATATGAGATAGGGAATATAAGTACACTAGCTAACCACGCAGGCGTTGCCCTGCGTCATTTCAAATTGCAGAAAATCTGTGGTCAATTGTCCACTGCAATTGATGCTTTGTGTTGAAATATTTGCTGGATGGATTGCGGTCGGGTCGATTTTGAATTGTATTTCCCCTCATTGAAGCATTCTGTGATAAACGATATTTTTCATTTTGTTGTCAGGTGCGAAAACGATCAAAGCGGATGGTTTTCCGGGTACATGCGGCATACAGTTGACTGTGCGAAAAACATTCATTTTCCACATTCGGGCCACAAACACTCAATGATCGGCCTTGTGATTTATTGATTGTCATGCCGAATGCAAGACGAATTGGAAATTGGATTCCCTTAAACTCGAATGGCATATCGGTTGAAATCATTGGAAATCTCGAAATGAGTACTTCCTCACCTTTGAACTTTCATTTTAGTACTCTCGCACGAATCACATTGCTCATGAGTTTTGCGATCGCTAAACGCGTTCCGTTGCATGATTTTGGTTGATTGTATTGCGAAGCATGATGACGAGTGAACCAACCCTCAATTGTGAATTGTGCGGTGGCTAACTAGGCACATCCAATGAATTCAAAAACTCAGTTAGGAAGATGGTTGCTTCGTCTTCGTTTGTTACACCGCCGATAGATTTGAAGGAATTAGAATGTTCTTTCACTCAACCGATCGTAGTTTTTGTAGGAAGCAATGATATTCGAAAACACTTTGTCGATAAGCTCCTCTTTCGTTGCGACGAAATAGCAAAAATTCGACGAGAACGAAATCAATCCATTAGATGCGTCGACAAGAATACAACCATTACCGATAGAGAGCTGTTGATTGAAGAACACTTTGGCAGATGGATCGTTTAGCAATGCAACGCGCATGTTTGTCGTCAGCTCAACTTTCTTCATATAACGCCACAATGTCGATGATTTGAGGCAAGCATTGATCTCATCGGCAGCGGTCGATCGTGGTATTAATGATAGTGTTTGTCGGAAATCGCTTGAAAGTAAAATCAATGCACCCCCAAAACGTGTTGCGTTATTACGAAGATCTTTCTTAGTGCGATTTAGAGCTTCTAACGCACGCTTATGCGACATTGCGCATTCAACCCAGATTGGACCTTGCTGAATGTTTCGCTATGTTACATGTTGGCTCTTCAACCGCTTAAAGGTTTAATTGCAATTTCAATGCCGAATGAGCGGTTCGGCAACCTTCCAGCAGCGTAGCCGCTATTCCAGAAGAAGCAACTGCTACAGCAATTTCCGATCCTGCAAAACTGTAGCCAAATATGAGGAATATCTTGCCAGTGCCACCAGGCGCATCAAGGAAAAACATCCCAACATTTCCATTATCAATTGCCTTCATCACGGTATCGTACACTTATTTTTGTTGTGGATTCAACAAAGGTACATTCATTCGAACAGATTGGCTTAATGCATGTGTGTCGTGTTCATGTTCACACTGTAATTTTCGTTCGAAAGCGTTGTTTATTCCACGATCTGGCGATAGCATTACTAACCTGACTAACGAACTGCCGCACATGAGGTTACACATGTCTTCTTTCAAAACCAAAACCTGGTTGTGCATCTCTTCATTCATCTCAAGATGGGGATTCTTTGAATGGACACAAACTTGATGTAAAATGTCTTCTGACATGTCATCATTGTATTTGTTTCACAAATCACATGGATTCGATGAAAAACATGTGGAAATAATGATCGCAAATAATGTGCGTATCTAACTTGGAGATGCGGAAACAGTTGCTTCAGCGATTGCCATTTCCCAATGCGTATCATTTTCAAACAAATTGAGCTTCTGACGTGCAGCAGGAAATGTTAGCAACACTACAACATTGACAGTTCGAAGTCATTCAAATGATGTTGGCCACGAACATTCACCAGCAATAGTCGCAAGTAAAAGCATTCATCATTCTTCGGATGAACTGT
The DNA here is from genome assembly GCA_907269105.1 of Volucella inanis. Classification (NCBI taxonomy): domain Eukaryota; kingdom Metazoa; phylum Arthropoda; class Insecta; order Diptera; family Syrphidae; genus Volucella; species Volucella inanis. The sequence continues at coordinate 113,245,928 of OU026153.1, read as the reverse complement.
ATAAATACGGCCAGGAGCTTCAGTAGAACACACATCCGGATGACCAGGAACTACATCGCCTTGAATTCGATGAAGCATTCCAAGTGTAATAACGCGCCATCTCTAAGTAAAGTAACGTCCGTGCCAACGTGTAACTTTGGCAAATCGAGAAGAAACTGGTCAATGTTGTCGCATGTGGGTTTTGAGCAACTTGAGGGGCATTTGCTGCAGTGAAATAATCTCGTTGACCGTTCTCCAGATGAACTGCCAAATGTGTAACAGTCGAGTAGCGTTCGTGAATGGAAAATGAAAATATACGCATCGACCAACTTGATAGCACGTGATTTCATCATTGGCATCAGAAGCTTGAAGACCAAAAACCGCCATGCCACTGCCTTTCGTGACATATTTGCAGATGTACTTGATGGACTTCACTGAATTGCAATACTTGGAAATATGTGACGAATAAGAACAACTTAAGAGTTTTCGACCACAAAATCATTTCCTTCCACTTTGACTGTAATTGCTCTACCGCCATCATCAGATGATCGACGCCGATACAGTGAATAGTCATGGTTGCCAGCAATGGTATTATCAGTCAAATTTCGTGGATTCGCGTAAATGAATGTACTCCTACGTACGTAGTTTGCTTTGATTTAAACTGATAAAAAGAGGAGCTCCGCTTCTATTTTGGCATACATATCGACACAAAATTGCTGAAACAATCTGTGAAACTGAAGCAAATAGTTATCGACATTTTGGCGAATCATCAAACGATACGCGTAAAATGATATCAGTGACATTATGATATTAATACTCACAGGTCAATGGATTTATCATCTTGATGTTGATACATTATCCATTGTCTCCTTGCCAAAACATCAGTGGGTATTGCAATGCATCGTATGAGCGATGTGTTTCGGATATTCATTGCAATTGCCCAGAGTCCCGAGGTGTGAGCATAATATCGCGTGATTCCAGATTTTCGCCAATAATCACTACCGCAACCTCATCTATTGCTGGAGCGTTAAATTGGCATTCGTGCGTTCCAGCAGGTCGATTATACGCTCTGATCACAACTTTATAGTCATCACTTGACATGCGATCCAACACAGTTTTGAATAACCGAACCAATACATGATGTTCATGAGGTAGCTGGTGCAGATCTCGAAGAAGTCCTCTTCTCATTGCCGTATTGATTATTTAGCGCTGATCAAGTTGATTTTCCACATTGCCCATGAAGTAGCTTTGGAGGAATTTATATTGTGCGTCTTCAAGTGGTAGCAATGATCCAATTCGATGGAGAATTAGATCTTGGATCTCTTGAGTCGATGACGAAATTTGAATCAATGATTTTCTTTAATTTATTTAATCTTTATTTCTTTAATTAAATTAAATAAATGTCGGGCCATACTAACACGGCGCTGTTCTCGTGCGATTTCTTGCTCATCCGTATTCAATTGATTGATTATAATCCGAACTCTACTTGCATTACGGGTTCGATGCAAAAGATTAGATCTTCTGGCTTGAGGCATTGTGAATAACACTGAGAAATGAATGTTACAAAAGCAATTAAGAAATTATCGATACATACATGTGCACAAATGTCGTAGCCTCACAATATAAACATCGATGCAAACATGTGATCAAATGTCATAACCTCACAAAATAAACATCTTCGTTGGCAACTTACCGTTTGAAAACAGAATTCCACACCAAAAAGATCAATCAGAATGAAATGAAAAGCAAATTCGAATTAATTTTTAGAATAATCCACCTAAAAATTAATTGCACAATCCGAAATTAAAGTTTGGATTGATTGTCGATGCGCACTCAATCACAAAGAACATAATCTTTCGAAATGGGCACTTCATCAAACTTAACTCACCTCTATGAAATCACTTTTCGTTATTAATTTTCACAAAAAAATCATTTTAAAACAATGTATTAAATCAAATTGAATTACAATAACTGTCGAAAGCTGTAAAAATTTGATAAAACTTAAAAAAATGCACAAGTTGATGCACACAACGCCATCTACTGGCAATACCGGAACCAGCATTTTAAATCATGTTCGTTTTTAATGTGTGACAAAAAAAAATTGTCAATTGTCACACAAATTTGGTGCAAAAACAATTGTCGCAAAAATTGTAAAAAAGAAAGAATGTCCCAACGTAACGTAAATATAAACGTCATCTATCATGAAGATGGCGTCGTAAAATCCCTCCATGGAAAATGAATTTTCTTCATAATTTTTTTTCGGGGATTTTTCACAAGATTAAGATTTTTTCGGGAATTTTCTTGGGTATACTTCTTGTTTGGCCAGAGACCAGTCCGAATTGAAGTTTTTTTTTTTTTTTTGTGAAAATAGAACACTGATTTTTAATGGGAAAGTAAAAAATATTTTATTCAAACTATTGGCCATTGCTAGTTACACATTTTCCCATCTTTCAGATAATTTATGGATTCCACGCCAATAAAACTGTTCGTCTTTTGAAGCAAAACAAAGTCACCCAATTTTCGACTTCTTCGTTGGATTTGAAGTGCTGCTCAGCTAACGCGTGTCCCCTCGATGAAAACAAATGGTTGTCGGAAGGAGCCAGGTCTGGTGAATACGGCGGGTGGGGTAGCAGCTCCCAGTCAAGTGCTTTCGTTGTATCCTAAACCAGTTTTGCTTTGTGTGTAGGTGCTTTGTCGTAGAAATTACCTTGCCGTGTCTTCTGGCCCATTCTGGTCGTTTTTCGATCATTGCATGGCTCAAATTTATCATTTGTTATCGGTAGCGATCTGTACTAACGGTTTCACCAGGTTTTAGGGGCTCATGGTGCACCACACCTTTCTGATCCCACCAAACACACAGCATTGTCTTTTTGCCGAATCGATCTGGTTTTGCAGTCGAAGTTTGTGGTTGTCCCGGATTAACCCATGATTTTTTCCGTTTAGGATTCTGAAAAATAAATCCATTTTTTATCGCCAGTAGCAATTCTGTGTGTCCTTGAAGCAAAATTTTAAAAGTGGTTTTATATCTGTCTTTCATTCAATTCATGTGGCACCCATTTTCCAGACTTTTGGATCTTTCCATTTAAACGGTCAGAAATTATTTGTTGTGCAACATTCCACATTTCTGTCACTTGTTTCTGACTCAAAGTGTCATCTTCATCCAATATTGTTTGCAATTCGGTTTCTTTAAACTTTTTTTGTGGTCTTCCACGTTCTTCATTTCTCACAAAGAAATCGTTATCTCTGAACTATCTTTTGATTGTTGTTTCTGATAAAGCATGCCTCGACAAGCATTCGATGTGACTCTGCCTTACTTTTCATCAAATGAAAACAAAAAGTTAATGCTCTCCGCAAGTCATCATTTTCTGGTACAAAATTCGACGTCTTTTGCTCAATGACTTTATGTATACTAAATATGTTAGACAAATTTATACTTAAATTAAGGCCCGTTCACAATAAATGTTCCCTATCGAGACTATTGTATCTTGACGCTCACTTTATACCGGTATACCCGGTATCAATTGTTGATGTCGACGGTGGAAATAAAAAAAAAAACACAATAATTTTAAGGACTTACTACCGAGAAACCAAAAAAGTCTGGGAGCGTCAAATTAACGCGTCTATTGACTATGATATGACATCGTCACCGAACTTAGTGGGCTTATACTCTCTGGCCCTCCTTCAAGAAATCGTTCAACACAGTTTGTGAGAGTGTTGCTGATAGTCCAGGAACAGCAATTGGGCACCTTGGTAAAGAATTGGATTTTCATCTTCATGCACACAAAGTGCAACTGCCTCAACAACTGAACCCTGCTGTACGGATTATGGAAAAAAAACCAGTGGATGCTGATTTTTCAAAGAAAATTATTTTAGGCGATCAAGCTAATTTTCATCCTGATGTTGGGGTTGAGAAAATTCACAAGTGATTGTTGGGAAATTTCCTTGAAAATGCGGCTGGTCAGGCCTTAATAACAGTTAGTGTAGCTCGCTCGATGTGCTATTTCAGTTTTTTGTGCCTAAATTGAAAGACATCGGTGTGGACGACATGAGGTTTTAACGAAACGGTTAATATGTCAAATGCCATACAGCACAAAAAACAATTTGTTTATTTTGAAGTACTCAACCATCCAACATTCATAAATTCATAAAGATTTATTCCCGTTCATTCATTTCCACAGTAAGCTCTTTACATTTTGCTGGCTAAAATATAGACTTTAAGATTGTGTGCAAATGCGGGCTTTTAATTAGCTTGATATAACCAATCCTTTCACATTGTCATATAAAATTGAACCGAATGGTATTTTCCACTGTATTCCACTATCAATTCCTATTTAATTGTTTTTTTTTTTTTATAATGTGCAACTAAATATATACCATATCAATTTTCTGTATAAGAAGTTTCATAAAATATCTACGATATTTATCCTTTGTCACAATTTAGATATATATAAGAATATGTATGAATATGGATAACTCGTAATAAACAAATATTTGGATGTGTATGTTATGTATATAAATATGTTTATTTAATATAATATCTTCACCACACATCGCACAAGTAGGGGTTGTTTGTTTTTTTCTCTATTTTCATTCCAAGCAAAGTGAAATCGGTGTTTATGATTTTAAACACCTTAAATTTTAAACATCTTAAAATGTGAATATGACAAAACTTTTAATGTCGATTTTTAGAAATACATTTATTTTCTTAATTCTGAAGTCAACAAATTCATTGCACACGAAAGACAACTAATAACTAAAAATTCGTTGAAAAGCATTTTCAGCATTCGAAGGAAGCTTATGCCGGAATAGCGCATAATTGTTCATTTAAGAATATATGACCACAATGTTTATGGCTTCAGTTGTGCCACGCCTTTTCTTTTGGTTTGATACTCTTCATCCGATGAGGAATAACGTAACGTCCGCTCCGCTTTCTCGTATTGATATGCAGTTCTTCTAGAAATCTTTTTTCTAACTGTGTAATCGATGTACGAGAAATTAGCTGATATGCCACAGTGGTCCGGCGAGCCTAGTGGAAATAGCATATTGATAGTATTTATCAAGGTCAACATTTAAAAATAAGGCCAGGGTGTTGGCGGCATGAGTATCAAAGTCTGGTATACGTGTGGGCTCATTTACAAGCTGGGTGAAGTTGTTTTCCGCATCGAAAATCTTAACACACCATCCTTCGGCTGTTATCTGTCCAAAATGTCGAAGCCACCTAGAGTTGTGTATATTGAAATCGGCCGTAACAATAATTTCAGTGTGTGGATACAGGGATACAATTCTTTGAATGGAGACAGACAGCGCATTGAATTCAGTAAATATACAAATTGACGTTTAATTTGGGACTTCTGTAAATGAAGTAGTAGTAGATAATTTGCTTTGGAATATGGAATTTTAACCACATGAATTTGAATTCAGGATTGGAACACGATGCTATTGTGATGGAGTTTGGTAAGTTACAACGAAACGTACGTAAATGGCGAGACCGCGTTGAGGGAAGAATAATAGCACTAGTTCGTAGCCAGGCAGCTTCAGATCACAGTGATCTGAAAGGTGTGGGCGGTTTCATTATGTGCCAAAACATCTGACCTTCATTTGCAAACTTGGACGTACGCAGAAAAATTATTAATTTTTAATCCGCGTATATAAGCTACGTCAACCCTGAATTCCCTAGCCAAAATCATAATCAAACACAGAAAATTTGTTCTGAAAAAACTTCATACCTCAGGAGAGAGTGGACTAGTGGTCTATTTAAGCTTTTCTCTTCGTGATGGTAAAGATAATAATTGTTATTAGAACGGTGGTAAAAGTATTTACTGACGACGTTTTAATGTTATGAAGGACTTCGGTCTTGGTGTTTAGATTAAATAGTCTTGATCCGGTTAGAGAGTTGTATTCTTTCAATTTCTCGAGGCTCGGGACTTCCTTCGTGAGGTTGGCCTCAATGTTGCAGTTTAGAGGTGAAGGCACATGTATTTCATCCCAAAAGATGTTGGAGTTGTCTTCCTCAGTCATGGCGCTGAGTTCAACGTCACAATTTTTAAAGTGGAAAAATGCTGTACCTTGAATTTTTGTGGTTTTTGTGCTGCAAGTAGAGTTAACAAATATATCGGGAACGTTTATAAATAATATAAAATTAGGTTTCGGTTGTGAGATTTTTGTGATTCTTTCGGCGTAACTGAAGGGACAATTTTCCGATTTGTTAGCCATTAATTTTCCGTTGCATTGTAAATTTTGGATATATTTCTGGTAGTTGTTTTTTTTTTCTCTCTCTATTTTCATTCCAAGCAAACACAAATTGATGATCGATGATTTTAAACATCTTAAAATGTGAATATACTACATAATTTTTAATACTAGAGATACATTTACTTTCGTAATGCTGATGTCAACAAATTCATTGCCTACGAAAAATCAAATCAACCAAAAATTCGTTGGAAAGCATCCTCAGCATTCGAAGGAAGCATATGTCAGCGTTTATGTCATTCAAGAATCTAAGGCTACGATGTAATAAAAAACAGATTGCACATTGTTTTGCTTACTAGTTTGAAAAAAAAGGACAGAAAAAACAAATTGATGGCAAGGATAGAGTTTGCCAACGGACACCAGCCTAAACTAACCCGAATGTAGCACGATTCAAAATGCAGGTATAAAATGATTTCCATATTCGTTTTATAAAAGAAATTGTCAAAAAATGGATAGCACATGTACAACGGCATTAGGGAAGCGTGTTGTGCGATACGAAATGTGGGCCTTCGTTTTAAAGTTTACAAAAACAAAACCACTGTCGTCATAAAGAATAAAGAACTTCCTAAAGCATTTACATACATAACTGTAATATTGAAAACAATAGCATCAACCAAGTGTTTTATATTAAAAATCGCAAATGTGTCAAATATGTATCCATTTGATAAATTGCTGAGATTTTGTAGCTAGTTGGTGAAACCATACTAAGTGTATGTATATAGAAAAGAGAAAAGAAGTAGAAAATACGATTGCTAAATTCTTCTGTACATTTGTTTATATACAAACATGCAAACCCATACATATATGGTATGTATATATGTATACTGCTTTAAAGTATTTTTAAAAAGCGTGAACGGATTATGTTAATAGCTAAGTGCACGTTTTGTTTAATCAGAAATCAACTAGATTTTTTTACAACCACGTATGAATATATGCAATTGTGGAACATCTGGATACCTATACCTCCTAGAATACTCATAAAAACGATTTTCCAAGATAACAAATTCTTTCTATGCCACTTCTCATTGGTAGAGAAAACTGGACCAATCAAAATCTTGCATGTTTCTTAACCTACCATTTTTCAGTAGTTCTTACTCTTATCCACATAAGGCTACATACCACAATATTTAAGAGAAATTTTTGAATAACACCAATCTATGCAGAGCTCTACTTGATTTATTTTTATATTCTCTTTCGCTCTTTGAAGGCATTCATTCCTCATTCTCCTTCTTTGATGACGTCATAAGAAATGAATATGCCGTAAATGATTTTAAATATTATTGGTTTCGCTCCATCCTTATACATATGGATTATATATATATGGATTTATTCAACTATATTCCTAACTTTAGTTTCATAAATTGTTGGATTGTTATTTATATGATAACCAAGTTATTCTGGATGTTAAGGGGTTTGTTTTAAATGCATTACTAATTCATACATTCAAACTTATCCCTATGTATATTTAAGTCGTATATTATTATATTATTATTCTATTTGCATGCATATGGGCTTTGTTTTTAAATTAAATTAAAAATATTTTTTGGTTTCATGCATATGTGAATATGTATGTATGTATATCAAAAATGCAAAATGATTGTTGAACATTTACAATGCCATTTAAAACATTAGTAAATATAAAAACACGCCAGTACCTAAAAAAAAACACAACTATCTGAAAAAATGTAATTTGAATTTAAACTTTAAAGTTGTCGTGTATAAGCAATCACATTAACTGACATAGAAAAGAAAATAGAGGTTGATAGTTTGTACCTATATGTATGAATGTATAATTTACTTGTACTTTATCTGAATATACGTATGTAGGTGCAATTATCTATATTTTATTTAATTATCTACTTACCTATAATTTATTTATTCTAATATTTTTTATATATTATGTTGGAATTTATTTCTTTTAAAAATATTTATGTATATGTACATATATTTTCATATGAACAACATATGTAATAAAACTCGTGTACTTATGTTAGGTATGTGTATTCACAAATACTTTTCACATCAAGCCTTAAATACTAAAAAAATGATCCCAGGAAAATCACTTAAAATCCGTCTGCGCATGATTGCATTTATGTATGTGTTTTGTATACGTATAAGTGGGTACGTAACTGCAATCTAAAAACATATATGCTTTGGAACGAATTTTGGTTTAGCAGAGGGGAGTGATTACCAAAATTAAATAATCCAAAGTTAGGTATATGAATTCATATATGCTCCTAAATACTATAAATCATCGACATATGAATGAAAATATATAAGTACATACGAAACATTCATATATATATATATAAATATATATATATATAACGACTTACTCTTCTAGTTTATTTGTATGGCTGCCATAACTTTAGGCATTTATAAATTTAAAGGAGAAAATATTAGAATTCTCAAGGTTTTATGTCTCCTTCTCCGCAATACAAATGTACATATTTGGAATTTAAAATAAAAGTTGTAGGTACTGTGCGCTGCGAGAAGTAAATAAGTAGCCTGGAATCCAAGTAACACAAAAAATCCATACGCATGAATTTAAAAATTTTAATATATAAATTTTATAATTATTATAAATTATAAATTTTTATAATTATTATAAATTATAAATTATATATTATAAATTATATATTATAAATTATAAATTATAAATTATAAGTTATAAATTATAAATTATAAATTATAAATTATAAATTATAAATTATAAATTATAAATTATAAATTATAAATTATAAATTATAAATTATAAATTATAAATTATAAATTATAAATTATAAATTATAAATTATAAATTATAAATTATAAATTATAAATTATAAATTATAAATTATAAATTATATATTATAAATTATAAATTATAAATTATAAATTACAAATTATAAATTACAAATTATAAATTATGAATTATAAATTATAAATTATAAATTATAAATTATAAATTGCAAATTATAAATTATAAATTATAAATTATATTTTTTAAATTATAAATTATAAATTATGAATTATAAATTATAAATTATAAATTATAGATTATAAATTATAAATTAAAAATTTATAATTATAATTATAATTTATAATTTATAATTATAATTTAATTATAAATTATACATTATAAATTATAAATTATAAATTATAAATTATAAATTATAAATTATAAATTATAAATTATAAATTATAAATTATAAATTATAAATTATAAATTATAAGTTATAAATTATAAATTATAAACTATAAATTATAAATTATAAATTATAAATTATAAATTATAAATTATAAATTATAAATTATAAATTATAAATTATAAATTATAAATTATAAATTATAAATTATAAATTATAAATTATAAATTATAAGTTATAAATTATGAATTATAAATTATAAATTATAAATTATAAATTATAAATTATAAATTATAAATTATAAATTATAAATTATAAATTATAAATTATAAATTATAAATTATAAATAATAAATTATAAATTATAAATTATAAATTATAAATTATAAATTATAAATTATAAATTATAAATTATAAATTATAAATTATAAATTATAAATTATAAATTATAAATTATAAATTATAAATTATAAATTATAAATTATAAATTATAAATTATAAATTATAAATCATAAATAATAAATTATAAATTACAAATTACAAATTATAAATTATAAACTATAAATTATAAATTATAAATTATAAATTATAAATTATAAATTATGAAATTTCATTACAAATTATAATTTATAAATTATAAATTATAAATTATAAATTGTAAATTATAAATTATAAATTATAAATTATAAACTAAGAATTATAAATTATATACTACAAATTATAAACTATAAATTAAAAATTATAAATTATAAATTATAGGCTATAAATTATAAATTATATATTATAAATTATATATTATAAATTATAAATTATAAATTATAAATAATAAATTATAAATTATAAATTATAAATTATAAATTATAAATTATAAATTATAAATTATAAATTATAAATTATAAATTATAAATTATAAATTATAAATTATAAATTATAAATTATAAATTATAAATTATAAATTATAAATTATAAATTATAAATTATAAATTATAAATTATAAATTATAAATTATAAATTATAAATTATAAATTATAAATTATAAATTATAAATTATAAATTATAAATTATAAATTATAAATTATAAATAGGTACAGTGCGCTGCGAGAAGTAAATAAGTAGCCTGGAATCCAAGTAACACAAAAAATCCATACGCATGAATTTAAAAATTTTAATATATAAATTTTATAATTATTATAAATTATAAATTTTTATAATTATTATAAATTATAAATTATATATTATAAATTATATATTATAAATTATAAATTATAAATTATAAGTTATAAATTATAAATTATAAATTATAAATTATAAATTATAAATTATAAATTATAAATCATAAATTATAAATTATAAATTATAAATTATAAATTATATATTATAAATTATAAATTATAAATTATAAATTACAAATTATAAATTACAAATTATAAATTATGAATTATAAATTATAAATTATAAATTATAAATTATAAATTGCAAATTATAAATTATAAATTATAAATTATAAATTATAATTTATAAATTATAAATTATGAATTATAAATTATAAATTATAAATTATAGATTATAAATTATAAATTAAAAATTTATAATTATAATTATAATTTATAATTTATAATTATAATTTAATTATAAATTATACATTATAAATTATAAATTATAAATTATAAATTATAAATTATAAATTATAAATTATAAATTATAAATTATAAATTATAAATTATAAATTATAAATTATAAATTATAAATTATAAATTATAAATTATAAATTATAAATTATAAGTTATAAATTATAAATTATAAACTATAAATTATAAATTATAAATTATAAATTATAAATTATAAATTATAAATTATAAATTATAAATTATAAATTATAAATTATAAATTATAAATTATAAATTATAAATTATAAATTATAAGTTATAAATTATGAATTATAAATTATAAATTATAAATTATAAATTATAAATTATAAATTATAAATTATAAATTATAAATTATAAATTATAAATTATAAATTATAAATTATAAATTATAAATTATAAATTATAAATTATAAATTATAAATTATAAATTATAAATTATAAATTATAAATTATAAATTATAAATTATAAATTATAAATTATAAATTATAAATTATAAATTATAAATCATAAATAATAAATTATAAATTACAAATTACAAATTATAAATTATAAACTATAAATTATAAATTATAAATTATAAATTATAAATTATAAATTATAAATTATGAAATTTCATTACAAATTATAATTTATAAATTATAAATTATAAATTATAAATTGTAAATTATAAATTATAAATTATAAATTATAAACTAAGAATTATAAATTATATACTACAAATTATAAACTATAAATTAAAAATTATAAATTATAAATTATAGGCTATAAATTATAAATTAAAAATTATGAATTATAAATTATATATTATAAATTATAAATTATAAATTATAAATAATAAATTATAAATTATAAATTATAAATTATAAATTATAAATTATAAATTATAAATTATAAATTATAAATTATAAATTATAAATTATAAATTATAAATTATAAATTATAAATTATAAATTATAAATTATAAATTATAAATTATAAATTATAAATTATAAATTATAAATTATAAATTATAAATTATAAATTATAAATTATAAATTATAAATTATAAATTATAAATTATAAATTATAAATTATAAATTATAAATAGGTACAGTGCACTGCGAGAAGTAAATAAGTAGCCTGGAATCCAAGTAACACAAAAAATCCATACGCATGAATTTAAAAATTTTAATATATAAATTTTATAATTATTATAAATTATAAATTTTTATAATTATTATAAATTATAAATTATATATTATAAATTATATATTATAAATTATAAATTATAAATTATAAGTTATAAATTATAAATTATAAATTATAAATTATAAATTATAAATTATAAATTATAAATTATAAATTATAAATTATAAATTATAAATTATAAATTATAAATTATAAATTATATATTATAAATTATAAATTATAAATTATAAATTACAAATTATAAATTACAAATTATAAATTATAAATTATAAATTATAAATTATAAATTATAAATTATAAATTATAAATTATAAATTATAAATTATAAATTATAAATTATAAATTATAAATTATAAATTATAAATTATAAATTATAAATTATAAATTATAAATTATAAATTATAAATTATAAATTATAAATTATAAATTATAAATTATAAATTATAAATTATAAATTATAAATTATAAATTACAAATTATAAATTACAAATTATAAATTATGAATTATAAATTATAAATTATAAATTATAAATTATAAATTATAAATTATAAATTGCAAATTATAAATTATAAATTATAATTTATAAATTATAAATTATAAATTATGAATTATAAATTATAAATTATAAATTACAAATTATAAATTATATATTATAAATTGTAAATTATAAATTATAAATTAAAAGTTACAAATTATATACTATAAATTATAAACTATAAATTAAAAATTATAAATTATAAATTATAAATTATAAGTTATAAAGTATAAATTAAAAATTAAAAATTATAAATTATAAATTATAAATTATAACCTATAAATTATAGATTATAAATTATAAATCATATATTAAAAATTATAAATTATAAATTATAAATCATAAATTATAAATTATAAATTATAAATTATAAGTTATAAATTATAAATTTTAAATCATAAATTATAAATTATAATTCATAAATTATAAATTATAAATTATAAATTATAAATGATAAATTATGAATTATAAATTATAAATTATAAATTATAAATTATAAATTATAAATTATAAATTACAAATTACAAATTATAAATTATAAATTATAAACTATAAATTATAAATTATAAATTATAAATTATGAATTATAAATTATAAATTATAAATTATAAATTATAAATTATAAATTATAAATTATAACTTATAAATTATAAATTATAAATTATGAATTATGAATTATAAATTATAAATTATAAATTATAAATTATAAATTATAAATTATAAATTATAAATTATAAATTATAAATTATAAATTATAAATTATAAATTATAAATTATAAATTATAAATTATAAATTATAAATTATAAATTATAAATTATAAATTATAAATTATAAATTATAAATTATAAATTATAAATTATAAATTATAAATTATAAATTATAAATTATAAATTATAAATTATAAATTATAAATTATAAATTATAAATTATAAATTATAAATTATAAATTATAAATTATAAATTATAAATTATAAATTATAAATTATAAATTATAAATTATAAATTATAAATTATAAATTATAAATTATAAATTATAAATTATAAATTATAAATTATAAATTATAAATTATAAATTATAAATTATAAATTATAAATTATAAATTATAAATTATAAATTATAAATTATAAATTATAAATTATAAATTATAAATTATAAATTATAAATTATAAATTATAAATTATAAATTATAAATTATAAATTATAAATTATAAATTATAAATTATAAATTATAAATTATAAATTATAAATTATAAATTATAAATTATAAATTATAAATTATAAATTATAAATTATAAATTATAAATTATAAATTATAAATTATAAATTATAAATTATAAATTATAAATTATAAATTATAAATTATAAATTATAAATTATTAATTATAAATTATAAATTATAAATTATAAATTATAAATTATAAATTATAATTTGTAAATTATAAATTATAATTTGTAAATTATAAATTAAAAAAATGATAAATTATAAATTATAAATTATAAATTACAAATTATAAATTATAAATTATAAATTATATATTATAAATTATAAATTAATTATAGTATAGCATACACTATTGATGCTTCTATCCTCCTGACAATTATACCTATCGCTTGATGTACTTTGCGAAAGTTTAATAGCAACGTTAAAATTGCACCAGTCAATATGCTTGTTAAAAGAACAGAAGCAGCTATCCTGGAATTTCAATATAGAGTCCCTGTGACACGCATACCACAAACTGGGCTGCCTACGAGTATGTTTATTTCGGCCTATGATATACGGATGTAGATCTTTAAAGGGGAAGGAGTTAACATGCTGCACCTTATGCTAGGGTCAATGTCCAGCCAGAGATATATTCAAGATTGGCTGCCTCAGCATATCCAAATATATTCGGGCGTGAGCGTGTTTTTACTTTCATTCCCACGGTTCCAAGTGGATCGGATTGCATGCACGCGCAAAATTACGGATCCGAGTGCTTTTTGTTGAATCAGCCAACTGGATGGCAGAATAGAAGCAATAAGCATTCATGGTAGCAGAAATTTTCCTTTAAGTTTAGTCTTAGCTTCCACCTTGTAACGGAGATTTGGCAAAATAAATCAAATTTAAAATAAAAAGAAGATTTTTGGTATTATGTGAACGGTTAATTGTTCACGCGGTCTTTGGCCCGGGTATTTTTCAGGATACGCCTTCAGCGTTTCATTAACTTACATTATTTATTATTTAGAAATTTTCAATACTCGATAATTAAGAGTATTTTGAAAATATTTTTGATTGTATTCATCACATAATCGCTTTATAGTTTTATAGTCCCTTCTGTAATTATGATATTTTTGGTAGGTTATTTTAACATATATATTGTAGTGGAACCAAAGATAAAAACATTCCTTCGAAAGTATTATTATATATTAATATATATGAAAATCCGTCTTAAAAATTGTTCAAATCAGTTTACATAAACCGTTTACTAACATTGAATAACTAAAATTTCAACAACCGGTGTATGTATTAGGTCTACAACTTCGTGCGGTTTGCTAAGAGATGGCGTAACTTGTATTATTGCATTGTTATTATTCCATTTGAACATGCATTGGAAAGTTACTGTCATTGTACGTCATTTCAGTATATGTCATTCATTTGAAGCGTAAGCAACAATAATTTTTTTTCACTCAAATATGTCGAACTTTGTGCCTGAAAAAGTGTATTTGCGTGGAGTTCTTCTTCATTACTATAATCTGAAGAAAACTGCTGCCGAAAGTCATCGTATTTTGGTGGAAGTTTATGGTGAACATGCGCTAGCTGAGCGAACGTGCCATAAGTGGTTTGCACGATTTAAAAGTGGTGATTTTGGCTTGGAAGACGATGAACGTCCTGGGTAGCCAAAAAAGTTTGAAAATGAAGAGCTGGAAGCATTACTCTATAACGATTGTTGCCAAACACAAGAAGAGCTCGCAGAATCTTTGGGTGTCACTCAAGCAGCCATTTAAAAACGTTTAAAAGCAGGTGGATATTTCAAAAGCAAGGAAATTAGGTTCCATATGAACTCAAGCCGAGAGACGTCAAAAAGCGGTTTTGCATGTCCGAAATGCTGCTGGAACGCTACAAAAGGAAGTCATTTTTGCATCGGATTGTTACGGATCCATTACGACAACCCCAAGCACAAAAAATCATATGTGAAACCCGGCCAACCAGCCAAATCAACAGCAAAGCCGAATATCCATGGCGCGAAGGTAATGCGCTGTATCTGGTGGGATCAGCTGGGTGTGCTGTATTATGAGCTGCTAAAACCGGTAAAACCATCAATGGACAACGCTACCGAACACAGTTAATCCGTTTGAAGAGAGCAGTAGCCGAAAAACGCCCGGAATATGCGACCAGACACGAGGCAATAATTTTCCATCATGACAACCGCCATTCCGGTTAAGAACTATTTGGAAAACAGTGGATGGGAAGTCTTACCCCACCCGCCTTAGAGTTCAGACCTTGCCCCTTCTGATTACCATTTGTTCCGGTTGATGCAGAACGCCCTCACTGAAATACGGTTCACATCAAATCAGAATATCAAAAATTGGCTTGATTCATTCTTGGCTGCCAAGCAGGCGCAGTTCTTTTGGGATGGGATCCACAAATTCTAAAAATAAGAAGGATAAATATGGCGAGTTAATATAACATACGAATATAACTCTTATTATTCAAGTGTTCTCCAAAAGTTTTTTTTTTTTAAAAAATTAACACTACACTTGCACTGATAACCAATAGATATAGAACATACTTAATCCCTTATGCATTTCCAGTAAGATATTCGATACTATGGGCAGCCATTAAAAACATTAATGGTATATGGTAATTCATCATGAGATTTGATTTATAATGTAAAATAAAACATATAAATTTGAAAGTGAACTTAAAATTTTAATTATCAACTAAAAGAACGATTCATGGCATTTATATTTTTAAAAAAAATTTTATGTAAATGTTGGCCACGACTACGTCTGAAGTGGTCCATTCGGAAGGTATAATTTTGGGCGACTCGTTCGAGCATAGCGACTGCTATCTCGCGCATAACACGAGTAATGTTGGCTTCCAAAGCGTCAATCGTTACTGGCTTATATCTAAAGACCTGAAACTTTACATATTCCCAGAGAAAATAGTCTAAAAGTGTGATATCGCACGATCTAGGCGGGCATTTTACCGCAGCAAAAAGTGAAATTAAGTGCTCACCAAAATGATTTCCCAACAAGTCCATTGTTTCACGCGCTGAATCAGTATGGCTCGTAGCGTCGTCTTGTTGAAACCAGAGCTCATCGAGACCATGTGCTCAGATTTCAGGAAGCACATAGTCCATTAACATAGCGCGATAAGGGTTACTATTGACGGTAACATTCTGACTTGCCTCATTTTTGAAGAAATATGGACCAATGATTCCACCAGCCTATAAACCACACTATACCGTTGTTTTTAATGGATGTAATGGTAGCTCTTGATACTCTTCGGGCTGCTCATCAGCCCAAATACGGCAATTTCGCTTATTAACGTATCCATTGAGCTAGAAATAGTCTTCATCACTGAACAAAATTTCACGATTTCAATTTTTGCTTTTAGGCCGTACTCCGCCAAGTTGTCGAAAACGTCAAGCCAAGCTGCCGTCACGGTCACGTGACTTCGCGTACACTCTGAGTTACAGCTGCTATAGTCTCTTCACTACGTGCTAGATGTGGTCTAACCGGTCGAGTATCATCCACTAATGTAAATTTGGACTCAAATTTGCGAATAATATTAGCAATAGTGGTTTCAGTAGATCAATTATGCGTACCGTAAGTTCCTCGAATCGCACGAAAAACATTTCTCACAGAATGCTAATTTTCGTAATGGAGTTGAACAATTTGGAGACGCTGTTGTGGTTTAAGTCTTTCCACGATGACTTGCCAAACGATGTTGAACAAAAATTATAAATCAAATTTACAAAAGTCATACGCGATCTATCAAAAAAAGCCTATTGGAAATCAGACCTTACGATGAATCACCCTATATAACAAAGTGTGAGTTCTCTAAAAAGATGTTCATTGTTTGCTTGCATATACAAATACATAAATTTCTATCTATATATATTGTATTCATAAATGAAAAGTACATTTCTCTGCTATAAAAAAGGGTTATTAATACCTCGATTCACAAATATGAAATAGAGTAATACATACGAGTGCTCGTACAATCTATAATTAACAACAAATCTATAATAAAAATTTAAAGCTACTAGTACTAAAAAGTACCGTACCGTTTCTAAGAGAGGGCACCACTTGAATTAAATTCAAACTATTTTCAGTTAGTACCAACCTTCAAAAGATACGTGTATAAATTTGACAGCTGTCGGACAATTAGTTCTCAAAATACAGCCTTGTGAGTGAAACAACTTTTGTTATTGTGAAAAAAATGGATTCAAGCGATTTCGTGTGTTGATTTATCATTGCTTTTTGATGGGGAAAAAATGCAGCCGATGCAAAGAATTTAATTTTGGTGGGGGCGAAAGCCCCCATTTATTCGGCTTAATACAAGCTATAACTTAAAATTAAACTTAAACTAATACTTAAAACTAAGGTTGGTTGTTGTGGTGAAGGAGAACCGATTTGAGGTAGGAAGTGGTGCGGTGGAAGTCAAAGACGCTAGGGTTTGAATTAATTTTTCGTAGCATGTGGGAGATTGGTTCGTTCGCGTCATAGGTGGTGTGGTTGGTTGGGAGATAGAAGAGACGAGGGGTACGTAGATTACGAGGCTTAGTGTTGAGGAAAATAGAATTGTGAAGTGACATGCATTCAACCTGACCTGAAAGAAGTCGATGAATGAAGAGAAAGTCGGCTGCGTCTCTGCGTTCCTCAAGGGTGTTTAGGTTAATGAGGTAGAGACGGTTTTGATAGGGGGGCAGAGTAAAAGAATCATCCCAGGGCAAACCTCGAAGAGCAAATCGAAGAAAACGGCGCTGGATGCTTTCGATTCTCGAGATATGAACGCGATGATATGGGGACCATACTTGACTAGCGTACTCTAGAAGGGGACGAACAAAGGTAATATAGAGGGACCTGGTCACGTATGGGTTGGTGAATTCTTTGGACCATCGTTTTACAAAACCTAGTGCAGAGTTGGCTTTAAGGATTATCCCATCCGGAAATTGAGCTCCCTATCACACAAAATGCCGAGGTCACGAAGAGATTCAACGGAGGAGATCGGTTGGTTGTGGAGACGGTAGAATCGGGGAGGAGATTTGAGCCGCTTATGTGAAAAGGTGATGGACTGGCATTTGGTGATATTAAGTTCCAAACAATTTTTGAGGCACCAGATCGAAAAACTATCAAGGTCTTGTTGAAGAAGGAAGGAGTCATGGGGAGAGGAAATGGTTTTGAAAATTTTGGTATCGTCGGCGTAAAGGGAGACGGAGGAGTATTTGATGATCCTATCGAGATCATTTATGGTTAATATAAAAAGAAGGGGGCCGAGATGGCTACCTTGAGGAACTCCAGAGGTGGCCAAAAATGGAGTGGAGTGGGCTGACCTAAAACGAACACTGTAAAAACGGTTTTCGAGGTAAGAAGATATCCATTTTAACAGTATGGGTTCAAAGCCGAGGGCAGACAATTTGAAGAGTATTAATCGATGAGAGATTTTATCGAAGGCTTTGCTAAAATCGGTTACAACTACATCGACTTCGTTGCCGTTCTCTAGGGCAGAGATGGCAAAGGATACGAATTCAACAAGATTTGTGGTGGTTGACCTACCCTTTAGGAAGCCATGTTGTCTAGGGGAAATAAGTGATTTGCATTGGAAACTTAGAGCTTCATACAAAATACTTTCGAGGAGTTTGGCAATATGGGAGAGTTTAGCGATTGGACGATAGTTTGTTATTTCGTTCTTTGATCCCTTTTTGTGGATCAGGGTTATAAAGGAGGTTTTCCAAACCTGAGGAAATTCTCCTTGTGAAAGGGATAGACGAAAGAGATCAGAAAGGGCAAGGGAGAGAGACGAAGAACATTTTTTAAGAAATATGGCAGGGAGGCCATCTGGACCGGGTGTAAATTCGTCATTGAGTTGGTGTAATTTATATTCGATATAAGAGGGATCCAAGATGTGAGAGAGATGTGGGCCGTTGGAGAAGTTCGGTAGGTAACGAAAATAGGAGGGATCTGGTACAAAGGAGTCGTTGGTGAAGGATTGTTTAAAGAAGCTGGCAAATAGGTTGGCAGTGGTGAGTGGATCGGTGAATGACTTGTTGTTGAAAGAGAGGGAAGGAGGGTAATCATCGGATTTTCTTTTGTAGTTAACAAATTGGTAAAAGGACTTAGGGTCATTTATAAGGTTGACTTGCGCATTGTTAAGGTAACGCTGGTAAAGGGAATCGTAAAGTTCGGTGAAATGAAGATAAGCACCAAGATAGTTGGAATAGTCGGACAAGGATCTGGTACGCAGGAAAACAGCCCATAACTTGTTTCTCTTGTTTCGTAAGGAACGAAGCTTGCGATTATACCAGGGAGGACTAGTAGATGATGTTTTAAGGCGAGAAAACGGAACGTAAAGGCTGAAAGAATTAAATATTTCTTTATAAAAAATGGATAAGGCATCATTTACGCTTAGGTTGTGAAAGTTAAGGGGGGATCTGCTAAGATAGTCACTGATTTTGTGAAAGTTTGCTTTATGACAGTCGTAGGATGAGAGAGTTGTGAGAGGAGTGGACTGGAAAGAAGAGTTATGAAAAAATGAAAGTAGAAGGGGAGGAGTGGTAGTTATCGATTGTAGATAGAGATAGGGGACAAAGTGAGACTGAGGAGTTAATGGAATCTGTTGTGAAAATAAGGTCCAATTGCCTGCCCATATAGTTGGATACATCACTGACTTGGCATAGACTTGAGTCTGTTAAGCGATCTAAGAAGAGACATTCCTTAGCTGAGTTGGCATTTGAAGCGATGAAGAACGATTGATCGTCTGATGGAATCCACTGTAGCTGAGGAAGATTAAAGTCGCCGAAAACAAAGATATCGTCAGTAGAGTCAGACAGGTCAATTAAATAGTCGATCGCATCGACAACAAGTTGGTAAGATTCGGTAGGTTGAGCTGGCAGGATGTAGCAACATAAAACGTAAAGGGACTTGAAGGGGAGTGATATTTTTATAGAGACAAAGTCGACTTTAGAGGATGAAGAGATGCTAATGGGAGAAGAGTTAAGGCTGTTGTGGACCGCCAGTAAGACGCCTCGACAGGGGGAATCATCATGTGGGCGGGTAGGATCGTCGTCGCGAAAAACATTAAAAGTAGGGGGGAACAATTCCTGGTTCTTTATGTCGGGAATCAAATTGGTTTCAGTCAAGGCGTAAATATCAAAGGGAAGAGAATGCGATTGACGTAGGACAGCATTGGTTTTAGAGCGAAGACCTCTTACATTCTGGTAGTAAAATGTAAGAGGGATGTTGTGTGGTGGAGATGTATGGCGGGATGGTTTAAGTGCTGACGAGGAAGGCACGTTATGGACGAAAAAATTTATCGTGGTAAGCTCGGTTTCGCTGTAGGTGTGAGACTCGTTTAGAGTGAACGTAGTGGCCGAATGCAGCAAGGTCGCCTGCTACTTTCTGAGGGGACATGCTAAAAATCTCGTGGTACCTGACATAAAGGTTCCTGAGACTGATAGGGTCGGTAGGGAGGCCTTCCTGCTGGATGGATACCATGACGCTGGTTTTGGTCTTCCCTTCGTAGCAGACCGAGTCCGATTTGTCGTGTAGATAGGCGAGAAAGAGACGAATGTTTTCATATATCTTTCTCTCTCTAAGCCTAGAGAGTGCATATCGACTTTCTGTAGTTCCATTGGTTTGCTGGGTTAGTTTAACTCTAGGGGGAAAAAGAGGATCAAGAATAGGTGCAGTGGGGGAGGGAGATGGAGATTTGTGGTTGGATATGGAATTGGGCGCCGGATGAGATGTTGGGTTTAGTGTATGGGAGTTAATAAAATTAGGGTACTTAGCTCCAGTTTGTAGGTCGAAGTTAGGAAATGAGTTGTTTGCTTTGATCGGGGGCGTAGAAGATTGAGATGGGATAATATGGGTGGTTGGGGTTAAGTTGAAAGAGACGCGTTGGCGCGGGTGCTTGGGTGGAACATTGGAAATTAGCGGATTAGAGGATTGGTGTGTAAGGGCTTTGTATCGGATAAGTGAGGAGGGGGGACTGAAATCGGGGAACAAGTTCGTTTTGAAGCTCCAGTTGGGATCGGGATTAGAGCTTCGTTTTTTGTTAGCGTGCTTTTTAGTTGGAAGGGGGTTTGTGAGCGGTCTTTTTTAAAGCTTATCATTACGTTTATTTTTAGAATTTTGGTTGTCGTCGACACGTGGGTTTTCTCGTTTCTCAAAGCATTTAGTGATACTTATCTTCCCAGGTTTAGTGGCCTTACCAGAAGAAGTGGGGAATATCCATGAATATTTGGTTGGGATGCTGATTTTGAAGCTGCAGGAACTATTGGAGTCAGCAGGGGAAATCATCTCGCACTCGCTAATGGTGATGGCATAATTTCGGTGAAAGAAATTCCGCACCCAACTAACATCAGCGTGTTGAGGAGCCCCTTCAACGTAGAATACTGTATGGTTTCCCATTCGGAGGGGGTCCATGAAGTTCCGAATTGTTTGAGCGGTTTTTGTGGGGCGGGTGCGGGCGGGATAGGCAGCGCGGTTTCGGTTTCCGTTGTTAGGGCGGCAGGAGGAGTATTTGAAAGTGACTCCGTGTCTACTAATTCATTATGAATTGAGACATTGTACGGGGAACTAGCTTGAAGTTGAATTTGATCGGGGATTCCATCGATTTTTTGGGAAGCCAATCTCACTTCTTTACCGATTTCGGCAACGGTCAACCGAGTTGCTATGAGTTCCTCGTTGACGTCTATTATTTTTAGGGTTAAGTTATCAAGCGTAGAGTCTGATGGATGCGGGGTGGGATGTATTGTTTTGGAGGAGGTTTGAAAAAGCAAGTCGAGATCAGTACGGAGAAGATTGATAGAGTCGTTTATGTGTGTGAGTACGTTGGATTTAAGGAGGTTGGCAAAATTTGTTTTGAGGAAAGCTTTTAATCTATCCAGGTGATGTTTGATCACTTCGCTCTCGTTGTCGTGATGAGATTGATTTTTGGACAGATTGTAGATCAGTTGTTTTTCTATCAGTCTTCCTGTGGACTTGTAAGCTTCCACATTACTGTCAATGCAGTTTACTGAGTCTTCAATCTGCTCTATTCTGTCGAGAATAGTTCTGCTAATATGATTGTTTTCGGTTAGCATCGCACTGATAGACTCGTTATTGTATTTAATTTCAGCATAACGTGAGCCAAGGTGATCTCTTTGCACTCGTCGCAGTAAAAATTGAAGAGACTGCAATACTCCTTGAGGTAGGTAATGGATCTCCGGGTAAGACCGATGCATATGGCATGGAATGATTTTCCACAGAGACCATTGCAGGCTAGCCATTCCGCATTGGGGTCAACAATTGAGCACAAAACACTAGCACAGCACTTTTCCATTTTTTTTTTTTTTTTTTTATTTGGGTTACGAACACTTATTGACACAGTTAATTTTTGTTAGGGTTATTTGCTTATTTTTTTTTTTTTTTTGGGGGGGGGGTACAAAACTGGCACAGGTGAATCTAGGTCGAAGAACAAAGACGGGAAATATAGTGAAATTTACTGATTCGGCAGTTTACGTTGCTTTAAAGGAAATCGGAAAAGTAACAGAATTCGGAATTCGGTATACAAGACAAAACACGTCCGCACAGGTTGACAGTCAAACAAAACCGAAAGAAGAAATAGCTTGATAAGTGCTACCCGGACTCTGCACCAGCCGAACGAACGATTCGCAAGTGGATTGAAAAATTTAAAATTGGTCATACAAGCACCGAAGATGATGCACGCATTAGACGTCCAAAAGAGGCTCTTTCAGATGAAAACATCAAAAAAGTCCACGAAATGATCACGAATGACCGTAAATTGAAGTTGATCGAGATAGCTGAGGCTCTGAAGATATCAAAAGAGCGTTTTGGATATATCATACATGAATATTTGGACATGCGAAAGCTCTGTTCAAAGTGGGTGCCGCGTTTGCTCACAGTCGACCAAAAACAACAACGTGTTGATGATTCAGAGGAGTGTTTAAACTGTTCTACCGCAATAAAGCCGAATTGTATGTATTGTATATTTTGGTATGTAACAATGGATGAAACTTGGCTCCATCACTTCACACCAGAATGAAGTCGGCAGTCAGCTGAGTGGCGAGCAGGCGACAAACCTCGTCCAAAACGACCAAAAACTCAACAGCCGGCTGGCAAGGTTATGGCATCCGTAGTTTGGGATACACATGGAATAATTTTCATCGACTATCTCCAAAAGGGGCAGACTATTAACAGCGACTATTACATTGCGTTGTTGGAGCGTTTGAAGAACGAAATCGCAGAAAAACGGCCGCATTTGAAGAAATAGAAAGTGCTGTTTCAATAAGACAATGCACCGTGTCACAAGTCGATGAAAACGATGGCAAAATTGAATGAATTCGGCTACGAATTACTTCCCCACCCACCGTATTCTCCAGATTTGACCCCCAGCGACTATTTCGTGTTTGCAGACCTCAAAAGAATGCTCGCCGGAAAGAGATTTAAGACCGATGAAGAAGTAATCGCCGAAACAGAGGCCTATTTTGAGGCTAAACCGAAATCATACTACAAAACTGGTACCGAAAGATTGAAAAATCGTTTCAATCAGTGTATCGCCCTCAAAGGCAACTATATTGATAAATAAAGTTGAATTTTGCAAAAAATTTGTGTTTTACTATAAAACGGCACTGAGTTTTCAGCCTCACGTCAACGAATATGCAAATTATGTCATTCGTGCGATAGTGGAACAAAGGTTTTTCTTTTTATTGGGACGTTAAATTAAATTTTAAAAAGATCTATCTGACAAATAGGTCAGTTTTCCCATATATACATGTATACATATACATGTATACATACATATATACACATATTCGTAATCGTTTATCATCAGAAATCATCTCTTTTAGATACAATAAGAAAATAAGTATAGTATGGCGCTGAATAAATTAGATTTTCCTATTGTATCCGAACGAGTGAAAATTAGTCGGTAGTAATAGCAATTTCTATTGTAGATCACTGGATATGGAGAAGTACCTGCATACATACAAGGGTATCTGGTACACCTTTTCACAAAGTTTCAATTGGCATGGTATTTTTTATTTGTATGAAAATCATTGCTGAGTAACAGTTACGTTGTTTCTTGCAATAGTTTTAAAACTTGACTTGTTGTTTTATTTGTGTGATATTCCAGCATATTTTTGTATAACTTTGGGGTTGAGCCCTCATTATTTCACCGGATATAGGATATATACTAGGTGGAGTGAAAAGTAACCTCTTTGACCGCCAGAATGCGCTACTACTGCAAAAAGGGTTATGGTGCCTTGAAGTCCGTTCACATTTAGGCAGACATGCCAAGTTTTAGTGCAATACTGTCTTTAGTTTTGTTTTGACAGCTGATTGCTGTTGACATGGTTGGCATCATGTTGAGTATGGACAAAAACGATTTTCGTTCTGTCATAAAACATTATTTTTTGAGAGGCAAAACGGCGAAGCAAACAAAAGAAAAGTTGGATAAGTATTATGGAGCTAATTCTCCGTCAGATTACACCGTCAAATATTGGTTTCGAGAGTTTCGTGGTGGCCGTACCGATCAAGTCCGCAGCGGCAGGCCCTCCGACGCGGTTACAGAGGACAATGTCAAAAATATACATGAAATGGTGTTGGCTGACGGGAAAGCAAAGGTACGCGAGATAGCAAATACCACAAAGATTAGTACTGAGCTCACACGCCATATTTTGGGCAATATTCTGCATATGAAAAAGTTATCCTGCCGCTGGGTGCCGCGCATACTCACTCCTGACCAAAAATACGAACGCGAGAGTACTTCGAAAAAGTGTTTGGACTTGCTGATACGGAATCGGGTAGACTTTTGGCGTCGATTGGTAACTGTTGAACACCAGAGAACAGAATGAGTGCCCGGCAATGGACTGAAGCCGGCACGAGTGCTCCGAAGCGGCCGAGGGAGGCTCGATGGGTCGGAATGGTTATTGCAAGACAATGCACCAGCGCACAAGAGCATCGCAACCATGGCTTAATTCAATGATTTATTTATGTATTCATACATCTGTGTAAATATTTATAATTTATAATTTATAATTTATAATTTATAATTTATAACTTATAATTTATAAATTATAATTTATAATTTATAATTTATAATTTATAATTTATAATTTATAATTTATAATTTATAATTTATAATATATAATTTATAATTTATAATTTATAATTTATAATTTATAATTTATAATTTATAATTTATAATTTATAATTTATAATTTATAATTTATAATTTATAATTTATAATTTATAATTTATAATTTATAATTTATAATTTATAATTTATAATTTATAATTTATAATTTATAATTTATAATTTATAATTTATAATTTATAATTTATTATTTATAATTTATAATTTATAATTTATAATTTATAATTTATAATTTATAATTTATAATTTATAATTTATAATTTATAATTTATAATTTATAATTTATAATTTATAATTTATAATTTATAATTTATAATTTATAATTTATAATTTATAATTTATAATTTATAATTTATAATTTATAATTTATAATTTATAATTTATAATTTATAATTTATAATTTATAATTTATAATTTATAATTTATAATTTATTATTTATAATTTATGATTAATAATTTGTAATTTATAATTTATATAAAGGTCAGGTATAAGCCAGCTACGATTGGCGCCTTAGAACCCAACATTATTCGTGTTATGCGCGAGATAGCAGTCGCTATGCTCGAACGAGTCGCCCAAAATTGGACCTTCCGAATGGACCACTTCAGACATAGTCGCGACCAACATTTACATGAAATTGTTTTTAAAAAGGTAAATGCTATGAATTGTTATTTTAACCGATAAAAATATTTTAAGTTCGCTTTCACATTTGAGTGTCTTGTTCTACAATATAAATCAAAGCTCGTGAAAAATAACCATATAACATCAAGGTTTTTAAAACTGGGTATAGTATTGAATATCTTACTGGAAATGCACAAGGGAGTAAGTATGTTCACTATATCTATGGATTATCAGTGCAAATGTAGTATAAATTAAAAAAAAAATTTTTGAAGAACACCTTAATAATAAGACTTATTTTCGTATGTTATATTAACTCGCAATATTTATCCCATCTTATTTTCAGAAAATTCGTTTTTCGGATAAAAGAAGAAAAAAAAAAATCAAATATACACCCTGCCTGACTCGAACTGAAACTTTTTAAAATGTTATAATTTTTTTAATTTTTTGATAAATTTTACTGTGCCAAAGCAAAAAATGTTGGAAAATACATCAGTTTTCAAACTGTGTCAGTAGTTTTCAATATGTCCACCTTCGGCACGAATAGTTTGGCCCATTCCCGGCGAAGTGCTTGTTTCAGACCGAAGAAAGCATCGCACGCTACACGTAAGTGGCTCTGCGGTAGTTTGGCCCATTCCCGGCGAAGTGCTTGTTTGATGTGGTCCAAACTTTGGTATTTTTTAGTGCTAACCTTCGCCTTTAAAATACTCCAGACAGAGAAATCCAACGGATTTTCATCCGGAGAATTTGCAATCCATTTCGTCAAAGAAATGAAGGGTGGAACATTGTTTTTTAACCAATCTTGGTTGACACGTGCTCTGTGAGACGGTGGCGACATTGTTGAAATGTCCACGGTCTCCGACCGAAATCATTGTTTGCCCAAGGCTTCAGTACTGCCTCTAAGACAGTTTCACGGCTTGCGATCGCATTAATTTTGACGTCACGGTCCAAAAATACGAGCGGACAGCGACCTTCGGCGGTTATGGCGGCCCAAACCATCCCCATCGATGCTGCCTGCTTTCTGGTGGCCATCCGAAGGTGTAGATTTTCGAAGGACCTCTCTGGCAAGTAAACTCGGTCATTTTGTTTGTTAACATATTGCTCGATAACAAATGGCGACTCATCGGAAAAACCAAATTCGGCAACTCACCACTTTCGTGCAAGCGTAGCAACTCCTTCGCTCTTTCGACTCATTTC
The DNA here is from genome assembly GCA_907269105.1 of Volucella inanis. Classification (NCBI taxonomy): domain Eukaryota; kingdom Metazoa; phylum Arthropoda; class Insecta; order Diptera; family Syrphidae; genus Volucella; species Volucella inanis. Next base: position 113,218,021 of record OU026153.1, on the reverse strand, counting down.
TATGTTAGAGAGTCTTGTTTTGACAGTTCTTAATCTGTCCAAGAAGTTATTTACAATTACTGTGAGTTCTGTAATTGCCTTTTGCATTGCGTTCATTATAAAATATTTAATTAAATAAATAAAATAAAGCAAGAATTTTACAATAATAAATTTTACTTTTCTTAGCTTAGTATAACAAATAAAACAAAAAATAACACAAATAACACTTTACGTTATTTAATTCTGCCAGAACAACATACAGACAAATTAAAAAAAAAAAAAACGTTAACCTGGTATATAGTGTTCCCAGCCAGCTTTTATAACATATAACAATGGTAATAGTAATTCTATATTGCACATTCTTATAACTTTTAACTTTAACTTTAATAAACTTTTTTTTCCTCGCTTTGTAATTTTCACTGCGCACTGTTTTCTGGAAGGGGAAAAGGGTTTTTTTGTTTCTCTTTTCCTTTTTTTCCCTTTTACTTTTTGATTTTTACTGTAGTATTTTCAAGTATTTTTTTCTTTCTATTCGTGTTTATTTTGTGTAAGTATTTTGCTGAATTTTTGCTCTGGTGTAAGTTGAGTTTTTAATCAAATTAGTGACATACACACTTTATTTTATTTTATAGTATTTTCAAGTATTTATTTCCTTGTATTCGTATCGATTTTGTGTAAGTATTTCACCTAATTTTTGCTCTGGCATGAGTTGGGATTTTACTTACATTAGTAACATTGCATACTTTTTACGTTTTACTTGCTGGAACAGAATTCTAAAGTAAAAAATTTGGTATTAGTATATTGTAGTAAAAATTATGTACAGGGTGACTTGTAATTCGAGCTTTTCCTTGAAAGGAGTTATTCAAGGTTTTTAGCATTCAGTAGTTTTCGAGTTATTCGAGTTTTAAGGTTTTTTCGAAAAAACACCGTTTTTGGACCTTAAGGTGGCAATTGTTAAGAAAGTACATGCATTAGGATGGTATTTTTTTTTCCTGATAGCCAGTGAACAAAAGATTACTTAAAAAAATCATGTCAAAAAATTATTAAGGCTTTAGAAATAAAAGGTGAATAAATCTCAAGACAGCATAATTTTTCTTAAATCAAAGACGATTACTCAAAAAAAGTGTAAGACACTTCGCTTAAAAATTACAGAAATAAATTTCTAATTTCATAGCCTTTCCAAAAAGGTACAAATGTTGACATCTTTTAATAAATTATTAAATATAATAATGATAATAATAGAGCAGGTAGCGGGTGTGCTGGAAGCGTACCTGACCCGAAATCATAAAAAAAATCTTAAGAATAACAATCACAAATTTTATCTTCAAATAAATAGTAAAAATAAAATATTAATAACAATTATAAATCTTGTTCGAATTTCTTGCCCTCGTTTCGTATGCAAGCACGAAGCCTTTTATGTACATTATTGATGGTTACTGGGGTCGACATGTCTTCTTTAATTTTTTCGGCAGCTACTGAAATTTTTCCTCTTAAGTCCTCTTTAGATTAACCGAGGCTTCAGTTACTTTCAACTATCCTTCCAATTCGGACTTTTTTGTTGACTAATATCTTTATCAAATGGCAACTTACCAGTTTGAATTTTACGCAGATATCTTGTATTGTTACGGAATTACTGATGATGATGCCGCTGCAGCACGGAGAGAATATCAACGACGTTTCCCACATCGCGATCGGTGTGTCTCAATGGAAGGTTTGGTTCACACTGCACTCAGCACGGCAGTATCCATACCGCTCCACTCCGGTACACGCCATCGAGGAGAGAGATCCTGCTAGAAGGATGGATTTCTGCAGATTTTTATTAAAAGCTGACATTGAAGATCTGGAGTACCTAAAGAAAATCTTGTGGACAGATGAATCCACTTTCGACCGTGATGGAATCAAAGAAGAAAATCAAAAGAAGGTGCTCACCAGAACAGATTTCCTTTAAATGTATGGATGGGAATTGTGCACAATAGATGGATATAAACTATCCAGAGAAATGGTTTGGTCGAGGCGGCCCGATCCTTTGGCCAGCAAGAAGTCCCGATTTAACTCCATGTGACTTCTACATTTGGAGCCACATGAAGGCATTAGTGTACAACAGACCAAAATGATCTGAAGAAGACTTGAGAGAAAAAATTGTAGCAGCTGCAAAAAAATATGAAAGAAAACATGTCGACGCGAGTAACAATCAATAATATACGGAAAAGGCTTCGTGCATGCATACGAAACGAGGGCAAGCAATTCGAACAAGATTTGTCATCGTTACTATTAATATTTTATTGGTAAGGGCATATTCTTGAAGTTCCGCCGAACAAAAAAATGTATTGCAGGGGAGTCAATTCTTACTCCATTTCAAGTTACAGCCCATCAAAGTGGATGACCTCTAAAGTGTAACCACTTTAAGCGCTATAACTTCTAAACTAGTACAGGTATAAAAATAGTTTTAGACATTTCGTAAAGATTATTTAGTAGTTCTTACAAGTCTTAAATGCTTTGGGTATATCTGTGCATCAACAAAAACGTTATAGCTCGTTAAACTCTAAATTATGAAAATTTGCGCTTTAATTTTTTTAATTAACATGCATTTTTCTGTACCGGGTGACTTCTAATCTGGAGTGTAACCATTTTAAACTCTATAACTTCTAAATAATGTTTTGTTACTCTTTTTTTCATTTTGACATTGCGGTACATTTGCAAAGATGTGATAATTACTACCGCAGATTTTGTTTCAACTGTTTTATACTCGACATTTTGCTCTGTAAGTCAACAGCCGATTGATGGGTTGATCTCCACAAAATAAATTCGCGGAAATATGGTAGTGTTTGTATACGGGTTCTACAATGGAAACGCTTCATTGGCAAGATTGGAGTACCAACGACGATACCCAAATCGTAGAACACTGTGTATCCGGCTATTCGCTGATACGTACCAGAGCCCGTACCCCGTACCCGTACCCCGTACGTACCCCAACTGCACCAAAAAAAAAAAAGAAAAGGACGTTCAAACGCAGCGATGGCAGAAGTTGAGGATGAGATTTTGCGTGCTGTGGAATTTCAGCTTTCAGTCAGTGTCCGCAGAGTAGCTGTGCAGTTGGAACCTCCCAGAACCAGAATCTACAGAGTAATAGATTACCTTTTCCATTTGACACCGGTACAGGATTTACTCCCAGGTGATGCGCAAAGAGCGGAATTTTGCCAATGACCATTGCGCAAACATGCAGAAAACGGGCAATTCCTCAAGAACATGGGGTTACAAACCACCATAATTTGGACCATTACATCATTTAAAAAGATTTTTATTATTGTAAACAACTCCTTCAAAATGTGTTGTTTTTTTTCCAAATGAGGTTTAGCGTAAATGTTTGGGCTGGATTGATAGGAAACATTTTAGTAGACTCGCACGTTCTTTTACAAACAGCTAATTCCCATTACTACTTGGAATTTTCTTTAAGATGCTCCTCTTGTTCAGAGAAAGTTGATGTTCTTTTAACAAGATTGTGCACCTTGTCAGAGTAGCAGCGAGGTAACTTCGTTCCTCAACCATACATTTAACGAACGGTAGATTGGTCGATTTAGCCCACCAGATCTCCTGATCTAACACCCATGGATGTTTTTCTTCTGGGGTGCTATGAAAGAAAAGGATTATTTTATAGAAATGTCGAGCTCCAAGAAAATATTAGTGCCGCTTCAGAAGAGATGAGAAGAATTTTGCTGCCCGTTAATCTGCCATCCGAAATGGTTAAACGCGCCGAAAAGTGGATTCAAATGGAAGGAGTGCACTTCAAAAAATTATAAAATAATTTTTAAAAAATTTTGCAAGGATAAAAATTTCATAAAATTTCAGAAAATTTATTAAGTAGAAATTTTAAGGAAAATGCATTTTAAGTAAAAAAAAAACTGCAAAATTTCAATATTTTGAGTTAAACGAACCGTAACTTTTATGTTGCTGCACAGATTGTACCTACACTAGTTTAGAAATTATAGCGTTTAAAGCGGTAACACCTCCAAACTAGAGGTAACCTATTTGATGAGCTGTAACGTGGAGTTACATTAAGGTTCACTTAATACCGAAAGACTATTTTAAATTTGATTTATTTTGTCAACGTTTTGTTACAAAATGGAAACTAAGACTAAACTTAAAGCTAAATTTCTGCTACCGTAAATGCTTCTTTTCTGCAATCCAATTAGCTGATTCATCAAAAAGCCTTTGCACTCACATCTGTTATTTTGCGCGTGCGTGAAATCTGATCCTGCTGCACTTGAAACCGTGGGAATGAATATAAAAATATGCTCACACCTGAATATATTTGAATATGCTGAGGCAGCTTATCTTGAATATTTGTCTGGAGCGACCTTGGCCCTAACATAGTGTATAGCGTGTTAACTTGTATCATATTTATATATTGTTAAAACTGTTTTTTTAATGTTGCGAGGAACTCAAATAAAACAAAATGGAGAAAATATATGTAAATGCATCACAAGTTATTTTAAACAAAAAAACAAAAAGATTTACAACTAATTACTTATTTAATTATAAAACCAAATAGTAATTGAGAAATATCAATAGACAAAAACCAATGTATAGTAATAAGTATTATTTATTTACGGTATTAGTACTATTGTTCAAAAAAATTTGCTTTATTTTTCTTCAGAAATGATAACGTCGCATATCAACTTGACCAGTATTTAGGAATTTTGGTATAATAAAAATTACTACATATATAACAGTCAGCTCAAGTCAATCTGGGTCAGCGCAGAAAAATTTATATTGTAACAAACCCACAATTATTGAAGTTGAATTATAACCAATGCGTCGTGTATTAATAATTTTGTAAATGTATTTTACAATTTTTTTTGATTGATTTTACATAATGTAAACTCAATGCAGCTGATTGTTATGAACAGCTTTCATAAAAGCTTTGAAAAAATCATACAAAAAAAATCTAGCCGAGAGCAGAAAAATTGACTGATCGACTGATCGCCTGCTAAACGATTTTGAGCAACTATCTTCAACGAGGGGACAAAGGCCCAACAAAGGGCGTTAGAAAGAAGATACATTTTTGTTCAATTTTCATTGTAATATCCTTTCGATTTAATTAAATAAAGAGCAAAGAAAAGAAAAAAGACTTTACTTTTTATTCGGCTAGCACCAGCTCTACCCAGCACCTGTCTGCTACAATAGCACCCAATTAGTGGCCCGATTTAGTAAAAGAAAAAATTTTTTATTCACAACGGATCAGCTGCGACGAAGCCATCGTATTGCCGCACTTCGAGATCTAGATCGCAAATCTGAGGGCGAAATAGCCCTTTCCGTCGACCAATTAAAAGAACTCGTCGCCGCTATGACTACCTACGCTAGAAATAACTGCTTCTTCAGTCACTGTAAAAAGCGTTTTCGAGGCGAAAAAGATGCTGCTGTGGTAGATGGCTTCATTGCCACCATTAGTATCTAAAAAGACGTTGAAAGGATCGACGATGCAGGCGCAATAAAGGGATTTTCATTGCTGTTACAGGATAGCGCTGTCTCTTGGTGGCAAGGCGGGGGAGGATGAAGTGGGAGGATGTCCTTATGCTCCTTCGTAATGTTGATGCTGCTTCGTAATGCTTATGCTACAGCGAAACCAGGCAATCGAATTTTTCTGGACATAATCGAGCTCAATTTAAAGCTCCATGAGTCAACAGATGAATTCGCCTGCATTAAACGCGCACGGTTTTCTCAACTTGCAGAGCCAGTTGAAACGGAAGATATGATGATCAACATGATCTATAGTCTTTTGAGCCTGCTCATATGACTATATGAGTCGTGGAGCTCTCAATGGGCAAAAGAGATGCTCAACGTGTTTCAAAGGTAGACACCACCGCCAAAATAAGATGAAACTTTGTAAACATGTCAGCCATACACTAGACGAATGCAGCGAAAAGGAAAGGTAAGAGTATGCCAAGTCTTATTCTAGTTTAGTAAAACCGAAGGTTCATTGCTACAAATGCAAAGCTCTGGGGTTTGTTCGATCAAACTTCACAGATTGCAAAGAACTACCTACCATCAACAGTTTCGTTTGATAGCCTAAAAACAACCATAATTACGGACTTACCTAATATACCGATTGCCTCGCATGGAGAAACGGGTTTTTCCCATCGCAGCTTGAAGCAGTGTCGCCGGAAGATGTTAATTCATCCATCTGATTTTCCCAAGTCAATGCGGATGTCACGCTGTGGTGACATAGGTCAGCGACTTAGGTCAGCGAATGTGGTATTTTGCAGATGAAAAGGACAAAGTTTTTAATTTCTATGACACATCCCACACCAAGATTTTAAAAAAACCGACAACAAATGTCCTTAAAGATGTCGGTGTTTTCATCTTTAACATGAAACCCGCAGGATTACTTCAGACGGTTACAAGCAATCAACGCTTCGAGATATTGTCAGTTGATCTATATGGTTAACTAAAGATGGTTTCAAATGTATACTTTTTGCTGATGATCATGCTAGTAGATGGATTGAGTTATTCGCTCTAAAAGAAACTATCGCCAAAAATTGTGCAGTCACTCTATTGAAAGAAGTATTTTTTCGGTACGGAACACCGCAACGCCTGCCTGCTCCCAATTTATATCCGCGCTAATGCAACAACTAGCACAATGCCTTGGAAGTCCACAAACACTTACAAAGTGTTTGGCAAAGTGCCTAATCACTGGATACTCTGCATCCTATTTAATGTTCGGACGAGAGCTAACACCAATGACGATGTACAAGTACAACGTGATCTTAAAGCGATTATCCAATCAGAGAATTTCATCCCAAAACTTATACGACTAGCGAAGGTCATGCGAGAAGCTAGACAAACAACAGAAAAAACGTAGTAACATAATAAAAAGTATGCAGACAAGAAAAGGCGACCACAATAAAAGCTTCAGGCGAGGGATTTAGTTCTCGTTACCTCCCATGTACTATGCAAAGCATTGAAGCACATCACACCAAAATGTTTACCACGGCGAGATGGCCCCTATGTAATTGTTTAATAGCTTGAAGCATCCACGTACCAGGTTGCTGTAATGTAACTGCCCCATTTGTAACCTACCACGTCTCTTCTTTTACGAAGTATACGCCCCTATACCAAAATGAAAATGAAAAATCAGTTCGAACTCTAAGAAAACGAGGACGGTCACCGAAGACACCAACCACCTATCCTGCCACCTCAACGGGAGGATCACAGCGCCATAAACACACTATTTTGTATTAATAATTTTGTATATTAGTTTTCAGTTTCAATATTGAATTAAACAAAGACTTTGTTCCTAATGTACAATATGTAAAAAATTTAATACAGCCTTTATAAATATTTCACATTTTGTGAGTGTGCCGAGAGTGGAACAATCTACTTCTGTGTCAATCGAAAGTTAGATCGATCAACAGTACAGGGGTAAACTTCCGCCTGCTAAGCGATGTTCCACACTTTCTGCGGAATTTACTTTTTTAAGCAGCTGTCTTCAACGAGTACTACAGACTCCGGACTCCATTATCGTGGGAAAAAGCCCAACAAAATTCGTTAGGCAGAAGATTCATTTTTGTTAAATTTCCATTGTAATATCCTTTTGATTTAATAAAATAAGGAGCAAAGAAAAGAAAAAAAGACTTGACTTCTCAACCGGCCGTGAACTCTGCACCTGTCCGCTCCATTACATATGAGTATCCCGATGTTCCCTATGATATCTGTCTTCATCAAAATGTTCGTGTTGTTAGAAGTAATTTTTCATCACTATTAGCACATGTCAATACGTTCAAAAAATTAACTATTGTTATATTTTTTAAGTGAAGTATGAATATGAAAAAATATACCAGGGTATATGCCGCCCTTTGGCAAATGTTATGAGTCTTACCCAGCTTGGGGTGTAATGGTGTATGTAAGAGAGGACTATACATGCAATTTTACAAAAATTAATATTTAAAGTGCTGATGTGGTGAAGTTGTCATTGTGTGCACATTTATAGTGTGCATAAACAGATTACAGGAAGATCCCAAACAATTTTTATAAATGATTTAAATGGTATTTTATGTGCTACAAAGGAAAAAAATTTGATTGTCTTAGGTGATATCAACATAGATCTATTATATCTCTCAAAACACTCCACAGAAAGCTATATGTTTCTTATGTCGTCAATATACGATTTATCGATTTTACTTCTAGTCGCATCGACCATATATTTATTAGAGTGCATAAAAACTTTAAAAGTAGTTTATGACTACAGAGTTACAGACCATCATATGATTAGTCTGTGCGTTCATAAGAAATTACAGACAATAATCTTAATTATTGCTTGGCAAATAGTTGATGTAATGAGTTACTTGTTTAACCTAAGTGTTGCAAATCGTTGTTAGAAGAAGGAGGAGAAGGAGATAGTAGAAATTTAAGTTAATACAAAAAACTCAACTTCCAACATCAAAAACTGTCTTTCTCCCCAAATGACAAATTCCACCATACTGCAAGATCCGACCGTTGACACGAGCATTCGGATTAAGCAAAACCTATGCAAACATGCACATTCCATGACGTACAGCAAAGATAAACTGATGACACCTGTGGGAACACTTCGTCGCTACATGAATGTTTGGAGCAAGTGGATTAATATTTATGGTAGTGTAAAAAAATATTGTATTGGAGTTGTAATTTGCACGTCAAGGGCAACATATGCCCAAATAAAGGAAAAATTATTTTTTTAATAAATAGGATTAAAGTTAATTGACGCCCGAGCAAGGACCGATAGTGTCGAGGAGTTGAAGTGTTTTTAAAAGCCAGTCGCCCCAAATAGCAGGAGTGCTTTCGTGAAGTAAATGCCAGTCGCCTTTAGTAGCCTTTCCCGCTAAATAAAAGAAGAATATATATATATATATATATCCGCCTCGTATCTATAGGTCTCCCAACCATCGCGATCAAGTAGTGGTGAAAGATTTAAGGGCCCCAAAGTAACCCAGAGTCGAACATTCGCGAGTGCAGTGTGAAAAACTATTGGGAAAAAGAAAGCTCATTATGAGCTAGTCGCACCACCCGATCAACCCAGTTTACCAACCCGAGCTGCGAAGGAGTGGCTGAATAAAATAGCGATATATTTTTTGTAAGAATTTCATTATTATAATAATTTTTTTTGTATATTATTGTACTCTATTGTATAAGAAAAAATATACAAAATAGAACAGTAACAAAAGGGTATTTTTGAATAGATAAAAATACAGTAGGTAACTTCCGTGATGAAATTCAAAAACAAAATAATTTCTTTTAAGAGAAAAAGAGAATATATTACATTTCTTAACAGTTACAAAAAAGTATTTTTGAATAGATACAAATACAGTAACTTGTGTGATTAAATTCAGAAACAAAATAATTAAAAAAAAAGAAAATATATATATAATATAATAAATATATATTATATTATATATATATAAAATCAAAATATATAAAATTAAAAGAATACAAAAAATAAGGAAACTTATAACTAAATCGAAAAATATATATTTGTAGACATAGTTTCCTCATGATTCTTTAGTCTTACTTAACTTTTCATTCAAAAACTTTAAAGCTCAATATTAACATGAATTACATTATACTTTATACTTATGTTTCTTGATATGAAATAAAGAAATAAAAAAAACCTCATTTTTGTTATCAGGAGTTTATTTCACTTATTTTATTATTATTTTTTCTATTGTCTAATTAATTTTCACTAAGTCAAAATGCTGATCAACCGCTTTAAACTCAATAAGTGAACCAAACGAGCCTCCCGGGTCCTCTAATTCCAATGCATTAGTAGCAAGTGCCACTGATCCAATAGGCCCAGATCCCAATTCCCCATACCAATCAACAGCATCCCATTCCGATGGAACCTTAGAAGTTCGGTCCATCCCCGAGTTAATTACCTCGATTGTGTCTAAAATGCTTGATAAACAAGGTCGACGAATGGTTGAAAATGTGCTCAACCCCAAGGTACAGCAGTAGGCGGGACGACCTCGACAAAATACCTGATGTCGTTCGCTGCCTGAGAAATTTCTCAGGGGATCCGAGCGAATTTTTCTCTTGGAAAAAGAGCGTTGGTCGGGCTTTACAGATTTATGAACCCATTAAGGAAACTCCTAAGTATTATGGCATTTTATTTGTCATAAGAAATAAAATAGTTGTATAAGCAGACACTGCTTTAGAGTCTTACAATACGCCGCTCAACTGGGAGAGCATTTCGAGTTGTCTGTTCTCCACTTCGTAGATAAGCGGGATATAAGCACATTAGAGTACCAAATGACGGATATTTATCAAGGAACCGAAACAGTTCAAGGTTTCAATCATGAAGTCTACTCTCACCTTTCGCTTAATTAAAACAAACTAGTGTGCATGGATATTAGCAACGAATCCATTAACCTGCTCACCCAAACATACAGGGATAAAGTTTTGGACACCTTGATAAGGGGTCTTTAGGGTGATCTATCCAGGCTTCTGGGCATCCCCGAAGAAATTGACTTGCCACAGGTATTACATCATATTGAATTAAACAGAATTTCAGAGCCAACTTCTCTCACGGTAATCAGTCAGCAGCCAGAAAATCTCAACTGCAGCATTCCGTCAACAACTTTCAGAGACAAAAGGTTGCACCAGCGCATCCCCATTTTAATCGACAAAAATTCGGCTGACAGCCCCATCTTTTAAACCAACCTCAGCAAAACAGCCACTTAAATTATTCGCAAAATCACATCAATTATTCAAAAATAAAATCCAAAATTTATTAACAGACAAGATCATTAGACCCTCCAAGCCCCATAAAATTCACCATTGTTTATTGTTACTAAGAAACCCGGCTTCTCAGGATTAAGGCAGTATCGGATGGTTATTGACTGTAGGAAGCTGAATAGCGTCACTAGGTGCTAGCAGCACGATGTGCTTGCACAACTCGGTAAAAATAAGTTCTTTACTGTTTTCGACCCGAAAAGCGGTTTTCACCAGACTCTGTTGAAAGAATCTAATATAGCTAAGAATGCGTTTTACATAAACAATGGAATTCACAAGGCTTCTTTTTGGCCTTAAGAATGCACCATCGATCTGCAAAGGGTACTCGACTATATCTTTCTTTGGGACCATATCGGTAAAACTTGCTATGTCTATATTGACGATGTAGTTATTTTTAGCAAAACCGAATTTGAACACGTCCAGCACATAGAGGAAGTTTTTAGAAAACTCAATAACGCTAACATGAAGGTTAAGCTTGATAAATGTCACTTTTTTTAAGCAGTAAGTAGAATTCTAAGAGTTTATTTTTTTATCAGATGAAATTAAAACCAACCCTGCAAAGGTCGAAACAATACTAAATTTTCCCATATCCCAAACACTGAAAGATTTGTGATCCTTCCTTAGTCTATCAGGCTAAATCGTTGCTTTTTTAAAGACTACGTAAAGCTCGCGAAACCCCTGACAGCTCTTGAAAGATGGGAGGAAATATGAACGTCCAAAACCCAGTCCTAACAAAATAAAAAACTCTCTCGTTTCCAAAGATCTTTCGAACTGACGCATTCAACTACGCCATTGGCGGAGTTTCATCACAGGAGGAGAAGCCGATAACGTTTATCTCTCGAACACTTATTCCAACTGAAGAGAATTACGCAGCCAATGAAAAGGATATGTTGGCCATCATATGGGCCCTAGGTTCAATGCGTAACTACTTATAATGCTCAGCCTACGTTAAATTTTATACTGACCACCAGCCCCTTACCTATGCGCTTAGTAGCAAAAATAACAACAATAAGATGAAGCAGCAGAAGGCAATTTTTGAGGAAGATAATTATGAATTGCAGTATAAACCAGGAAAAATTAATGTCGCGCTACTCCTACAAAGCATGGAACACTCTTACAGGAACACTAAAAACAAAAAGAAATGCTCAGTCTGTAACGAAAATAAGTACGACCGTCACCCGAGTAAGCCAGCAATTAAACCTACCCCAATACCTTAGTATCCAGGACAAATCGCGCATTTAGATATTTTCTCTACGAAAAACCAGTTGGTTCTTACTTCCATAGATAAGCTTACAAAGTATGCGCAAGTACGTATTTTCACATCAAACGCGATAGAAGATGTTCGCCAGCTTTTCAGGGAAATTCTGTTTTCCTTTAGCCTACCGGAATCGGTAGTTATTCATAATAAGAAATCATTTAGCTTCACTTTAATAAATTTCATACTAGAAGACGAACTCGAAATTAAAGTTTTCAGAACACTCCCTTATTCAAATACGGTTAACGGCCAAGCTGAGCGTTTTTACTCGACATTTATTGAAATTATGAGATGTTTGAAAACGGAGTCTCTATCGATCCTTTACAAAACTTCTGGAACGTGCCGTCTACGAATATAATTATTCCACTACATAAATGAAGCCCATAGAAGCATTCTTCTCACGAAGAGTAAGCTCTGACCTCCTTTTACTAGAAAAAGTACAAAACGGAATATACAACAAGTCCAAGATAAACAAGCCGCTGATATCGAATACCATAAGAAGAAAGGGCAACCGATAAAAGACTACACCCACGGTCAAGTCATTTATGTTAGGTAAAATAGGCGAAAAGGTTCAAAATTAACACGTCGTTCTAAGAAAGAAATACTCCAGATTCCTAATTGCAGCCTGTGCTGCCACCACACTATTCGAACTATCCCAGTTGGTTAAGATTGACATCAGAACCGCGAGAATACGGGATGGTCAATTTAAAATGATCTACCTTATTATTTTAGAAGCCTACCAGAATTTAATAAACAAGTTGAAAGAAGTTATAAGTTCAAATTCCAGTTACAGCCATTCTCTTTATCGTCTCCTATCCCATGAAATCCAGCAGATTAAAAATCATTACTAAAAAATGAATAACGTACTTCGAAATAGCAACAGGCAAACAATAAAACAACAAATAAACAACTTACCACAGGAAAAATAAGCGAAATCACTGAAATGGCTAACAAAATAATACATTATTACTATCTACATTATAACCTACTGTTTAGTTTTGAAACTTGTAAAATTCGTCAAATTTGGCAACAAAATGAATAATATACAATACAATACATTTTCCAAGAATTTTAGATTGTAAGGAAAAAATGTATGGAATAAATGATACATGGAAATAATAAGAATATAATTTGTAATAGGAATAATACAATGTTATAGCCATAAGCAATTCCACATGCATTCCAAACCTTTACAGAAGTAAACCTCTAACATGCACCATCATCAACAACCAGCATATCCCAACTGTCGAAGAAGTTTTGCCCGGTATACTGTTCCTGAACCAATTTAATGGGTCAGTTAGCATCAAGAACGATACCTTGAGGATCAATGGAACATTCTTCATCAAACATTACAACACCACGCTGCAAGTCAACGGGAAACTGTTCAAAGAAAAAGATATTACCAAGTATCAGCCGCTACTAGTAATTTTGCAACCAGCACCCAATCGCGAAAACATGGAAGAAGTATTGGCCCTCGAGATGCCAAAGCAGTTACAAGTCAACGACACCCAGAAAATAGGCCTGCCTAAAATCCAAAACAAATCAACTCGATCATTTACATAACGCTATGCTTCGATAAGTTTCGTAATAGCTTTCTTGTATTATCAAAAGCTGAAAAAATCGAAAGCTCAGAGGACTAGATGCGCAAGACATCCCATATCATGTGAGGGTGCTGACCTTGAACGAGGGCATTCGAAATTAAGGGTGGAGACTTAACACACAAAAAATTCAACTTCCAATATCAGAAGTTCTCATTCTTCTCAATGACATTTTCCACTGTACTGCAAGATCCAACCGTTGACACAAGCATCCGGATCATATGAAACCGATGCAAACTACACATTCCATCACGTACAGCAACGGCAAACTGATGACACCTGTCGGAACACTTCGTCGCTGGATGAATGTTTGAAGCAAGTGGATTAGTATTTAAGGTAGTGTAAGAAAATATTGCACTATAGTTGTAATTTTGCATATGAAGGGCAATGTATGCCCAAATAAAGGAAATAAAATTAAAGTTAATTAATTTGTATCCAACCATAGACCTATATCTCTCCTACCGACTGTCGCGAAACTCTTTGGGAAACTTATCAAAGTCAGAATGTTAGGTTATTTGGATAAAAACAATTTCTTTCTGCATTTACCAATTTGGTTTTAGATTTGGATTATCAAGAGAGGATGCTACCCTCAGAGTGTGCTATATGAGGAGTTAAGCAATAATCCATCTACAATAGCTTTGTTCATAGATATGACAAAAGTCTTTGACATCGTTGACCACCAGTTACTGCTGAATAAATTTAGAGACTCAATGCATACCTGGCTCAAGACGTACTTTAATGATAGAGAACAAAAAGTAAAGCTAAACGGAATCTTTAGCAAACCTCGTGTTTTGAAAAATGGCGGTCCCCAAGGCTCTGTACTCGGGCCTCTCTTATATTTGATTTACATTATTTTAATTTTCAAGCAGCATATTTATAGTTGAGCTACAGCATTTGCTGATGATATAACCTTTACATACATGTTTGAAAAACAATTTGAATGTATTGCCAAGATTGGCGAAGATTTGGAAAAGTTAAGGCTGTGGTTAACTGCTTACAAGTTAATTATCAGTCAAAAAACTAAATTATTGAACTTTAAAATATGCGGCAGTTCGTGAAATAACTATAATCTCTATTTTCACGCACACGACTGTAAGAAGTTCTGCTTACCGCTTCATACTTGTGGCATCCAAAATTACCACGATAACAACTCGAGCTCTGATAAGTGCTTTAAAATTGAATCAGTAAGAAATATTAAAAACATAGGCGTGCTAATAGATCATAACTTGAATTGGATCACTTTCAAGCATTGAAATCGCATATGAATCTTGTATCTCGTAAACTCTATCTAGCCCAACTGCTCCAAAACCGTTTTACATATTAAGTTGACGGCCAGGAGCATATAGTTCGTCTTCTGGGCTGAATTAAATCCATACCAGTTAGTATCAACCTTCAAAACATACGTGTATAAATTTGACAGCTGTCGGACGATTAGTTCTCGAGATATACCGTTGTGAGTGAAGCAACTTTTGTTATTGTGAAAAAAATGGATTCAAAGCAATTTCGTGTGTTGATTTATCATTGGTTTTTGATTGGAAAAAATTCAGCCGATGCAAAGAAATGGCTTGATAAGTGTCACCCGGACTCTGCACCAGCCGAACGAACCATTCGCAAGTGGATTGAAAAATTTAAAAGTAGTCATACAAGCACCGGAGATGATGCACGCAGTGGACGTCCAAAACAGGCTGTTTCAGATGAAAACATCAAAAAAGTCCACAAAATGATTACGTATGACCGTAAATTGAAGTTGATTGAGATAGCTGAGGCTCTGAAGATATCAAAAGCGCGTGTTGGATATATCATACATGAATATTTTTACATGCGAAAGCTCTGTTCAAAGTGAGTGGCGCGTTTGCTCACAGTCGACCAAAAACAACAACATGTTGATGATTCAGAGGAGTGTTTAAAGCTGTTCAACCGCAATAAAGCCGAATTTTTGCGTCGGTATGTGACAATGGATGAAACTTGGCTCCATCACTTCACACCAGAATCAAATCGGCGGTCTGCTGAGTGGCGAGCAGGCAACGAACCTCGTCCAAAACGACCAAAAACTCAACAGTCGGCTGGCAAGGTTATGACATCCGTATTTTGGGATACACATGGAATAATTTTCATCGACTATCTCCAAAAGGGGCAAACTATCAACAGCGACTATTACATTGCGTTGTTGGAGCGTTTGAAGGACGAAATCGCAGAAAAACGGTCGCATTTGAAGAAAGAGAAAGTGCTGTGTCATCAAGACAATGCACTGTGTTACAAGTCGATGAAAACGATGGCAAAATTGAATGAATTCGGCTACGAATTGCTTCCCCACTCACTGTATTCTTCAGATTTGGCCCCCAGCGACTATTTCCTGTTCGCAGACCTCAGAAGAATGCTCGCCGGAAAGAGATTTAAGACCAATGAAGAAGTAATCGCCGAAACAGAGGCCTATTTTGAGGCTAAACGGAAATCGCACTACAAAACTGGTATCGAAAGATTGAAAAATCGTTTCAATCAGTGTATCGCCCTCAAAGGCAACTATATTGATATATAAAGTTGAATTTTCCAAAAATTTTGTGTTTTACTATAAAACGGTACTGTTAGTATGTTAGTAATGCTTGAAATTTATCTTAAAATCACCGGACTTTGTTTAGCATTTGACGAAGTTGTTATTACTTGAGCTTTAATTTATGTTTAAATTCACTTTATTGAACTGTCTATTACTTTATATAGGGTTTTCCAATAGGGACTTGACAACTTTGAATTTAATTTGTGAACGCACTGTTTCACTAATCATCAAACTGTCACTGTCAATTTTTTCAGTAAACAATTTTCATCATGGTAAAGTACACTAACGAGCAACGTCTGCATATTATAAAAATTTTCTACAGATATTTGGATTCGGTGAGCGCAATCTTCTTTATACCTACTATTCCTAAAAATCTTGGTGCAGTATAGGATTAACATAGTGAACGGTTTCATTGAGATGTATTGCACATAGAGAGACGATACAACGGAAAATGGTTAGAAGGAGTGCTTGCAGATTTTTGTCGATAACTGCAACGGAAAATATAACATGTAAGCAAAAATAACGTTTTATTAACACAAAAACCATTACCTTAAAAGTGCACATAAAACATATCTTTTATTACTATATTTCGCCTCAATGGCATCAAATCTCTTATAATCGTGCCTAATAATATCATTACTATGAGAAGAAAATATTTTTTTGAAACTAATATATATTATAAGGATAAATCGATAGAATTTTTTTTTGTGCAAAATTAAAAGCAAAAGTATGAATTGTTTTTGAGTTGTTTTTTTATATTGAAACAGCGCAAACGTTTGATGAATTTCACCTTGCTTCTTTCAGTAGTTGGGATGTTTAATTGAAGGACTAACAGCAGCGGAAGGTGTTTCTGAGATCGTTGTGTTTGGGTTGCGAAAATCCTCACCTTGGAAATTGTAGTTGTTTGTAGTGCAGAGCACTGTGACGATAGTTTGAGTTTCAGAAAAGACATAAAACTGTATTTTTTTTGGAGGCTTGGTGGATTGATTGTTTTTTTTTTCTAGGGTGACTCGTAAAGTATGGCAACTCGAAAAATCTTTTTTGTTTAGCAACTTTTTTTTTAAGAATTTAACACTCAAGTGGTACGACTACACTTATGATGTCAAAGCATGTGTTAAGTTTTTCGGAAAATAGGATAGAAAAAGAAAGAAAAATGTTTAGGCTCCATGGATGGCATCCGACATTTAATGGAGAGACTTAATTAGTCATTCATCTGGCGAGATTTTGGTTGCCTGGAAAAAAGTATCCGGTCACGCCTGGTATTGAATCCCAAAAAGTCAGATTTGGAAGCCAATACTCCACCACTTGAGCCACGTTAACGTGTAGTAGAGTATGGAAACTTGAAAAATTCTTTAAACTGTCTTGTTTAAACCTGTGGCCGAGCACTTCCGTACATTTTTACCGCGTCTTCATGGTATAGCGGCGGATTATCTGAATTTTACCTCTTTAGCTTTTTCCGGTTTTGGGTTACGATTGCGACACATAAGCTCATCAAGCATTGGCCTTGCTACGTCAACCATTTTGGCCCTCAATCGCATTTCCAATTCAATTTGAGTAGTTACATTTATAACCCTATTAACTTTTATACACTTAGTCTATAATTTATCTGTGTTTCTTTTAAGAAAAATCAATGGCTTCTTAGAGAAAATTTGTACAAAATTCTATGAAAAATATGCTACATGAAACGTTTTTTGATTGCTCAATGCCAATGTGGAAGACACCAAGGTAAAGGTGCTTGCAAAAAAATGTGGGAACTATGCGAGAAGTAGAGTCTCGATATAAGCGTGAGGAAAAAAAAAAAAAAAAAAAAAAAAAAAAAAAAAAAAAAAAAAATGAACACTCAAAAGAATAGGAAAATGCAGAAGTATATGTTAAATATTTTTCGGAAAATTTGATAGAGGAAAGAAAAATGTTTGGATTCAGGTCCAGGGCTGATATAAATACATATGTATATCATGTCTATGTATATCATTATGTCATTTTGGATTAATGTCCTTAATCCAGACAACTACCGTTCACTTTCGCAAAAATTAAATGCCGAGAAAATTCAATGGCATACGTACGAAAATAAAACGGAAAGACCCATACGCGATGTAGCTAGAGGATTGCATCACTCTTGCCTTAAAGAAAACATCTTAAATGACCTTAAAAATAAAGACTTTAAGATAATCGACTCAGTTAATATACTTGCGACCCCAAGACGCGGTTTTCCCCTTTTTAGGCTAACTTTCGACAAAACCAAAAGCTTAGAAAGATTTTATGCCATAAATTCAATTTTGGGACTTGTTGTCAAAATTGAACCTGGTATGGAATGTGGTCGCTATTTTTTACTCAACAGGCAAGCGGACATATTGGCCCTCGGATGTCGCCAAAACACCCGATCTAATAGACTTCTTTATCGGAAAAGGAGTAAACGCTAGTTACGTCAAAGTTGAAGAGGGCTTCGATCTTTCCATTGTGCGAATCCTTGGTTAAGAAACAAAGAACAACCAGATTTACTAACAGCAAAACTCACTGGGAAGATTTCCGAATAGACGTTGTAGACAATACTGAGTTGAAAGTAGCACTAAGAACACCGTATCAACTTGAAAAAGAAGTTTAACGTTTTGTTGAAGTCATACAGCGAGTCCCAAAGTCGGCATAAAATACCCACCGGAAATCAAAGAAATGATAAGGAAGAAACAAAGAGCGCGGAAAAAGTGCAAAATGAAACCCGGGCACCACAAGATAAAACGTCTTTCAATAGGCTCTGCAACTTGTTGAACCAGAGCGTTTTGATCGAGGTGTGGGCGCAGAGGTGATTTTAATACGGGGGATGAGTAGCATAGAAATCGTCCAGTATGAATTTGATCATAGAGGTGCAATGTATGACACGCGTTGCAATCGTGATATTTCTCGTGATTAGCATTTAAAATAATAGCACATGTTGTTAGTTATAATGCTTGGCGATAGAAATGTGATTTCGCCTAATATTAATGATGTCTCACGATTACTAATAACACATGTCTGAAAAAAAAGAGAAGAGAAGTTTTTATACATTCTCAGTTGTACTAAATAGGTTTGTTCTTACCTTCTTTTAATTAGATTTGCTTTTAATTCGGTTGATTTTGATGAACTTATCTTTTTGTTTTGTCGATATTAACGAACACTATTGCAATGAAAATTGGTGATTTTATTTTTCCACCATAAAATATCAACTAGAAATAATCCGCGGCACCACAAACCTGCAAGAGAGCTATCACCACCGGCATTCTCTTCGACCGGTAGAAAGAAACCATGGGTGCTGATTAGCAACTAAGTGTGAATTTTGAGCGAAATATCTTCGAAATAAACTTCAGTTTTAAATGTAGCAAAGATCAGAAGTAGATTATGTAGCCTATCAAAGTCCACCACAATGTGATTTCGACTACAATCCAGATTAAAATTCCATATTCGTAAGTAAATTATCCTATACTGCATTATTAACAGAAGCCGCAACTTGACTCCATATTTCAACGCGTTGTCCTCCCGTCTCGCTTCGTCAAATCATTCCGTCATATCAGCTAGTTTCTCGTGCACCTAGAGAAGAAATTCTTAAAAAAGACTGTAGTGCAATAATAGAATAATAGAAAAATATTATAAATTTGTATCAACTTTTGCATTCAGCATTTGCATAGTAGCATGAAAACTTAATTATCGTAATACACGCAAATCGGCTGGTACAATTAGAATTGATCCACTTCTTAATGTAGTGTGATAAATACTTTAAGGAAAAACACTTAAACATATCAGCATTCGTGTACCCAAAACACAGGGATATACACATACACATATAAAATCATAATTTAATTTAAAAGAAAATGCAGAATTTAATGTTGTAGATGATCATAGTTTTTTTATTGAAATTTTTTTCTCTTGTACAATGACAACGATACGAGTTATACCACAAAATTAAACGGATTAAATCAAACGGTACCTATTCAGAAAAACTACCGAAACCTAAACCGATTTAGAGATGGTAACTATCTTCTTTGTACCGAACTGTTTAAAAAAAGTCGCGTGTAGAGTTCTATCGCTTTTTCGAGAGTAGGAATTTAACTTATGAACCAAATGCCAACCAGGTCTTTCGCTTCCCAGTTTTTAATATTAAAATCATCCCTCGTCTGCTTGGCTCTTTTTATTTTTTTTTATGAACATTTTTGACTTTTTTCTTTCCTTTATTTCTTATTTTCCCCATCAAAAAAATTCTTACTAAATTTGTGTCTAAACAAGAAATGACCAACCTTATTCCAATAAGCTCACTCAAGCCATTGGTCACCATCCACCCATTCACTCACTTCAACCAATCAGTTTTAACGGGGTTAAGGTATTGAAGATGTATACATATAGCGATCTGATACTCAGGTTTCAAATGTACATCTCTGAAATTTCCGAGGTCTGGGATTTTTACTACCACACCACCCGCCCGCGCCCTGGTAAAAAGCCAGTAATAGGGTATTCACATAAAAAAAATAAACAATATATATACACATTATGTCCAAGGAAATCATATATTCTTTTGTCTTGATACGAACTATAGGGATGCTCATTTACTACTAATATTTCTCAATAACCCTCGCATAAATCATCCTCTGTAGTTATTTTTCAATGCTTACCTGCATGTTGGTGGCCGTGGCTCAAGTGGTAGTCGATTCACTTACAAATCGAAAGGTTCGGTATTGGAATCCCATTTATTTTTTCAGTTAACAATAATTAAGTAAGATGAGAAGTTGACTAGAAATCAACAACAAGCCAACTTCCAGTGAGAATTTAGTCTCCCCATTAAATGTTGGGTGCAACACGGAGCAACCCATGGAGCAAAATAGCCACTGAGCTTAAATATCTTATTTTCTTTCTCTATCCCGTTTTCCAAACTTAACACATGCTGAAGCATTATAAGTGTATTCGTACAAATTTAAGTGTTAAGTTCTTTAAAAAAAAAAATCGAAGGCTCTGCTTCTCGTGGCCTTCTTGAATTGTTTTGAAAGTATCTCTGACTGTTCTCCGACTGACGATAGTGCGGCCACGTTGCTCTGGTACGAAAAACTCAATACGCCTGATCTCACATGCGTGTACAAGAGTGCCTAAGAATCTGCGCCAAAAATCACACAATTCAGTAGGTCTTGAATTACAAGGCATTCCAAAAACTGCTGTCCCTGTAACATAAGCTAATAAAATAGACTTTTCTGTACTTTTTCCTTAAGCTAAACCTTATTAATAAACAAGTAGCCGTCTGTAAATACTGAATCCAACAACGCTTAAATATTGATTTCATTAATCCTTATTGATAAGTAATGTTCGTTTGCCTCATGGTAAAACTGTGTCTAACATTATCAACTAACTGGTCCCCAGCATGCGACCAATCTTACGACGAATGCGCTTTAGCACTCCTCGCCCAAGTGTTCGTTGTGCAATTTCCACAAACTTTCAATCTTTACGGCTAACCTCTACCACCCCGTATCTAAATCAACGTCTAGGAGAGAAACATTTGTTAGCGAAATATGTTATGTGACTACACCGCAATTGAAACATAGATATTGGATTTCCTTAATTGATCGATTCTGTACCACTGGTTACTCAGTCTTGTGGATGCTCATCTTTCACGTAAACTAGACCCGGCTCGGGAAATTTCCTACTCTTACTGTTCGGGGAGGAAGAAAGCATCTAAACACTCGCAATTACTTTCTCCAGTAGGCAAGCAAGTAAAAATTCCGAAATTCTTCGGAACATGTTTGTCATTGTAGCGATTTACACAGCGATCGTGACTTGGTGGCAAGAATTGTGTTTTGATTTTTTTAACTAATTAGGCCCTGTTACTTACGTTGTCCCGAATCGTTCTGTATCATTGAAGTACCCTCCCAGTATCTGCTTCGTTCCCTTATCGATTTTTTACAATATAGCTCTCGCTTCGGAGACAAACGTAAATTTTCCTAACAAGGAGTACAATTAAACCTTGTCATCCTACAGAAAGACACCAGTGCTGCATCCTAAATCGGTTAAGAAACTATTCGTGAAGACATATCTCTGCCCGAAAATTCCTGGGCACAGAGAAAATCGATTTCGCATTTTTTTCCGCAGCAGAAGTTCTGGTGTCCTTGCATCGAACGACATGTCCATAAGACCAGAGCCAAAAAACAACCGACGTACTAGGTCATCAAAGTCCCGGAGCTTGTTGTGCAAAAGAGTAGGAAACCGGAGGACGGTTTACGAGTGCAACTCATGACATAAACATCAAGCGGAGGGAAGATTCATCAATGAACAGAGCCAAGCGTGCTACAGGAAAACCCCATGCAGCCAATACAGACCGTTATTTGGAGTCTCTAGAGAGCTGCAGTGACGTATTTTCGTGAGACTTTGTTCCAGCAGGAAACCGATGCATAGGATATAATTTACCTTGTCATAGCCGTCTATACCCAAAGCATCTTTAGAACACAAAACTTTGCTGTACTTTACTATCTCCTTAACGTCCTAAATTCTGTTCTTATATTGGCAAAAATACTCCAATAGAATCTTTGGAATGACAATTTTGGTCGGAATATTTAACAGCAATATCTTATTCCTGTCTTCAAATATGGTTAAACAAAATGAGTTAACAGAACTGGACAATATCACAACTATTAGGTGTACCGGTATTAAACGTCAAGATACAAATGTCTCGATAGGGAACATATATTGTGAACAGGCCTTAATATTCGAATGCTTGTCGGGGCATGCTCTATCAGAAGCAACATGCAAAAGATGGTTTCAACGGTTTAGAGATAACGATTTTGATGTGAGAAATGAAGAACGTGGAAGACTACCAAAAACCTTTTAAGATGCAGAATTGCAGACAATATTTAATGAATATTTATTTATATTTAATTATTTAATCAGCAGCAAATGGTAGAAAAAATTAAATGTTGCACAACAAACAATTTCTGACCGTTGAAAGCTATTAGAAAGATCCAAGAGTCTGACAGAAAGACAGATGGAAAACCTAAAAACCACTTGTGATAAAAAAATCAGTTTTGCATTAAATTGTTACTGCCGATGAAAAATGGATTTATTTTCAGAATCCTAAACGGAAAAAATCATAGGTTAAACTGGGACAACCATCAACTTCGACTGCAAGACCAGATCGATTCGGCAAGAAGACAATTCTGTGTTTTGGACCAGAATGGGACAGAAGACACGGCAAGGTAATTTTTCTCCATGACAATGCACCTGCACACAAAGCAAAACTGGTTCAGGATACAACGAAAACACTTGACTTAGCTCCTTCCGACTACCATTTGTTTTCATCGATGGACACGCATTAGCTGAGCAGCACTTTGAATCCTACGAGGAAGTCGAAAATTGGGTGACTTTTTGGTTTGCTTCAAAAGACGAACAGTTTTATTGTTGTGGAATCCATAAATTGACTGAAATATGAGAAAAATGTGTAGCTCGCAATGTCCAATACTTTGAATAAAATGTTTTTTACTTTCCCTTTAAAAATCAGTGTTTCATTTTCAAAAAAAAAAGACTCACACGACAACAGCTTCTCGAAATTGTTCAGCTGTATTACGAAAATCAGCGTTCTATGGGAAATGTTTTTCGTGCGATTCGAGGAACTCACGGTGCTCATAATCGACCTATTGAAACCACTAGGTCCAATTTAAATCTGTGGATGATACTCGACCGGTTAGACCACATAATCTCGTAGTGAAAATATAATAGCAAATGTAGCTAAGAGTGTACGCGAAGACGGTGACGAATCGATTCGTCGTCGTTCTCAGCAACTTAGGTTGGCGTATTCAACAACTTGCCGTATTTTACGTGAGGATGTCGGCCTAAAAGCGTAAAAAATTCAACTTGTGCAAGAATTGAAGTCAGGCGACTTGAATTTACATCATATTTAAAGTGAATGGGCTCAAGAAAAACTCAATGAAAATCCGGTTTTTTATCGAAAAATTTTGTTCAGTGATGAAGCCCATTTCATACTAAATGGATACGCTAATAAACAAAATTGCCGTATTTGGGCTGATGAGCTACCAAGAGCTACCATTACATCCATTAAAACCAACGGTATGGTGTAGTTTATGGGCTGGTCGGATCATTGGTCATTATTTCTTCAAAAATGAGGCAAATCAGAATGTTACCGTCAATGGTAACGGTTATAGAGCCATAATAACGGACTATGTACTTCCTGAAATTCAAACACATGGTCTCGGTGAGCTCTGATTTCAACAAGACGGTGCTACGAGCCATACAGCGCGTAAGACAATGGACTTATTGAGAAATTATTTTGGTGAGCACTTAATATCATGTTTTGCTACGTTAAATTGGCCGCCTAGATCGTGCGATATTACACCTTTAAACTATTTTCTCATGTCTTCATGAATAAGGCAGCTACGATTGACGCTTTAGAAGACAACATTACTCGTCGCTATTCTCGAACGAGTCGCCCAAAATTAGACCATCCGAATGGGCCACCTCAGACGTAGGTGTGGCCAACATTTACATGATATTATTTTCAAAAAGTAAATGCCATGAATTTTTCTTTAAACGGATTGTAAATTTAAAGTTCACTTTCAAATTTATGTATTTTATTTAACATTATAAATCAAATCTCACGATGAATCACCCTATACTTCAAAGTTGATTCAGCAAACGAACGAAGCATTCTATGTTCTGCGGGTTTCCGATGGTTGGAGCGATCATGTGTGGTGGCGGAAGTTGCAGGGACATAGCTTTAGGTTGCGAAACGTCCCTTCTTCTTCGGATGAAATAGATAAGGGTTACTATCAAGCCGATCATTTGTAGTAAGATGCAGTTGCTGATGATGTTAACTCTAACGATGTTTCTTTGCTTGGAGACCATGATTCTTAGGTTGTCGTTCTTGAAGTCTTCTAATTTTTATAGTTTGCGTGCTTCGATTAGAATGGTTGTTGTTCTGTTCATAATTGTGGTAGGGAAGATGTGGACTTCGTCAAAATAGACACTATCGAGACTTTCATAGTTGATGTAATTGATGCTGATGGTACAATTCTCTAAGGAGAGTAGGACTGTGCCTCTTGTAATGAGTTCTTAAGGTTCACATGATGAATTGATGGTTGTACTATATACGGAGTGTTCACGAATAGAATATAGTTTGGTTCCGGTTGCCAGATTTCATTTATGTCATGTAGTTCTTCCTTCAGGTTACAAGTTGCTGGTCTTTGTTTAATGAGGTTTGTAACACAACTTTCCATTTTCCTCGGGACCCGGGATGGAATATGGCAAAAGAAAATTGTTCGATTAATGTATATATATTGTCTAGGTAAATAGGCTTCTAAGGGTTAAAGGTTGGGTGACAATTGTTTTAGTTTTAATTGGAAGGGGACTAATAAGAAAGAATGAAAAGGTTTCTGTTGATATTTGAGGGATTAAAATATTGAAAATTATGTTAGTGTCATTATAGTATGCCTGTAGACCAAGTAATTCGTAAATGTGTGTATCTGATTTGATTTCTAAGCATTTGTTCTGTAATTGATAAAGAATGTTTTCGAGCTCTTCGGGGTGCAAAATTTGTTTTGGAATAATGTTTTACTTTGCTAATATTAAAGATTCCGATATACTAGAAATGTGGTTATTTAAGATGACGATATTATAGTTTATCTGGTTTAAGTATTGAGTGAGTCTGAGGGCTATTTCGTCTTATTGGATTCTGGTATTCAGTTCTAAGCGGGAACTGAATAATATGGTCGTCGATTTGTTTGTTTAGTTTAAGTGCGTCATCTGCGTCCATATTGCCTGACATCGTTTTAATTATAGTACCTAGTCCGTTTATAAGTCCTGGTCCTGTTCAGATATTTGGAGAAACGCTATCAAGTTTATGCTATAGTTCTTTAATTTTTATATCAAGTATAGTTATAGTTATAGTTTTCTAAATGTTAAAAGTGAATTCCTAATATTGATGCTTGCTTAATCTAGGTGTAAGTTTATTTCTTCTATTTTCTTTTCTAAATATATTTGTGTCTTCTCTTAAATCTTTTGGTTCTGTCCTGTTTTTTTTAGGTATTCGTGTTGGTTGCTAAAATGTATCTCTTTATCAAATTTATGAGTCCTACCATAAAATATTTCATATGGGGTAATTTTGTTAGCAGAGTGAATAGAATTATTATATAAGTGAGGATAGATTCATTTAGAATTTCTTCGTGGTCTCTTGTTTTATTCTTGCTATATACGAGTATTAGACTGTAAATTTCCATGAGAGTAGAATGTTCACGTTCCACAGGAGAGTTACTGCTAGTTTGCTGAAAAGATGTTGTGTGAAGTTCTATGTTATACCGCCTGCAAAAATCATTGAATATTGTGGACGTAAATTCTGAACCTAGGTCAGATATAAATTTCTGAGATACGCCGTGAAGGCTAAAGTGATACTTAAGACTTTTAATTACGCTAAGACTGTTCTGAGTTAAAAGAGTTTATCCAGTGGTTTAGAAGGGGTTTCAGAAATCTCGGGTTTAATTTCGAGTGGACTTTTATCATATTTCATAGTCTGACATTTCTCACAATTATTGACGATTTCTATAATTTTATTTTTCAAGAATGGGAAATAGTAACTTCGTTTTAAATGAAGTTGGGTTTTATTAATACCTCTGTGATTACTGTTAGTATGGTAATCTGTAATAAGTTTGTCTTGAGTATCACTGTCGGTAATGACTTCTAAAATTTCTGTACAGCGAATGCCCTTAAAAATTCTACTATTTTAAAAGAACTTGGAATACATGTTCTGGACAACCTTAAAATTTTCGTTATTTGTTAAAATTGCGCACAGTGGTAGAAATTTTTTAAAAATATCTATAATGGTTCCTTCAGTGAATATGGGTTTAAAAATTGTGCGTCGTAATTTATTTCTAAAAGGTACCTGGGAAAACATTGGTATTTTTATATCTGTTCTAGAGAGAATTAACTGAATAATAAATTCATTGAGAGGATAAATATGGTCGTTTGCATTTTCTGCAGCTGAGTGACAGGTTGAGACGTTACTACTGTCTACATTTTCTTTTAGGTTTATTTCTGTTTTGAGTTTTTTTTGAGTTTTTTTTATTTTTATTCGACTTAAGACGTCTGCGTTAGAGTTTAATGAACCTTCTCTGTGTACGAATTGGTAATCAAACTCTTCAATTTTAAGTCGCCATCTTATTAATTTTGAGTTTGGGTCCTTGAGACTGAAAAGATACTGTAGTGGCTTGTGAACGGTAACGATAGTAAATTTACGGCCAAATAAATAAGGTTCTTTTCAATGTTTGAACAGTTTGCTTCGCTTGTAGTGAGAGTCCGACTTGCATAGCAAATGGGCTTATCTCTTCCTTGTGATAGTACTGCTCTTAATGCAAAATTACTTGCATCGGTGGTCAGGATAAAGGGTTTCTGGAAATCGGGATATTGCAAGATGAGATCATTGATAAGTAATTGTTTACTCAATTCAAATAAAAGAATGTAATCGTTAGTTAATTTTACTAAGCTACCTTTTTTCAAACAAGCTGTTAGGGGCTTAGCAAGTTTGGCAAAATCCCAGACGAATCCTTGAATTTTAAAATTTGATTCTCTTAATTTGTTAAATACTTTTTTAAGATTTTCACAATACTCTTGTAATGATGTGGAAAAAAACTATAATATCATCAATAAAAACTAGACAAACTGTGCCCTGAAGATCTTGCAGGACATTATCCGTCACCCGTTGAAAGGTTGATGGTGCGTTCTTTAATCCGAAAGGCATGCGAACATACTCGTAATAGCCGCCATCTACGGTGAAGGCTGTCTTCTTAATGTCTGCAGAATTCATTTTTATTTGATGGAATCCATTGGCGAGATCAAGTGTTGTAAAGTACATATTTTTTCCCAATTTGTCTAATACATCATTTATATTTAGAATTGGATATTTGTCTCTTACAGTTTTCTCATTGAGCTTTCTGTAGTCTATTGCTGGACGCCATTTAGTTTTGCCGTAGGCATCTCTTTTCTTTGGAACAATCCAAATTGGAGTACTCTAGGGCGAGTAGCTAGGCTGAATTATACCTTGCGCTAACAGTTTTTTAACTTGAGTTTGTACTTCTTCTTTATGAATCTAGGAGTATCTAACATATATGATTTGCTGTAAAATGGGGTGTCATCAGTAGTTTTGATTTGATATTTTGTTTGTAAATGAGAGTTTCTGCTTTCTTTAAGGAACATATCATCATATTCTAAGGAACATATCATCATATATTTTGACTACATCTTTTTTCTGTTCTAAATTAAGATAAGAGGTTCTAATAAGTTTCGTGATATCTTCGGAATGGATAGAATTAATGTCTCAGTTATTAGTAGAAAGGTCAAATGAAATGAGTTCATAATATAAAAAAAAGGTCATTTGCATTTTAGATTGAAGTTTTAAGGTGATGTTCGAGAAAGAGTATTTGATCACTATTAGAGGTATTTATTACAACCAAATGGCTGTACCACTGTTTTGCCAGGTATACTAACTTAATAAAAAAGTTCCCTGTGACGTCGCCGTGTGGCGCTCCCATTGTTTCGATTTGAGTTCTGCTTTTTTTTTTTTTTTTTTTGTTAAATTGTCCAATCTATTGTTGCATTCTCTCTAAATCTTACCGTCATAGCTTGACATTTGCAAAATTTACGTAGCCAAGTGTACATCTATCTCTGAGTTGGCAATTTTTACAATTTTAGAAATTTATTTAAATTTGGAACAGCGAACTTGTAATAAATTTCGCGTAAAAAACGGATTTAATGGTGGGCGAACGTTAGAAATGTTGGAAAAGTGTTTCGGGAACGATTCTCTAAAGAAAACAGGTGTTTACCAGTGGCACGAGTGGTTCAAAAGTGGCCGTGAGTTAATCGAAGATGAGGAACTCAGTGGCAGACCATCGACATCGAAAACCGACGAAAACATTGATGGAGTAAAAGAAATTTTGGTTAATAACCGCAAATTGCCTATGATTTTGGTTAATGATTTGGGTTTCCGTCGTGTAGCAGCAAAGTTGGTGCCAAAATATCTCAATTTCATGCAAAAAGGAGTCCCTTTTGAAGTCGCAAAAGAGATGATTTGCGAGACTGAATTCTATCCCACATTCATTAAAGGATCATTACGTGGGCTTATGAGTTCAACACGCAATCCAGACATCAGGCAAGCGAATGGCGTTCACCCCAAATGAGCCGAGACCAAAAAAATAGAAGCATTTTTTAAAAAAAGGTCCTAAGCGAAATTCTGCCAAATACCGTGGAAAAAGTAAGTCTAAGTGTCTGACTTTTGCCATATTGTGTAGATCTTAGTCCCACTATGTATTAATACATGCCATCAAAACACCGGCGAATATTAAGTTAAAAAATTTGTACTGTAGTGTACTGATGTTTTCATATCTCCAAATAGTTCAATAGCTTGAAGAATTGGAAATATATGTAGGGTAATTCATGGTGAGGTATGATTTTCAATAGGCTTTTTTGACAGATCATGCCTGACTCCTATCAAACTGCTTTGTTATTTTTGTTCAGTACCTTTTGGCAAGTCATTCTGGAAAGACTTACACCACAACAGCGTCTCCAAATTGTTCAGCTGTATTACGAAAATCAGCGTTCTATGTCCCAGTCCCAGTTTATGTTAGTGGATGATACTTGACCAGTTAGACTACATCCAGCACGTAGTAAAGAGACTATAGCAGCTGTAGTTGAGAGTGTTCGCGAAGACCATGACGAATCCATTCGTCGACGTTCTCAGCAGCTTGGCTTGGCGTATTCGACAGCTTGGCGTATTTTACGCGAGGATCTAAAAGTGTACAGACTACTTGAATTTGCGTCATATTTTTAGTGAATGGGCTCTGAAAAAACCCAATGAAAATCCGGTGTTTTATCGTGAAATTTTGTTCAGTGATGAAGCCTATTTCTGGCTCAATGGATACACCTACCTCAGACGTAGGTGTGGCCAACATTTACATGATATTATTTTCAAAAAGTAAATGCCAGGAACAGTTCTTTTAACCGATAATAAAAATATTCTACATTATAAATGAAAACCCACGATGAACCACCCTACATATGCATTGAGTTAATGTCTCGTCACAAAATGAAGGAAAAAATTGTATGAGGTTTCCAAGTAGTTAGACTTTTTGTTTTAATTGTGTGGGTTTTTTATTCTTCTACTCCTGTTAACCGTTCTTTTGTCTGCATCTGCAGTGTGTATGAGTGTTCTCATACATTCTCTCTCAGTTAATAATTAATATCCCAAATTATAATAAATTACACTGTTAAACTTGCTTTTAGCTAGACCGATAGAAGAACATGTCTGTTCACAGAACATTTCTCTTAGATACAGTTGTAACATCTTTAGTCCAGTTTAGCTGTTTAGTTAGGAATAACAAATTCAGAATAGCAACCAAACACTTAGCTTCTTCAGAGAAATAATTGATCGGCTTCCTTCTTATCGTAAAACTAACAACCTCAGTTTTGAGAGGATTGACTGCAGGGTTCCCTGCGGCTTAGAGCAGGCCGTCGCCTGTACCATAGTAGTGAAGCTGGTTCAGTTTAGTCTTTAGTTAGTTAGTTAGTTGCACGTGCAGTAATGTCGATAAAAATGCATAGAGCGTATTCCTTTATGTCGATTGCGCTTCCAATTCTGCCTACTTGGTAAGTTTATTGAATCTAAAGCACAGGATGCAAACGCAAGTCAGTTTTGTGCACATGGACCTCAATCAACTTTTCCTTCGACGATGAAGGAAGTCTTATAGTTGTTTAGCTCTTGGCGACCGTGTTTTTTTTTTCGGCTTTCGGTATAAAGGTTTTACTTATTGTATTATTCGCTAGGGTTTAGATATATATGCCAATGTCAGACTAAAATTAGAAATTTTCTTCAGAGTTACCATATATGCCATCAGTACCAGGTGATTTTATGCTATTAAAAGAAGCAACAGCATGTTTAATAGTCTTATTCGTTAGTAAGAGCTAGTTGCAAGTTGATTTTGATCAGGTTGCTTGGAAAGTAAACAGAGACTTAGTATAGTTGTCATCAGATTATCCGAATGATTCCAACCCGGTTGGTTTTCCGCTTCTGAAGACTTTGACCAACCTACTGGTTTCACCGACAGTTTCGAACTTTTCGCAAAGGTCAAAGACTCCCTCGGTATATCCCAATCTACTGTAAAGACTCCAATTTTCCTCCATATTAGTCTTTAGTTACCTGTTTATAAGTTGGTGGCTACATAACGCTGCAGATCTGCCTTTCACCAAGGGACGGGAGATCTGCAGGATTGCTTTTTAGCTTGACCCGCCTGTTCAAAACCCTTGGTAAAGGTGCCGTTCGGTACGTTAAGTAGATTTTTTGCTGTGTTGCTCTTCTAACAAAAGTTGAAGTTGACTTAAAGCCAACATTGTTCGCAACCACCTCAAACGATAGTGTGAAACCCAGAAGGTGGTTGCCTTTCACGTTGCATTTGCTACAGCCCCAAAAATATAATAGGCATTAGCATTGCAGCATATGACAAATCTTATCTTCTTTTAATCAGGGTATTGTATGTTTCTGAGCTTTATCAGTAAATATTCTAAGTACCGGTATCATATAAGTTAACTGGAAATAGATCAACTTTCTGAATTGCACCTGCAACTCGTTCACACGACCCAACTTCCGTTCAATCCGCCTAGCAGACAAAATACCAAACATTCACATGACCCAATTTCCGTTCAATCCACCTAGTAGGCAAAATACCTGAAAATGTTTTCAATCGAACACCGGAATAAGCAATTAAACCGAATGCAACGCTTTTGCTGACCTTAGCCACAATAGTCTATAAATGCATATGAAGTAATGAATAGTCTTAAGTCTTAAGTTCGCATATAACAATAAAGGTCAGGCAATCTGTATAGAAAAATATATATATATTTTTTAAAGAAACCAATTATATTTTCATTAACTGGCGCCCGAGCAGCAGGGACTGTTGCGTTACACTGCTAAATCTAAAAACACTAGTCACAATAAGTTAACAATAACCAAGTTAGCGTGATAGATATTCAACATAGTGTATATATAGTTCAATGCGTTAGTCCAATGATTTAACGACCTTATCACGGTTACCAAGTTTGAACATATCAAAATGAGAACAAGTGTTTGTGACTTCCGAGAGATAGTGACAACCAAGCGCGATACAAAATAGGAGGAAATCTGAAAGTGGACACCAGGCAGTAAAACAGTGTTTGTGTAAGGGAAAAGAGGCCCCTTAATAGCTCAGTAAAGCAAGGACAAAAAGGAGTTCAGATATTTGTGGACAGCCGCCCTATCCAATAACCAGCAGTTCCCGAGACCCTACATCGTTATGAAAATAGAGACTACAACAGTTATATTTTTGTAAGTCATATAAATTTTTGAAATTCATTGTAAACTCAGACTCATTTAAAGTCACTATTGTCTGACTTTATTTTAACAAATATTAAAATAAATGTATCCCCAACACTATTTATGCGTTTTGTTCTTAATTGTTCTTGGTCTCATTATCATTGCTACAATCAAACTTAAAATTTCGGTTTTCGATAAATAAAAAAAAATGTCGATTCCAAGTAATTTAATCAGGCCACCTCGTTTGCAAGTACCTCAGGAAAATGCCAATCCTTTTTCTTCCGCTTCCGCCCCAATACCCAACCGACTTAACAACAACATGATATGAACTAAATAGATACTTCGAGCACGTTTCGAAAACTGAACATAAGTTTAGAGTGCTAATAGACACCGGTTCAAGCAAGAGCCCGTTGCATTCGAAATCCTCTCCCGAATAAAAGAAAAATGCAGTCGGTGAAAGTATTAAAATAACGCACTATAGCTTCATTCAACACTTTGACCCGAATATAGAAAAAACACAATTTTTTATTTTCCCCAGTCTTATTTCGTTCGATGATATAATTGGTAATGACACGTTAAAAAACCTTAACGTTTTCACTGACACGAAAGAAAACTTTATGAAAATTCATCCAAACATATTTATACTTCTTAAAGAAAACTTTACAGACACTGTTAATAATGTAGACATTAGAACCTTTCATTTAATATAGAAAAATCTAGTAAACTAACTAATATTATCAATACTTACCCTATCCTTTTATCTGACCCGGATGAAAAACTAACGTACACGACAACTGTTAAAGATGAAATTCGAACTAAAACTAGCCAACCAGTCTTTACCAATATCGTAGATCTCTCAAGGAAGAACTCGAGAAACAAATAAGCGCCTTTTTTTAATTGACTCGACTTCTCTTTGGTCTTACAAACGCCCGTTGCTAGTCTCCGAAAAGGAGGTGCTCGTCATCATCTGGACTCTAAACTCGCTTAGGATCAAAAAGGTAAATATATACGCAGACCATCAACCATTAACCTACGCTCTGAGTCACAAAAAAACAAACCAGAAGATAAAGCGATGGAAGGCTATCTTGGAAGAGTACAACTACGGGCTGAAGTATAAGCCAGGCAAATCAAATGTAGTTGCAGACGCCTTGTTAAGACTTCCACAAAAGTCACAGGTTAACTCAATGACAATGACAATACACAGCGTTGCTGGTAGACGGTCGTAGGCCAGGCCATATAGACTAGGTATCTAAAATTGTTCAGAATACATTTTTATTATGAAATAAGTAGTCAACTAAACTATATAATCTAAACAGCGGTGATAACTCTTTACATATGGTAATTTGATTCCAACAGTAACGTAAACGTTTTCCGCAATCCTTATCCTCAAAACCGGTAACGAAACTAACTTCCAATTTTTAATTCCATTCCCAACTTATCGTAGACACACTTTCATTTATCCTAGTTATACCGACAGAGACATCATTAACATTTTCAACAAATTTATTAACCCCAGCACCATAAACGGTCTAAACATAAAAGAAAATATTATGGGTCAAATACACAATATTTGCCTTCTTCACTTTGCTAACTTTAAAATAAGATTCACACAGTCGATGGTCGAAGAAGCCGTTGCTGATGAAATTTTTTTTAAAATTCATCGTATTCCAGAGGAAAATCGGAAACAACTAATTGACAAAAATGACAGCAAAGATTAAAAAATTAGCAAAAAAAAAAAATGCTGAACTTGCAAAGAAAATAAATATGAACGGCACCCAAACGGCACCCTTGAACCAACCCTTATTCCAAAATATCCTGGCCACACAATTCACCTTGATATATTTTTGACAGAAAAAGTTTTAGTTCTGACAGCCATACCATATGTAAACTTACGAAATTTGCGAAAACTAAATTAGTCCAATCAAGAGCTTTTACTAACATCAGACAACCACTTAGATAAATGATTTTCTCATTTGACGTTCCCAAATTATGATAGTCTACCATGTATAAGAAACGAATTAATAACTTGACAAAAATTACAAACGAAATTGAAGCAATAATAAATGATAAATATAAATACAAGGAATTTATTTCCGAAATTCAATACAAATTTAAAATTGTTAAAAAAGAACTACAGAATAGATACTAATTAAGCTATTCATTGGGCAAAATTAGACATTTTCAATTCACTCATCTTATCAACCTATCAATTAAAACAATAAGTGAAGAAAGTATTCCTTTCTATACTAAAGAAGAGGCTGAAATTAATATAATAACTAATTCAGTTTCAATTTTGTATATTGTCAATATTACAATAACGGACTATCATATTTACGAACAAATTTTACTTAGACCTGTGAAAAGATTGATATATATATAATTTAAATAGAAATTAACTACAAGGATATTTTAAAGAATAAAAAAGAAATGTTTGGTGTCATCAATGAATGTAAATCTGTGAATTATATATATTTCAATCTGTAAAAAACAATATATTGTAAACATTTATAACTCCACACTTATCCCCAATTTGTTAAAAAGCGAAAAAGCAACATGCATTTTAATGAATGATCAGCACATTCCCAGGATCGAGAAGGTATCACCAGGAATAATACTACTCAATGATTTCAATGGATCTCTCAAAGTTGAAGCCATATACCAGAATTTTA
This sequence comes from Volucella inanis, assembly GCA_907269105.1. NCBI lineage: Eukaryota > Metazoa > Arthropoda > Insecta > Diptera > Syrphidae > Volucella > Volucella inanis. The sequence goes on along the minus strand of OU026153.1, from coordinate 113,182,863 downwards.
CTGGCACTTTTCTCACCAAATATGAAAAAACCAATATCACCATTAATAACAAGGTATTCACGGCGGAAGAAGTTTCTACGCATACGATCCCTCCAGCAGTCTCACAACAAATCCCCAAAGAGAACACATTTCACAAACTCCTATCTTTAGAGTAACTCCAAGTTGAATGCAAATCACAGGCATTCATCAGCTATGGAACAATGGCGTTCATTGGAATCATCCTTTTAATCCTAACGTTTTATAAAATCTTTACCGGAAGAGAAAATACAAAAGTTATTATTCAGCAACCACAGATACAAGACATTCAAATTCCTCCGGAATTGAAAAGAACTCTAGCAACAGATGATCCTACCACTCTCCGAACAATTTTCAACGATCTTCCATACTTTTAAGCGATAGGGGACCATCCCATTAAGAGGGGGAAGATTTAACTGGAAATAGATCAACTTTCTGAATTTCACCTGCAATTCATTCACACGACCCAACTTCCGTTCAACCCAACTAGTAGACAAAATACCAGTAATTTACACAACCCAATTTCCTGCTTGCCAATGCCTGGAAATGTTTTCACCCAAACACAGGAGAAAGCAATTAAAACGAATGCAACGCTTTTGCTGACCTTATTCATAATAATCAATAAATGTATGTGGATTATTTAATAGTCTTTAGTCTTAAGTTTGTATATAACAATAAAGGTCAGACAATCTGCCTGAAAAAAAAAATATTATGTTCAGATTACAAAATCCAAATTTACTTCAACAAATATCTTAGGTTATTGACAAGATTATTCTTGTTCGGCTGTCGGAGGGCGTTTGCGCGTGCTCTTTTGTCTTCTCTATGTACGGGACTTTCTCTTCCTCTGTGTCTTATGTTCGTTGCAGTGGATAGTTTTGAATTTTAGCTACAGGGTGTTTCAGGGACATTTCTACGTCCTCAGAAATGGGACACAATCTTGACACATCGTCTTTGTAGCAGGTTCTTCGTTTTTGGCGGATGTAATCGTCTTCTATGCCATATTAAGTTTTATTGTCTTAACATGGTAAGATTGTCTAAATGCTTAAATCATCGTAACAGGTTTCATTGTCGAACAGACTTAGCTGGTTTCTTCGCTGTGGCAGAGTTTATTGCCGTAGTAGGTTTTCGTCTTAGCTGGTTTCTTCATCTTGAGATATTTTCGTTGTTGCTGGTTTCTTTCATTCTCACTTTCAGAGTTATAGTCTTGAGTTTCATCAGTTTTCTATGGCTACATATAATCGCCACTAGTCGTCGCTGTACGGGGACTTTTTGACTTAGTAGTCAAACTTAGTCGTAAGTTGGTATGCTCTATCGCTACTAAATCATCAATTTGATACCAGGGCTGTTTGATGAGCACCCGGATTGGAAAATAGATGACACTGCTAAGACATAATAATTGTACCGCCTGTCAAAATTTGGTGACATTTCGATGCTTAGTTTTGTTTTGACACCCATTTCAAAACATCGTGTTAGTGTTTTTTGCGACCATGAAAAAAGAGATCCGAACCTTGTTTTTGAGTGGCAAAACCTGCGAGGAAACCAAGCCCATTCTCAACGAAATGTATGGGGCCCATTTATCTGCGCGTACTACCGTTTACTATTGATTTGCAGAGTTTCACCGTGATCGCACGTCGGTTTTTGATGAACAACGCCCAGGTGGCCCAAAAACGGTTATCACAAAGAAAACCGTGGACGAAATCCATGATCTCGTATTGGCGGACCGCCGAGTGAAAATTCGCGAGTTGGCTAAGATACCAGGCATCTCAACTGAACGCGTTAGCGATATTTTAGGCAGGTTCCGCGTTTGCTCACACCGGATAACAAGCCCAATCTTGAAACTACTTCAAAGACGTGATTGGCCCTATTTAATTAAAATCAGGAGGAGGCTCTGCATTATTTTATGACCGCCGATGAGATATGGATTCATTGGTACACACCATAGACCAAAAAACAATCAAAATAATGTGTTTTACCCGGTGAACGCGCTCTAAAGAAGGTGAAGACCGTGCCTTCGGCTAGAAAGTTGATGGCTACCATTTTTGGGACGCGCGAGGTGTGATCCACGTTGACTATTTAGAGGAGGAAAAAACAATCCCAGAAGCATACTACGCCAATTTGTTGTATCGATTCAACGCCGATTTAAGGAGAAAACGATCACATTTGGCTCTTCCACTACGATAACGCAAAAGCTCATACCTCCGCAGTCGGCACAGCCAAATTGGTCGAATTGCACTACAAATTGCTCTCCCATCCTTCGTATACTCCGGATTTGGGTCCCTGCGACTTCTTTTTTCCCAAACCTTAAAAAATCGCTCGCGGATGTACGGGTCGAACGAGTAAGTCATCCCCGCTGCGATGGTATTTCGCAGGCCAACAAAAGTCGTACTATACGGAGGGATTAAAAAAGTTGCAGCATCGCTTGGATGACAAGTGTGTGTATAGATTTGAAAGGAGATCATATAGAAAAATAAATTGTCAAAACCTAAAAAAGTTGGGTTCTCATTTTTAATCCGAGCATGCTTCTTTTCTTCTTTTGTTAAATGTACTACAGTTTTATCTTTGGACTCTATCGACATTTTGTCTCGTCCTACCTCAAAAGATTTTCTTATCTCCTCAGTTATACTCTAGGCCATTGTTAAATACTATTTAGCTTACATTTCTACCAATACCAAAACCTCAAAAGGACGTCGTTTTATACTTCGTTGATATGTTAAATTTAAGAACACATATAACCTAGTTGTATGCCGAAACCATTTGTTGAAAGTCTGGTGAATACGGCAATAAGAATTCCATTAATGCGCTTGACTTTCCCATTAGCGCTAGGAACATCAGTTGTAATGAGAAGGTGTTGAATACCCTCTCCGTCAAAATATTTCTTGAAACTGTTGGATGTGATGACTGATCGGATCCGAGATAGTTCTCGACAGGTTTTCAAAAATTCTCTCCTGCAAGTTGATCGTTGCGATAACTTACAACTCTGAAGTAGACTTACACTGATAGATCCACACAAATTTCGAGAACACGTCGGCAACAGAGAAAATATAGCAGTATTTTTTGTTTGTAGGCGACAACGGTCCTAACTGATAAATGTGATAGGTACCCAAGGGTAATTCATTCTTTGGAATTGGGTTGAGGAAGCCTTCTTATCTTACAGCTTTTGCTTAAGATGCAGCGAATACAACACATCCTTACTCGGTCGATTTTGCTCTTTTTTTCGGGATAAAGTGTTGAAATTATGCATAATAATATTCTGATCGATTGGACATCGGAAACCACACTGATGTGTGCTGCACCAGCTATTCACACTCGTGTGGGAATAGTAAGCCTTCTGCTGAACCAGCTATTCCGATCGTCTGGTCATCGGATTCTATGCTCGTGCGAGCATTGGGAATATTATTAAGCTAGCGACTCTGTCGAATAGGAGAGATTGAAAGAGTAATAAGGAAACCTTCAAGTGAACAACAAACTAACAAACTAAAATCAAAAGGAAGATAACAATAGATAGTAATAAGAATATAGAAAGTACTAGAGATACAAAAGAAGCCATTAACAATACGACCAGGAACATTTCTAATTTAAACAAAATGCCGCAAACGCCTGTCGACTTTTTAAATATCACTTCGAATTATGCCGGATTTCGAGGGTACTGCGGAACAACTGCAGGGTTTTTTAGCTGCTTTAGAGTTGATAAATATCATAAATGATGACAACGACATCGTTGCTATTAATCTGATAATGGCAAAGTTGAAAGAAAACGCTATACATTTAATCGCAGGAACTGAAACAACAAAAGCACAAGTAATAAAAAAATTAGAAACGACAGTAAAAGGCGAATCGGTGGATTTCATTACAGCAAAGTTGATGAACGTCCGACTAAGCTCCAAATCGGTAAAAACATATGCACAAGAGGTCGAGGAGCTAACCAAGAAATTGCAATTAGCTGAGATATACTATACTCCATCAAAACAGCCACAAAAGCCATGATCAAGAATTCCAACAATGATAAGTTAAAACTTATTATGGAGCCCGATCAATTCAGTAACATGAATGAGGCAGTGGCTAAATTCGTAAACAGCTATACTGAAGCTTGCTGCCGAATGCAATATTAAATTTTAGAGATAACTGCTGTAGAATAAGTTATCAAAATTATAATAGCCGAAACAGCAACAATTTTCGTGGACAATTTGACGGACGCGGTCAAAGCCGTGGACGTAGACTCGTAAATTATAATAATTACATTAATAGAAATTATTCTAACCGGTCCCGTAATAATATCAATGCGAAAAGAAACATCAGAATGACGCAACAGGGTACGGAAAAACTTAGCATCATTCATTGCATTAAGGACGTCATTAAATAATGATGTAACAACATTTAAGGTCGACACGGACGTGGACATCTCTATAATAAAGAAAGGACAAGTCGAACATCTACATAGAGTTAACGCTTGTGAAACAACAAGCCTAGACGGCATAGGTCAGAGAATAACAAACACCATAGGAAAAGTCTACATCGACTTTAAATTTGAAAATCTACTAATACCACATGAATAGCATGTTCTTAGTGATGATTCCCCAATCCCATCCGACGGAATAATCGGTCTTGATTTTGTAAAAAAATACCATTGTTTACTAAAGTATAACAAGAATCAAGACTGGCTGATACTAAAGCCAGATAATTTTGATAACATTGCCATACCAATGTAGTGTTCACCAAAATGTGATGCAAAAGCAAAACCGGCAAGGTCTGAAGTTATCAGACAGGTCAACATCCAGTGCCAGAAAAAACAAGAGCTCATTCCACAAGAACAACTCTAACACGTCATATATGTGGCGAATACTATTACAACAAGCACTAGGGCATTTGTCCGTATAATAAATACAACAAATGGGGATGTACTGATACATAATACTATATTAAGAACGGAAGGTCTAATCGACTATGAAAATGTATCAACACAAAATTGCTAATCCAAAGACATAAAATTACAAAAATTGTCCAGAAACTTCCCAGACTTCTTAAAGTCTGATTTACACAAACTTTGCTCGAAGTACATTGATATATTCGCATTAGGAACAGATGAAATAACTGTTAATAATTTTTATAAACAAAAATTTCGTTTAAAAACCAACGATCCAACATATACTAAAAATTATAGAATACCGCACACACATAAAAATGAGATTAGAAAAAAAGTTGACAAATTAATACGAGACAATAAAGTCGAACCCTCTGCATCAGAATATAATAATCCAATACTTTTGGTACCTGAAACCTTAACCAGACAGTAATCAAAACCGATGGATATTAGAGGTCGATGATAGAGGTATAAATAAAAAATTAATAGCAGATAAGATTCCATTGCTAATAATTGACGATATTCTAAATAAATAAGTTAAGACTCAGTATTTTTCTTGCCTAGACTTGACGTCAGGTTTTCATCAAATCGATTAAGAGGAAAATTCCAGAGACATTACGTCCTTTTCAAATGATAATGGTTCAATTCAATTCAAACGTCTGCCCTATAGCCTAAAGTTGGCACCAAACTCATTTCAAAGGACGGCCACCCCACTTGTAGTGGTATATGCATAGACTCCTCAATGCAGAGGGTCGCGGGTTCGAATCCCGTGCGAGGCAATTCTGTGAAAAAGTCTTTTCATAGAATTTGTATGTAGTTATATGAAAATTCCGTCGGCGTCAACTCTAACATGAAAGCATAACACTGATGTTGGAGTGGTTGCTGGCTGGGTTAAATGTAACGAACTAACAACTAGCACGTACTTAAGACCCACTGATTGAGGATGTACTAGCTCGTCCCGACCAGTTTGACAACAACCTCTGAGAAAAATATCGAAACCTAATACACCTGAGTTTCAAACTACTACACCACCCACCCGCGCCCTGGAGAAAAAGCCAGTAAAAGGGTATTCATATCCCCTTGGAGCGTGCGCGGTATTATAAAAAAAAAACCATTGCGTTTTTTGGTTAAGATTCATCACAAGCATTCCTATATATGGATGATTTAGTTGTATTGGGCCGTTCAGAAGCTCATATATTGAAAAATTAACCAGATGTATTCGAAACGTGTCGAAAATACAATCTAAAATTACATCCTGTCAAGTGCTCATTCTTTAGTCAAGAAGTCATACTTAGGTCACAAATGCACGAATAACTGCATTCTTCCAGATGACAGTAAATTTCAGATAATATTAGATTATATAATACACAAAAATGCAGACGAAGTAAAACGTTTTATTGTTCCAAATTTCACTGAACACTCCAGACCTTTAACGAGACCCTATAAGAAAAACATACTCTTTGAATGGACTATACTAGGTGAAGTGAAAAGTAACCTCCTTGACCGTCAGAATGCGCTGCTTCTGCAAAAAAGGTTATGGTGCCTTGAAGTCCGTTCATATCTAGGCAGACATGCTAAATTTCAGTGCGATACTGTCTTTAGTTTTGTTTTGACAGCTGATTATTGATGACGTGTTTGGCATCATGTTGAATATGGACAAAAACAATTTTCGTTCTCTCATAAAACTTTATTTTTTGAGAGGCAAAACGGCGAAGGAAACAAAAGTTGGATAAATATTATGGGGCTAATGCTCCGTCAGATTACACAGTCAAATATTGGTTTCGATAGTTTTTGTGGTGGCCGCAACTCCACTACCGATCAAGTCCGCAGCGGCAGACCCTCCGATGAGGTTACAGAGGACAATGTCAAAAATTCCATGAAATGGTGTCGGCTGACCGGAAAGTGAAGGTGCGCGAGCTAGCAGATAATACAAAGATTAGTACCGAGCGCACACGCCATATTTTGGAAAATATTCTGCATATGAAAAAGTTTTCCTGCCGCTGGGTGCCGCGCATACTCACTCCTGACCAAAAACATGAAAGCGAGAGCACTTCGAAAGAGTGTTTGGACTTGCTGATGCCTAATCGGGCAGACTTTTGGCGTCGATTGGTAACTGTTGAACGCCAAAGAACAAAATGAGTGCAGGGCAATGAACTGAAGCCGGCGTGAGTGCTCCGAAGCGGTCGAGGGAGGCTCGATGGTTCGTAAAGGTTATCGTGTCGGTTTTCCGGGATTGTCATGGCATACTCCTCGCGGACTACCTCGAAAAAAGAAAAACCATCAATAGCGAGTATTACTGTGCATTATTGGAGCGATTGAAGGCTGAATTCTCTGCAAAACGGCCTCACATGAAGCAGAAAAAAATTTTGTTTTGAAAGACAATGCATCGGCGCACAGTAGCATCGCAACCATCAATGACTTACGGCTCCAATTGCTGTCGCATCCACCGTATTCACCTGATTTGGCTCCCTCGGACTATTATCTCTTCCCAAGCCTCTAAACATGGCTCATCAATTAAAAATTCAGCTCACGCGAGGAAATCGTCGACACCACGGAGGAGTATTTTGCAGACCTTTCGGAAAATTACTTTTCGGACGGGATCAAGAAGTTGGAAAATCGCTAGAATAAGTGTATCAAACTAAAATTGGACTATATGGAATAATATAAAAAAACCTTAAAAAAAATTTTTTTTCATTCCCAAGGAGGTTACTTTTCACTCCATCTAGTAGAATGTGGTAACGCATTCCAATACTTAAAACAGGCGCTATTAAGCCCTAATATTCTGCAGTATTCTGGTTTCGATAAGCGATTCTGCATAACCACCGATGCTAGCAAATACGCATGCTGTGCTACGTTTAACCAAGAGCACAATGCACACTAACTCCCAGTGGCACACGCGTGAAGATAGCAGACGCACTATCGCGCATTGATTTTAAAGAAATTCGAAAAATAAAAGATTCAACCAACAAAATATTAAAAGTAACAACCAATCTAAGAAAAAAAAAAAGTAAAACTGACAACAGAAAACACAGAAAAGTCATCAGATAAAATAATAATATTCGAAGCGTTTAGTAGGAGAAATAAGAAAAACAGCGTCAGGCTAGCTATTAATAGCGAATGTTTAAAAATTATAAAGAATAAAAAAATGATCACTAAAGATATAAATTAGCTGATCAGTAACGAAAAAATTAACTTCTATGGATTATTTCAATTGCTTGAAAAAATAGCAAGTGATAATGGATTAATAAAGCTGCAGCAGTCACTAGGCGACAATATATTAAAAAAGATTCGGATCAATAAATATAAAGAAAAAGGTAACAGAGTTCAGAAAAAACATACGAATTGCACTGACGCTAGTAATAACAAAAGTTACCAATGAAGACGAAAGAACACAGATCAAAAGTACCATGAGGATCCAATCTGGGGTGGCCACTCAGGGATTACACGTACATTAAAAAATATACGATAGAAATAGCATTAGAAAAATTCGACAAAAGAAACAAATCACAGAAAAACACTAACATAAAGAACCACTGATAATAACTGAAACACCAGCAACTGAATTTGCATTTTAGTGGTGCTAATAGATATCATTTGGCCATTACCAAGAACAGAAAATGGCAATGCGTATGCAACCAAAATAATATGTGATTTATAAAAATCAATCAATCAATCAATCAATCAATCAAATCAGTACCAATCACTCATAAGGGCAAAAACAATTGCGAAAGCAATTTTTGATGATTTCATACTTATTTACGCTCCCATGAAAAAAATAGTCACTGATATGGGCACCGAGTATAAAAACAAACCTTTTGACGAAATCTGTAAACTGTTGAAAGTAGAAAATATTACCTCAACGGCATATTATCACGAAACATTAGGAACTGTTGCAAGAAACCACAGAACATTCAACGAATACGTTCGATCATACCTATCAGTTGAAAAAACCGACTGGGACGTGTGGCTAAGATACTTCACGTATTGCTACAATACAACGCCATCAATAGCGCATGTTTGGTAAATCACCAAGTACTCACGACTTTCTCCTAAATGCACAAATAGATCGATAATGTCGATGCATATGAGAAAAAATTAAGTTTAGATTACAATCGACTCATAAAAGTGCTATGAACATAATAAAAACAAAGATAAGGGAAAAGGCTTAATAGCTTAGACATAGGAATAGGAGATTTAGTTTTACTAAAACAGGTAAGACATAAATAAAATAATATCTTTAAGGGACCATTTAAGATAGTAAACAAAGAAAATAGGAACAACGTACTTTTAAAGGACAATAATGACAAGACCCCAATTGTGCACAAAAAACGACTAAGACGCTAAGACACCGATTAGAAATATAAGTACATGAAAATAAAAAAAATTGAACAAAAATAATTTTGTTTAAAATATTATTGTTATTAAATGTAAGAACATGTTATAACACTAAGAGAAAAATTAAGAATATCAGATATCAGAACAAGAATATATCTAAATTCATTTTCCTGAAAAAGGGAGATGTGGTGAAATTATTTATAGTAACATTCCGACCGATTGGATATCGGAAAACACACTCATGTAGTATGGTCGGCCTTCTGCTGAACCAGCTATTCCGATCGTTTGGTCATCGGGTCCCATGCTCGTGCGAGCGTAGGGAATATTATAAAGCTAGCGACACTGTCGCACAAGAAAGATTGAATGAGTAATAAAGAAACCTTCAAGTGAACAAGTTGACTTTTAATAAAGCACTAAACATTACAAAAGCAATCCTTACTAAAAAGTTCCTCCAGCTTTCTTGTTCCAAGATGACCTTCTTCAGGAGCTTACCGTATAATTTCTCTCGATTATCGGAATGTACAGCAGTTTATTACCTTTTCCATCACCCTTCTTAGGATCTAGAGAGAAAAAGAGAGGTTTGGGATCAGTGGTTGTTTCGCGCCATGAGTGACATCCAACATTGTCTCTCGAGCTCGGCTGGTATTGAACCCTGACTCGTCCGATTGTCGGTGACGATGTTGAATTTTATTCCAACCAAATAAATTCATGGTTTCTTAAGGGCTTTGACAATGGCGAGGACTTTAACCTGCTAGCTAGAGTAAGGCTCTTCAGCTGAGTTTTTTTTTTTTTTTTTCTTTAACGATACATTGGAAAAATCATTTATTCTACTTTTTGCCCCAAATTCTGTCATCGCCAGAACGTGCTCATAAACACATCCTCTGTCCCATTTTAATATGAATGGCTGCCATCGATGTTCTTTTTTAGAATTCCTCTATCAAAGAATATTAAGCCACGTGGATCTATGTTCCTCTTACTCATAAAACCAATTTGAGCTTATGATGAAGCGTAGGAAACTGTTAAGGTCTGTATTCTTTAGATCGTTTAAGTCATTGCAGAAGAAGGCTCCTAGGTGGAGTTTTCTTCCCTGGGAGAGACTTGGACATGTAGAGAGAATTTGGACGATTGCCTTCTCTTCCTTCTCGTCCATGCCTAGCCTTCTTGCATGCTTGCCTACAAGGCAGTGTCCAGTGATGACACCTATAATGGCGCTGATATGTTTCCTATTTAGAAGAATCAGACTTTGGCTAGATCTGTTTTGTCACTTGACATGACACATGAATAAAGCTACTGTAGCTTCCATGACTCTTTCTTGAGTGTAAGGTTTCCATTTTAGTTTCCTATCAAAAACTCAGGATTTTTGCTGGTCCCGTTTATTGATGGAGGGTCTATAGTTTTATATTTCCTGAACAAGAGGACAAAAGCAGTTTTATGGGGGTTAGCTCCCTATCCACACCGATCCGCCCAACGGGTTAATCTGATTTTCAGCTAAGATTTAGCTGAAGGAGTTCTTTGATGGTATTAAGATGCTTACCTGAGACGGCTATAGCAACGTCGTTCGCATAGTCAATCACCTTGCCCCCTCCCCTTTCAAGTAAAACAACAGTTCCTTGCGCCGTGCCTCTACTAACACATCTTTGAGCATAAGTCCTACCAATTTGGAGCTGATTATCCTTCTATTGAGCATAAGACTGATCTCCTCCCCAAGTGAGTCGTCTACCTGCAGATGTGATAGTGCAGTCATGAATACGGATGTGCTGACGTTGTTAAAGGCACCCTTTACGTGTAGGAAAGCAACCACTGTGTACTCTCTGTATTGTAGGGATTGATCGATGCAGCTAGTTAGCAAATGCAGAGTCGTTTCCACAGATTTTCCTTTACAGTAGGCATGTTGATCCGTTGAAAAATATCTTTGATCAATTTTAGCTCAAATATGGATAAAAATTAGTCATTCTGGAGCTTTCAGAAGGAAAAATGATAGACTTATAGGTCTGAGGTCCTTTGGGACATCATGAGAGCATATTCCGCCTTTGGGAATGAAAACTACATTAACTTCTCTCCAAGACAGTAGAATGTGGATCAATTCTACATAGCTTCCCATGATATTCTCTGGTTTGAAACTATGCAGCGCCCAAAGCAGTTTGTTGAGTTGAGTGATTCGTCACTTGAGGTTCGTCAGGAACCATCAGTGTTTTCAAAACAACTAGGCATCATAGGATTTGTAGAGAGGATTTTTATTAGTCGCAATACCTCAGAGTTTTCTGTCACAGAATGATCTCCAAGATTGACGTTTTGCTTTCATCAGTCCTTTTCTCGAGCCATTCTTTTTATGAGTCCCAGTCAGTCACTTTTCTTGTGCTTTTTGCAAAGTTGAAAAGTTTTCTGCAGGTGTTTCTAAGCGGTCCTAGTGTTGAAGTTCACCAGTGCGGCTTTTTCTTGCTCCTACGTTGAATCAGAGCGCAGCTAGTGAACTCCCTGACTTTCATTTCAAGCACATTGGTGTCTCGCGGGAAACTTGAGAGTTCAGAGGAAAGTGTTTCTGATAGTATTCCTCTGTATTTTAACCAATCAGTTTCCAATAGTTTCGGAGTGCTGTTTGATGTGCGTTAGCGTCGCACCCGATGATGATGCCAGTTTTTTTGCCTTCCAGGTTCCAATACCACCCTTTCTAGTTTATTACCAGGGAGAGAGCCCACCTGATCGGGGCCAAAATTTGCCGATGCCAGTCAGTAGGAGGCTTTGGCAGCCTCCACCAAGGCAACTGTTAGGTCGGGGTCGCTGAGGTTTGGAAGTAAAAATGCATTAAGGATACGTTTCACTAGTATACAAGTTCTAATCTTACCTTTTTCTTTTGTATAGAGTAGAATCACGAATCAAGCCTTCCACAATCCATGGTTCCTGGATTTGGATAATGGAGATTAATCTGGAGAAACTGTATCACTGCTACAATTTTCCAAAGTGGCTTCCACCACGGTTTTATTCGAGTTCTCCGATTCTTAAAATGAGTTTAAGAGCTCAGCTTCTGCCTCTGATCGTGTAGGATATCTTTTTATTTCATCATCGGTTTCAAATTCCGACAGAGTGTCAGAAGAGGAGTGCTTCGGATGAATTGGAGTCGTCGCTTTCGGAAAAGATATCGACGCTCCCAAATCTATGGCTGTATTTTTTCTTTCGTTTTAAGGAGAAAGAGGTTCTTTATCAGCATCCAGCTCATCATTTTTATAAACCCAAAAGTGTATTGCCTCGAATCCGAACCGGATCATGCCTGTAGTCTGAGCTAGAGGGTTAAGGAACTCCCTATTGAGCATAATTAAACCGCATATGTAAGAGCCCTTCAAGAGACTTTCCAGTCATGAGTCTAAAGGGTCGGATTACTGAGCCTGATGATCTCCATAATGCTTTCTGGAGAGGAGGGTTCGGCCGGAATCCATGTGAGAGTTCAAGGTCTGATAAGGATATAATCCCTAGGAATGACTTCGAGCCTTGCATCTGGCCAAATGCCTTCTTAACTACCTCTGGATTTCGTGAAAAAATCAAGAGATCTTTGGCTGGTACACACGATGAACTTGACGTGGCCCTGATGCCAGCCATCGTCGCTTGTGGTGGGAGGTGGTCTGGGGTTTTCTTGCATAATGGCCAAGAAGTTGCCCGGAAGCTTAAACTCGACTGACTGGCACTGTTCAAGTGTAATCGATCCGTCGGTGTCGCTTCTATCGATTACCATGTTCGTCATAGCTAAAAGACCTCAGAGATGTGGTGTTAGATGGCCAAGGGTTTAGGTTTTGCTTTTTAAAGTCCGAAAAATTTATTTTCTCCGATCAGTCGGTGTCACTTCTATCGATTACCATGTTCGTCATAGCGTCTTTTAAAATTTAGCTAAAGGACCTCAGAGATGTGGTGTTGGATGGCCAAGGGTTTAGGTTCGGCTTTTCAAAATCCGACCAATTTATTTTCTCGGAAAACCTCTCTACAACTTGAATCCAGTTTGCAACAGCATACATCATCACTGCAGTTATATTTGGGCACTACTGCGGCTAGATCTTCAAACGTCATACTTGGCCTACTTTTCAGTCAAGCTATCTCCTCTTCCATTGACGTTCTCAGATGGGACATCTCTAACTTCACTTCTGACCTCGTTTTCACTATATAAGATTGTAAATCCATCTCTCTTTGCTTTTCGTTTTCTAATTTTTCTTTTTCCGGAATTAGACTTTTAGCCCTTCGCAATTCTTACCAGAAAAGAATTCCCCATTCCATTGCTGTTTTTCTGCATTAATAAATGAATGAATGGTAATCAATTTTAGTTGCAGATCTCAAAAAAATTTCATTGTTAAACGATACATCCTAAGACAAAGACGTGTTTTTCAATAACAACTGGTACAGGTTGAACGGTTTTCCTTTTTTTTCAACTTCTTGGTCTGTGTTTGCGCGTTGGTGTCCGCAGCTTCGATGGCTCCTTCACTTGCTCCAAACTAGCTTTGCTGAATTCATTGCGTGAACAAAGTTAAACTATGAAACACTGCATCTTCAAATCGCGCAAAATTTGTTAAAATATTTAGCTTTTTTTTACAACAACACAAAATGCCAGTTAAGCTCCCAAGTTTTAAAGGCGTTACATATTTCCAAATAATTTAATATCATAAGGAAATTATCAACTATTGCTTTATTTCCAGAAGCCCCAAAAAGGACAGAAATCGGAACTCTAATGAGTTTGATGCGCTGTCTGACTCCATTCAAAGAATTGTATCCCTGTACCCTCATATCGCTCTGTTTTATTACACATAATCCTAAATGGCTGCAACATACTAAACAGACAACACATGAAAGAAGGTGTGTTGAATTCTGCGCTGCGTAAAACAATTTGTCCCAGCTTGTAAATGAGCGAATCCGAATACCAGACGTTGATAGCCATACCGCCAACACACTGGAATTGGTTTTAACGTCTCACCCTCATAAGCTCACCATTTATGTACTTTCCCCTCTAGGATCGTCGGAGACATGTAGTAACCAGGCTATCATCAATCGTAAATCACATTTACCATCAGTTTTCACAACTTTCCAATTTTACCAACTAAAAGCTACCAAGGGGGTGGCCTTGGTGTAGTGGTATATGCATACACTCCTCAAGCAGCGGGTTCGAATCCCGTGCGACGCAATTCTCTGAAAAAGTCTTTTCGTAGAATTTGTATGTAGTTATATGAGAATCCCGTCGGCGACAACTCTGACATGAAGGCATAACACTGATTTTGGAGTGGTTGCTGGCTGGGCTAAATGTAACGAACTAACAACTAGCACGTACTGAGACCCACTGGTTGAGGATGCACTTGCTCGTCCCGTCCAGTTTAACAACCACCTCTGGGAAAAATATCGAAACCTAATACACCTGAGTTTCAAACTACTACGCCACCCGCCCGCGCCCTGGAGAAAAGCCAGTAAAAGGGTATTCATATCCCCTTTGCGCGCGCGGGATTATAAAAAAAAACGAATAAAACTAAAATGAACTAAATTTTTAATATTTCTAAAATTTGATATGATAAACCAAATCATTAATTCTTAACTTAACTAAAGCATAAAATGTAATAATAAAATGTGTATCTAGCTAGAAATGAGAGCTAAGAATAAATCTAATTTTCATTTTGATTGTCAATGTATTATAAAAATTTGCCAAATAATTTGTAATTGAAACTACTTAAAAACTTAAACCCAAACACTTATCTGTAAGGAAATCAAGCGAACCAGTGTGCACACCTGATCTGCAGCAGTAATCAAAGCAAGTAGAGTACATACACGTATAATCTAAGTGATAATATTAAAGCGTTGCGATCAAGTTAGGCATCTTCTGTTCAACAACATACTAATATACTTATACATAAAGATTTTTGCAAGAAATCGTAAATTTATTTCCATACATACTAATTCTGTAGTGAATTAAAAATGTTATAAAATAACGCTAGATTATTTGTGGATTATTTTGATTTATTAGTGACCTTCCAATTATGGCGAATGTGTATTTAAAGATGTGAAAATAGGATCGGTTTTCATTGAAGCTAGAGGGTTATTAAAATTAGGCAGGCATAGCAATCAAGGTGCACTTAGTGCATTATAAGGTGGGCCAGACCTGCAAGAAAGCATTGTGTCATAACAATGACTTTCTCAGCTTACTTCCAGCATAACTTAATAGGCATAATTCCCGTATGCGTAATTTATCATTTAATTCGGCACGATAATTATTTTGTAGGTAAGCGAGGAAGCAAGATCCCCCCATCCGACGAGCTCAGCCGAGCATAGCAAGCGTGCCACCCCGCTGTCACAAGTGATACTTCATCTTTCCCTATATGCTAGCAATAGCATGCAGACCACCGTTACCACAACTTGGCGCCCAAAACGTGAGACCCGAGTGAAGATGTCAGTTTAACAAGCCAACAGCAAGAAAACGAGCTTTGTAATATCGAAATCGTAATGTCGATTTCACAACTGAACTTAGACTCATTCTAATATTTTTTTTATTTAAAGTTAAGTATAACGTATTATTGAAATCTATGTTTATCAATGCGGTGATCATATTTGAGTAATAAGAATACCTTAGTAGTACTGTATTTATAAGTATGTATGTATATATGTATGTATGTAAGTTAAATTTTTATTTAATTGCAAATCATAAAAAAAACAATTTTTTTCCTTATGGCTAAATGCCAACTTTTATTTAAACAAACGTTTTACACTCTCTGGAGACTAAATTAAAACTCAGAATACTTATTTCCAAATGTTCCTATTTATAAGGTGCGAAATGCTCTTTGCTCAGGTGCAGACATAGCGTCAGCAATAATGCAGCTTGGGAAACGTTCTGTATGATGATACTGGGTGTCTGATAACGGCATGTGCAGTGCATCCGGCACCTGTATGATTTCTGTGGGAATGGAATTTGACAACGTAAACTTGTAAGGTGATAACTCTTCCCTCCTTAAATGGAAATGTCCTCATTTTCAGAAGAAGGGTATTTGACTGACCCTGATGAATTCTTGCGATGACATTGGTGACCTTGTTTGATAATCTGGTCTCACATTGAGCACCGGAACTTCTTTTGCTTCTATGACCGTAGTACTTCTTATTGATTGATTTTTGCAGGATGTCAACGACCGCATAATCATAAGTCCTATCAAGAGGATAATCGTCATGGTGGTAAGGCCAAAGTTTATGAGGAAGCTAGATTGATTTTGGTCTTCGATCAGTTTTATGTGTTCGGTATTGTTAAGGTGTAATTCCTTTATAGTTTGAAGCGTTAAGATTTCTTCGTATGGTCCCGAGATGGAGTCTGGGTGCAAGATTGGAGGAAGTGGCTGAGTACTTGTAATTTCGTTAAAGATGTAGGATTGATGGTTGACGGTAATTGTTGTGTTGCGAAATTGTATAATGAAGCTGCCGATCAGATTTGTTGGTTCATTATTGACGAATATCGTTCCATTGAATTAGTTTAATAGTATTGTTCCTGGGGAAAGTTCTTCTACTGTTGCAATGTGTTGGTTGCTTATTTCTGTGCAGTTAGACGGTCGGCTCCTGAGCAAATTAGGTATACAATAAGAATCGCTTAGATCTACAATTTGATTTTTCTTACATATGCTTATTTTATTATTTGAATTACATTTATCTCTTATTCCATATAATTTAGTACTACATTGTAGAATGTTTTCATATATAATTTTTGAGGCACTTTTACCTCGTTTTACAGGTTTTATTAATATATTTTTACATGATTCTTTTTCTGTGTTTGGTAAACTTATGACATAAAGTATGGTATAATATATATTTGGTATGTATGGTATATATGGATTTTGCCCAGTGTAAGGCATATTCAATATTGACAATTTCTTCCTTAATTAGTTCTAGCTTAAATTTAATATGATTGACAATGTTATTTTTTTCATTTATTTGATAGTTTTTAACAATTTTATTTGTAATATTGGTAATTTCGTTTATTCTTTCAATTGTTGATTTATTTATTATTACTTGTTTATTACTATTTACTAGGATATTATTAATTTTTGATCTAATTATTTTGAAGTCAGGATTACCTGCAACCCATTTCCACGCGCTTCCAATAAAATTCAAAGATTTTTTTGTTCTAGTGCGGGGTTTCAATTGGTTAATAAGGGATAAGGTTTTGTTGATTTCATGAAGGAGGAATGGGTAAATTAGATGGCTTGGATCGACCTCGTGCTGAGTTGTTTGTTGTAAATCGTAGATAGTTTCTTCATAGGTTTCTAGATTGATTACGTGAATAATTTTGAGTGTTCCAGTTTGAATTTTTGATGTTCCGACATTAAGTGTAATTGCTCTTGAGTTAGAATAATCCAGAATTTGAATTTCTGCAAGACAAATGGCTATAAGCCATCTAAGAAAAGATTTTAGCTCTTAATATTATTCTTATGGACGGTTCTGCCTGACTCCGTGAGGATGGTTTTAGAAATGTTTTGTTTTACTGTTTCTTTCTTAAATCTAGGAGATAATTTTGATCCTACTCGTTTGTTTACTCTGACATATACTGTAGTACCAGGGGAATAATCTTTGATGGGGTGTTTCTTTTTATTGGCATATCGCAGATCAGTTACCTGTTTCTGTTTAAGTCTGTTAATGTTGACGAGCCTTGCTTTCTCGAAGTCTTCTGGATTGGTACTAACACCTCTCCCAAAGAATACTTCGAGCGGTCTTTTACCGGTTGTTGAATGAATTGAGAAATTGTACTCATAGACGGCTATGTCTAAGAGTTCGGGAAATGATCTATATGTTTCGTCAGCCTTTTTACAACGCATGATTTCAGTAAGGGTGGAGTGAAATCTCTCCACTTGTCCATTGACTGAGCTGCTATAAGGGGGAGTTTTAAAAATTTTAATTTTTAATTGGTCGGTTAGCATAAAGTTTATGGATGGGGAATTCAGGGATTTTTCGTTATCAATTACTACAATTTTTGGAACGCCAAATGCAAAGATTATTTCGCGTAACGGATCTCTGATATCTTCAATGGCTTTTGACTTTAGTAATTTCACTTGTGCAAATTTGGAAAACTTATCTATTGCTGTAAGGACTAGTTTTTTTTCAGTGGTATAGATATCTATATGTACTATTTCTCCTGGGAAATAAGGGATTGGGGTTTCTTTTAACTCGGGTTTATTTGGGTGTCTGTCATACTTCTGCTCTTTGCAAGTGACACATTGTTTTATTAGATTAGATATTTTTGAGTTCATTTTTGGAAAGTAGAACTTTTCTAGCAACTGAGCCTTATTTTCGCGGGCGTTGCGATGTGCTCTTCTGTGTTCCTTAATGATTTCCTCTTCTTGCTTGGCTGTATCTGTTAAATCCTCTATTCTTTTTTGGGTAAAGCGGACTTTGTAATTTTTGAAATGTGTAGGAAAAATGTTTTGGATCTGGCCCATGATTTCTTCTGTAGTCTGCAGTCCATTAACTACACTTGGGTTGAGGTATTTTTTGAAAATTTGGATGAGGTCGTCTTCAGTGTACCTTGGTTGAGTTACTATATGTCTATGGTAAGTGGGAAAGGGAATACTAAATCCATAGTTAGTTGTACCTGTAGTGATTATCAATTGATTTTTGAAAACGTTGATGGGTATTTCAGTGGCTGGAATTAAATCTTGACCTGAGCTTTCGGCACTGTGTTGAGTACCGGTGAGTGAATTTATTGATGATTTTGGGGGTCTAGAAAGAGCATCTGCTACGATATTCATTTTACGTGGTTTGTACTTAAGCTCGTAATTGTACTCTTCCAGTATGGCTTTCCACCTTTTGAGCTTACTGTTATTGTTTTTGCTACTTAGAGCATAAGTTAGCGGTTGGTGGTCCGTGAATATTTGAACTTTTGCTGTACCATATAGATAGTTCCTTAGTGTATTTAAGGCCCAAATAATGGCTAGCATTTCTCGTTCGTTTGTAGCATAGTGTTCTTCTGTCTTATTCAAAGTACGGGAGATAAAGGTTATCGGTCGGTCGTTCTGTGCCAATACAGCTCCGATTAGAGGCATCGGTTGTGAGTTGAAATTCCCTGTTGAAATCGGGATAAATTAAGAGCAAATCATTTGATATAAGTGAATTTTTTATTTTTTGGAATGCGTTGGATGCGTCGTCGTTTAGACAGATTGGAGTTTTATTTGAAGAATTTTTCGAAATTCGTCCTCCTTCCCCCCTTAAAAGGGATGTAAGGGGTTTCGCCAGATCTGCGTATCCCTTGATGAAGCGGCGATAATACCCTGAAAGATCGAGAAAAGAGCGGAGATCTTTCAATGTTTTTGGGCAATGGAAATCCACTATCGCTTTTACCTTTGCAGGATTCGTTTTGATTCCCTTCGCAGAAATAACGAATTCTAAAAATTCTACTTCTTCTCTGAAAAATGAGCATTTATCCAACTGGACCCTTAAGTTCGCCTTTTCTAGCGTTTCAAAGACTTTCCTTAAATTTTTAGAGTGCGTAGCTTCATTTTCTCCGATGACTACAATGTCATCAATATAAACGAAGCATATTTTGCCGATATGTTCTCGCAAAATGTCGTCTAGGGCTCTTTGAAAAATGGCCGGTGCATTTTTGAGACCAAAAGGAAGTCTTGTAAATTCATATTTACCATTATTGACTGAGAAGGCTGTTTTCTCAATGTCTGACTCCTTCAGCGGTATTTGGTGGAATCCGTTTTTAAGGTCGATTACTGAAAATAATTTGCTTTGGCCTAATTGCGACAGCACTTCATTAATCTGGGGTATCGGATATTTATCTGAAATCGTGACAGTATTCAGTTTCCGATAGTCAACAACCATCCTGTACTTCTTCTCGCCAGAAGAGTCAAGTTTTTTTGGTACTATCCATATAGGAGAGTTGTAGGGTGACCGTGAAGGTCTTATAATGCCATCCGCTAATAGCTGGTTGATCTGTTTTCCTACTTCATCCTTTAGAGCCATCGGATAGGGATAAAACTTTAAGTACACAGGAGTTTCAGAGGTTGTGCGAATCTCACCTTTTACAGTGGTAGTGAATGTTAGTTTCTCATCCGGTTCTGTGAACAAATTCGGAAATTCCTGAACTAACCGATTAACTTTGTTTTTTTGCTCAACATTCATATGGTCCGTTCTTATATCGATTTTGTTGACTGCCGTGTCATGAAATTTTCGTCAGTATGGATTATTGCAGAGAGTTCTTTTAGGCTATCGTTTCCTAAGATAGCGTGGAAAGATTTGAGTGTGGGTAAGAGAAAAAATTTAATGTTCGTATCTTTAATACCAAATAAGTTCACCATTGCGTGGTGACTGATTTTAATATTACCGCCTATAGAATTGGCGTAAAAGGGCTGTTTGTTAGGAAGGGGTTTCGAGATGAGTGCCGACTGAATATAATTCTTATTGGAGCCCGTGTCTATTAAAATTTTCAAAATTTCTCCACTCTTCGTCCTGCACTCAAAGTAAGGCAGTGAAGAGCGATTTATTCTAAAAAATGGATATCTGTATAGTCAATTAGTTGTTCTTGAGTGTCATTTGGATTTCCATATGACGCTACGTACTGCATTAGTGTCTGGTTATATTGGTTATCGGTATTGTTGATGAGTTGTTGATAATTCGCAGTATCACCTCTTTCCGGTTCGTTATGGAAGTTTGCTTGTCCTTGTTGATATGTGTTGGGTGTTTGTGGATATTGGTTTTGGGGTTGTTGAACTTCAGTCTTCTGGGGTTGGATATGGAAGTTTGCTTGCTCTTGTTGATACGAATTTTGGGCTTGTTGAGCTTCAGTCTCCTGAGGTTGGATATGGAAGTTTCTCTGGAGTTTGTTGGGTTCCTGGACTTGTTGTGTTGAGGGTGCATACCTTTTCCCTGTAATGTTACGGTCTTGTTGGGGCTTGTTCATGTAATTAATCGCTCCTGTTTGGACGCTGATGTCCATTGGAACTGGTCGTGGTTGTGGCTTAGGTGCCATTGGGCGCGGAGGTATTTGTTGCTGAAAGTTATTATTAAGTTGATTGAAATGAGGTCCTTGTCGGTGTCCGAAATGGTTTTGGCTGAATTGAGGCTGCGGTATGTGGGCTAACTGAGGATAAAATGGAGCTTTATTACCTGTAGGGTTTCTGGGAGAAAAATGTTTTTGTGGAGGCATGGGAGGTTGCTGAGATCCACGAGATGGTCCAGCGTGGGATATGGCGTGATGAGTCCTAAAATTTTGATTTTCAAGCTTTAGACAGAGGTGTAAAGCTTGGGGAAGGTCAGTTGGTTCTCTTATGCCAAGAAATCTTGGCAGATCGCCTCTCAAACCTCTGACAAATGTGTCTAATGCCTTGTCTCGGTAAGTTTGAGTGAGAACGTTAAGCGATTCGTTTCCGATTCCCATACAACCTATCTTATTTAAAATCAGAGTTAAGTGTGAATAGACAACGTGGTAAAACTCTTGCGTCGAAAGGTTTCCTTGGACTAAGCATGTCATCTGGTATTCAAGTGTAGATAAATCCCGTTTATCGGCATAGTGCATTGTCAAACAATATAATATAATCCCAAAATATTTGGGTGTTCCTCTAGTGCTTTCGTAGATTTGCAGAATTCGGTCTACGCTTTTCTTCCAGGAGTTAAATTCTCCTGGCTGACCGTTGAAGTCTTTAAGGCAACGAACAACATCGGGTATATCGGAAATATTCTGCCTAAATTCAGGGTTAATGGTTTGGTCTATGCCAGAGAAATGATCATGGTAGGGGTTTATAGCAGATTGGATAAGTTGTCGTCCTTCGTTTTGAAGAACGCGAGTTACCACACCTGTAATGAGGGCTTCCAGAGCCTCATTTGTGACAACTCCACCGATATTAGCTACAGATGGTCGTGGGGTTTCAGGATTGGAGATAGGAACATTAAGAACAGGAGATCTTATTACATTATTGGGATTTGCCATGTTTGAATAAATTTGATTCGAGAGAGAGAAAAAAAAAGGCAAGGAACAATAAAGAGAATAGAGATTACCAGATTAGATTTAATTAATTACGGTTTTCTTCTTAATTTAAACACTTAAATTAATTTGTTTCTTTAAATTTTTAAACACTTCACACAGTTGCTTATTATCTAGACTTATTTCTCTACAGGATGGTTATGTGTAATATTAAATTTTTTTTTAACTATTTTTAAATTCTTTAATTTAATTGAATTGTTTCTTAAAACTAGACTTACAATACTATAATCTGCAGGCAATACATTGGTCCTGACTTTTGCGTTGTCGTGGTGCGGCTAGCGGTCAAACGCTTCCTTTTCCCTCGTCGGTCGAGTGTTCAGCTGCCGGCGATTACTCAGGGGCCCTTGTGAATATAACTTTCACCACACACGCGGGGGAGTCACAGGGTATTTTGGTAATTATCGAGAACACACGCGAAATTTCCGTCCGTACTACTTGAGGACTTTTTTTTACGGAATTAACACGAACTTGGTGCTTCTTGAGGACCTTTTAGTTGTAACGATTTACCGAATGTAACCCTGTGGTCCCTGCTCGGGCGCCAGTTAAATTTTTATTTAATTGCAAATCATAAAAAAAAACAATTTTTTTTCCTTATGGCTAAATGCCAACTTTTATTTAAACAAACGTTTTACACTCTCTGGAGACTAAATTAAAACTCAGAATACTTATTTCTAAATTTTCCTATTTATAAGGTGCGAAATGCTCTTTGCTCAGGTGCAGACATAGCGTCAGCAATAATGCAGCTTGGGAAACGTTCTGTATGATGATACTGGGTGATACAGGTGCATCCGGCACCTGCATGATTTCTGTGGGAATGGAATTTGGCAACGTAAACTTGTAAGGTGATAACTTGTATGCACGTATGTATGTATGTATGTATGTATGTATGTATGTTATCATGTCAGTACCTTAGCTTTCAGATATCTAGGAGTCCTATCATTTCAAGTCATAATTGGTACAATGTAGTTGCACTAGATTTTTATAAGTTAAAGAGTCGACATATCACAATGTAAGAAAGATTTTCATTCATAAATCGTAAATTGCTATGAAAAGATGATATCATGTTGTTGTTTAAAACGCATACGGCAACATGCATATGTACGCGCATTTATCTATTCATCCATACATACATACATATAACATCATTTTTATACATACTTTAAATTACATTATACCGCCGAAAACAATATATTAAACATAACACACACGTCATCTTAAGAATAAGCTTTATCAATACAAAACATAAAAGTCTGATACGCATATTTAATTTTAAACAATTTTCTTCACTCTTGTCTATTTCGGAGCCTGTAATGAGTACGACCGCTATAAAAAGTACAGGTGCAATACCTTAAATTAAACAAAACACACCCGCTCAGTACAACACAAGACAAGCAGGCAAAAGAAACCCGCCAAAATCATAAACGTGTGGGAAAGATGATTTACATCACTCAGCTCCTGCAAACACATTCCAAACAAGTTTGTCTAAACATCAACATTTAAGAGACGAGCCTCTCATTCCTGAAAGAAACAGTTGCAATAGTCCGTTATTAACAGCAGATCTACAAGAAATGTCTTACAACCCAAGTTTCATATACCCTGGATCAAAAAGTTCTCGAAAAGTATTCAGAAAATTTAAAATTCAAGTTTATTCATCGAAATCTTTATTGTCCCCTTTAAAGTAATCCCCATCGACTGCAACACACTTATGAAAGCACTTGATCCAATCCTCGAAACATTTTTTATATTTAGTTTTAGGTATGTCCATTACATCCCGTAGTGGTTTTTTAACTCGATTGAACAGAAAGAAGTCACAGGGAGCCAAAACGGGTGAATTCGGTTTCTGTTGAATGCTATTTGTTGCATTTTTCGTCAACCATAAAGGTTGACCCATTTTTTAGCAAAATCTAAGTTCCTTTATAATTTCTTAATTTTTTCCTTAGTTATTTTTTAATTATTCTTTTGTTAAAACTAAACTTATCCTACCTTAAGCTATGTGAGCCGGACACGGCTTAAAAAAAATAGGCTGACCTTGCTCCCAGTGAAGCTACCCCGTAATGGAAGAATTGGACGAAGAAGCTTCCTCTGCTTCAATGAGGCATCAATATTGTTTGCTCCAATATCCCTCATGTCGTGGTTCCCTATCGCCCTACTGAACTGAAGACGCTCCGCACTGCCATGTGCGGAATCCTGTCTTAGTTGAGTCGATGTAGAAGTTTAGCGGCGCAACTAATCTGTCCTGGATCAGACCATTCATATCGAGCTGAAGGAATGCTTCTGGAGGGCTAAACAGTCAAAGCGTACTCTCTCATGATACATATAATTGAGGTAAGTCCATAAGATCAGGTTGTTGGACTAGGTCATTGCTCTTGCAGTGTGCCTTCGAGTGAGCTTAATGACAAAATTGTTCACTCTCATTAAGTTCGCCCTCACTTTCACCATCGCATCGAGTTGGCTTCTGTATAAAAGTCTCCTTATAAGGACAAAAACACCTCTGGCTTTAATCAGAGGACATCTATATATTTCTAAAAATGTGGAATCCAGATCCCAAGGTGTCTGACTACATTTTGACAATAAATTGGCTCTCTATTTTGTCCCATGATTTAACAAGAATCTGTCTGAATGGAGAAATTAATTGTCAGATGCCTTGAACATGCATGTCCATAAAATGATCGATGACAACTGAAACACATTTCGCAACGCAAATACTCATCGCCAACGCGAGGGAGCTACCCCCGTTCATTTCGAAGGCAGAGCTCCATGCAATCTTCAATCACTGAGAAGTATAAAAGTGGGAAGTGATGAAATGCCAAACACTGTTTTTCGACATATCCCAATAGATGTTGCAAACATATACACCAGCTAGTTTAAAACAGCTTTGAATAATGCGCATTACGCAGCGCATTGTAAGACAGCGATGGTGCATCTCACTCCAAAAAGAGATAAAGACACGTCAGATCCGGCGAATTTTCATTCGATTAGTCTCGTTTCGAATATCAGCAAGATGTACGAAAGGGTGACCAATAGAGTCCTGACTAAGTGGGTTGAGGACAACAATATATATTTAATATCCTGCTAATCAATTCAGTTATAAGGTGGAGTCCGTTATCTAGTGCAACAAAAGCACGGGTGCCTGCCTTACTGATTCGGTGAAGGCCTTCGACACCGTATTATTAAAAGGACTATTCTACAATCTGAACAGGTGAACCATAAGTAAACCATTGCTGTGCATTCTGTTTTATATGCTCACCAGAAGACAATTCATCGTGAAGAACGGTCTGCAACAAGATCCGGTTAATTCGCTGATCCTATTCAACATCTGCACAAATAATCTGGTAAGTTCACTTCAATATTCGCATACAATATTGATCGCATACAGATCAGGTATATAAACCAAGGTCATAAGTATTCTCTTTCAAAGCGACTTCGATGAAATTGAACGACCTTGCGATGACTGGAATTTGGAATTCAGTTCAAAGATGTCAGAAACCATTCTTTTTGGACGCCTTTGTATCAGCTCTGTGCGGATACCAGAAAGAACTGGCGAATCATGGAATATCATGAACAAATACTTGCTTGCCGAATGTATATATTCAGATACCTTGGAATATGGCTAGATCAATATCTATATTTTGACAAACATACAGATGTTGTTCTGTCCAAAGCCAACGGTGCTTTTGCCCTTACAAAGAAACTGCTTTATAGCAGCAGTGAAGATTATCTGCTGGTTCAACATGAGAGCCAGCTTAATGGGAAATGTTGGTGTGTTTGCGAGGGCCTGGCTTCGCTTATACAGAACTCCACTGTCGCAGTACTTAGAATATTATCCTGATGATCTCTTATACAACAGGGCGAAACTAATAATAGTGGAGATGATTCAAAAGCACACATAGCAATGACCTTGACGAACCATCTGATCTATGGAGTTTATTTCCCCTAGTTTTTTTTATCATAAAAGTGAGTGCTTCAATGGCTTCATTCCCCCGAGGCGTTCCTCTCTTTTGATAAGAAGGGGCTAATCCAGGACAAATATGCTGTGTCGTTAAACTACACGTCGCTCGAACAGCTGTAGACAAGCGACTCAACTATGACAAAAATATCGCTCACGGCAATGCGGAGCGTCTCAGGTTCAGTTGGGTGGTAGGGAGTCTCGATATGAGGGATATTACTCAGCAGTACCAATAACTTTGGTATCTTGGTGAAAAAAATAATTTATTTGTTTTTTCTTCAGTTTTAAGGCGGGTGTGCAGGTTATTTTTAGCTAAGGTAAGCTTACATTTTTTATGTAGGATTTAGGTGGTTTTAAAATTGTAAAAAAACAAAAAATAAATAGGAAAACAAAATTCAATAAAAAGGGGAATTTGGGGCTTGGGTAAACATTTCTAAAGCAATATAAATTTCTCTGGAATTAAGATAGTTTAAGTAGGTTAAGATAATCATTAAGATAGTTTATAAGTTTTATTTAAACGTATAAAAAGCGAAATTTACGTATTAAGTTTCTTCAAATATAATGAAGTAAACCATGGCCAATTACGTCGAAAGACTTAGATTAAGTGTTGGGTTTAACTTAGAGTGCCCGCATGGGACCGGTACGTTATTGTTAGACAGTAAAATCTATTTAAGCTAAATGTTAAGAGATTTTTTTAGTCTAGCTTGTAAGTGTAAATGAATTGAGTATAATAAAAGTACATATAAAATTAATAAATGAATCACACACTTTTTTTAAACATAATGAAGCCCAAATATCTACCATAAATAAAAAAATAAATAAATTAGAATTATATTTGTTCCAATATATTACATTTTTTTGTTTGTAGTTAGCGCGCGATTAAGGTAACCTTTAAATGTTTGCACAGCGAAGTAAAGCTAGGGCGGAAAGAAAAAGAGGTACTGATGTAGTTTGTTTTGAATGTTTGAAGGTTATAATGGTCAGAAAATAAAGAACTCGGCAGGGCATTCCATAATAACGGTTTAGGAAAGAATCACGATATATCAGTGTACGTCAGAAAGTAGGCTTGAGGGTAAATTTTTTTTTTTATAATCCCGCACGCGCACCAAGGGATATGAGTACCCTTTAACTGGCTTTTCTCCAGGGCGCGGGCGGGTGGTGTAGTAGTTTGAAACTTAGGTGTATTAGGTTTCGATATTTTTCCCAGAGGTGGTTGTTAAACTGGACGGGAAGAGCAAGTGCATCCTCAACCAGTGGGTCTCAGTACGTGCTAGTTGTTAGTTCGTTACATTTAGCCCAGCCAGCAACCACTCCAACATCAGTGTTATGCCTTCATGTCAGAGTTGACGGGATTCTCATATAACTACATACAAATTCTACGAAAAGACTTTTTCAGAGAATTGCCTTGCACGCTTGAGGAGTGTATGCATATACCACTACACCACGGCTACCCCCTGTCATAGCAAATGAGCAGTCAAAGCAAAAGGGGTGTTACCGTTAAAGATTTGAAGGGGCGGAATGTTACTGATAATTTCAATGGAGCACAGGTGGTAAAAATAGCGAAAGAGTAAGGAGAGATTTCGTCTTATCGCACGGTTCTTAATTTTATTCAGCAGGTGCAGAAAGTTGTTAGGAGCACTTATCCAGACATAGGCATTATACTATACTCCAATTTTGGCTGGATGAATTACTAATATATCGTGGCCAAATCAAAGAGGGAGAGGCATGTTCTGCATCGCTCGAGGAAGCATAGACATTTCGGAGCATTTTTGGTGTCATCAAATATGTAGTAATTCCAACATAGGTTCTCATTTATACATATACCGATTTCAACGATGTAACTTCCATTCATGGATAATGGTTGTGGGTTTGAATTTCGCTTTAACGACGGCAGACAGCATTATCTTGTTGAAGCAATAAATTTCATTCTTGTTTTCCTTCAAATTAACAAACTTTTGCTTTCAACAATCACAAATTTATTATTAATACTTATTTTCCAGTAGTAAGATGTAAATATCATATCTCTGTTCAAGCTGTGCTATATACACTTAATGTAAAACAAATATGTTCTTTACCAATTCAATAAATATCTATCTATCTATCTTAACACATTGGCTGAAAAGTTTTATAGTAAAACACAAAATTTTTGCAAAATTCAACTTTATTTATCAATATAGTTGCCTACGAGGACGATACACTGCTTAAAACGATTTTTCAATCTTTCGATACCAGTTTTGTAGTAGGATTTCGGTTTAGCCTCAAAATAGGTCTCTGTTTCGGCGATTACTTTTTCATCGGTTTTAAATCTCTTTCCGGCGAGCATTTTTCTGAGGTCTGCGAACAGGAAATAGTCGCTGGGGGCCAAATCTAGAGAATACGGTGGGTGTGGAAACAATTCGTAGCCGAATTCATTCAATTTTGCCATCGTTTTCATCGACTTGTGACACGGTGCATTGTCTTGATGAAACAGCACTTTTTTTTTCTTCAAATGCGCCCGTTTTTCTGCGATTTCGTCCTTCAAACACTCCAACAACGCAATGTAATAGTCGCTGTTGATAGTCTGCCCCTTTTACAGATAGTCGATGAAAATTATTCCATGTTTGTCCCAAAATACGGATGCCATAACCTTGCAAGCCGACTGTTGAGTTTTTGGTCGTTTTGGACGAGGTTCGTCGCCTGCTCGCCACTCAGCTGACTGCTGACTTGACTCTGGTGTGAAGTGATGGAGCCAAGTTTCATCCATTGTCACATACCGACGCAAAAATTCGGCTTTATTGCGGTTGAACAGCTTTAAACACTCCTCTGAATCATCAACACGTTGTTGTTTTTGGTCGACTGTAGACAAACGCGGCACCCACTTTGAACAGAGCTTTCGCATGTCAAAATATTCGTGTATGGTATATCCAACACGCTCTTCAGAGCCTCAGCTATCTCGATCAACTTCACTTTATGGTCATTCGTGATCATTTTGTGGACTTTTTTGATATTTTCATCTGAAACAGCCTCTTTTGGACGTCCCCTGAGTGCATCATCTTCGGTGCTTGTATGACCACTTTTAAATTTTTCAATTCACTTGCGAATGGTTCGTTCGGCTGGTGCAGAGTCCATGTAACACTTATCAGGCCATTTCTTTACATCGGCTGCATTTTTTTGAATCCATTATTTTCACAATAACAAAAGTTGCTTCACTCACAACACTATATCTCGAGAACTAACCGTCCGACAGCTATCAAATTTATACATGTTTTGAAGGTTGGTACTAACTGAAAATAGTATAGATGTAATTCAATTAGTGCTCTCTCTTAGAAACGGACTTTTCAGCCCATAGTAGCTTAAATCAGAATTTGATGAGTTTAACATACACTGCCGTTCCCGTTCTACAGCCAAAGAGCAGGAACGTGAATCACGGAACGAATATGAAAAGCAAAGAATACTGTCGCAAGCGAAGAATATATTGGATATGAATAAGCAAACAGGAAATTGTTGATGAAAAACAAAAAGAGTGTCGGAGGCAGAACGGAGCCAAGGAACACACTAAAATTTATATTGTGTATATCCGACTTGAAACTATCCAAGCCAACTTAAATTGAATGTTCTGAAAGGTAATTTCAAATCCATCGAAAGAGAGATTCATCGATCCCAAATGCACACATTTTCGACAAAAGAGCCTGGTGCAAAACTCTGTTAAATGCCTTAGCTTTGATTTCACTTTTCGGAGAGACATACCATCATCATTTACCGTACTGTTGACCATTGAGAAATTTTCTTGTTTCGTTATATTTTATCAGTTGATGGTTTATCAGCATTTCCATGACATTGAAAAGAAGGGACGTAAGTGCAATGGGATCAGAGAAAAGAAGATGCGCCTTTTCAAAAAAATCATCTCAAAAAAGGGTAGGATTGATAAAAAAGGTTACGCAGTGATTCTGCTAGCGTGTAAGAACACCTCTTCAGAGGAAAGAAAGATATACTTTTTAAACCTCCCCCAATAATATTTCTATGGCACTCCGCTATACTATATATATATACACATATATTTATAGTCATATATAGTATTATCACCTGAAAAGCTTTTTTCCGTAGAACCTGTTTCTCAGATCATCTACCCCTCATATGCCCTAATTCATGCTCTCAGCGTTCATGCACCTGAATACACCGGATTAGGATCAATTAACCCCAACTAGATATATCCAAGACCAGAACTTTCATTTTATGTCACAATTTGAAAGTATAAATAACTACAAATTACTATTTAGTTTGGGTTTTAAAATAATAGACTTTGAATAAAGAGGACATAGTCTGTTAAGAATGGAAATTGTATTTTTTTAACGTTACGCACACGTAAACCAATAATTAACGCCCAAGGAAAAGAAACGCAATTCGCGTATGTAGTGTGTAGATATAAAAAAAATTAAAGAACGAGGCAGTTAAAATTTAAAATACCCAGTTCGGACATAGAGTACTTAGTGTGTGTTCTAAGTGTGCGTGAAGTGAAATAGCCCGCTGGAGAAATTTAAGTCCCCCGAGTAACTGGCAGTGGACGAAAATGCGAGAGCGACTGCTGCTAGCCGGCCAATATTATGATTATGTTGGCAATCATAATTATGTATGTAACCTTCTATTTCTATTTCCAGCATTAATTGAAAAAGTAACTTAAATGCTACAAAGCAGCATTTATTTTTATTTGAAAAAAAAAACATTGTTCCATCTAATTAAATACATTTTAACACATACTAAATATAATTTAGTCATACTAAGTATTATATGGATATGCATACGGTTAATGAAAATTAATTTGTTTCTATTTCAGATTCTTAATACACTTTATGAAAACTATGTAAAATAATTCAACTTTTCAGTTTGATAAAAAAAATAAAAAATTTATTAAACTACTCATAATGCCTAGCCCTAACAATTTCATCCGTTCCCCTGTTTTTCTCCAGTCTGAACATGGTGACAGTGTTTCTTTAACCACAAATCAATATCAAAAACTTTTGAGTCAACCTCGACAAAAAATTCCTTCCAAACTTTGTGAATCATATACAATATAATCAGATATCTACATTATTTCTCTAGAAAACCAGGGGAATTCAGCTCTTGCAAAAACAGTGTAGAACCCGATCTACGGGCTTATGAACCTTTAAACGGATCCCCAAAATATTGCGTTATATTGTACGCTGTATGACATAAAATAGTTGGAAATGCCCACGCAATTTTGGAATCATATAATGTTTCACTAAATTAGACAGCTACGTAGATCAAAGAGATGCCGGTACTACAAAGTGCAATGTAACTCTTCCGTTTAACAGTTTTACTAAATTATATACACATACTTATCTCTTCCTCTAAATAAGATCACATTCATGGAAATAGAACGTGATTCTCTTTTGCTACTCACACATACATACAGGAATAAAGCATTAGACACTTTTATTGGTGGTCTTAATGATTTGCCAAGACTCCTTGGCATACGTGCACCTAATAATCTACTAACACCGCTCAACTTATGAAATTAGAAAACCATCACGTAGGTATAATCATACTATAGCTTTAAACAAACAATATTATAAACAAACATCTTACTCTCAAATAGGTTATCCGCCCGATAACCGCAATCCGCAACCTAAAAATATCCAACCGCTCGCCTATTCGCTTCCATGTGTATCGTCAGCCCAACCCTAAACTTATGGATAGGTTCTTATTAAGAGGATTACCGTGAACTACCGAAACAGGCCTCAACCTTATAACCATGTGGGAAAACTACTAACAAATTCATTAATCCCACCCAATATACCCATAAAATATCAAAGGGATATATGCAGATGTCAGCAATCATTAATCGCATTACTTTGTCTACATTACCCGTTTACATATATATTCGAATAACATGTACGATTGCTGTTTGATGAGTACACGGATTGGAAGATAGGTGGCGCTACTGAGCCAAAATGAGTATACACAATATTTAGTAAAACCTCTTTTAGCCCGCCTGTCAAAATTTGGTGACAATCCGACTTAGATTTGTTGTTTCACCCATTTCAAAACATCGTATTAGTGTTTTTTGCGACCATGTAAAATGAGCAGTATCGCTCCGTGAGTTTTTGAGTGGTAAAAGCTGCAAGGAAATTAGGCCAATTCTCGAGTCGTTGAGTTTCTGCGTCGTTTCGTGACCGTAGATGAGACATTGATTCATTGGAACACACCGGAGACCAGAAAGGTGATGGCCACCGTTTTTTGGCACGCGTGAGGTGTGATGCACGTTGAATTTTTGGAGAAAGGAAAAACAATCTCAGAGGTATACTATGTCGATTTATTGGGCTGGTTCAACGCCGATTTTTTTGAAAAAAGTACTCTTCCACCGCGATTATGCACTGGCTCACACCTTCGCAGCCGCCACTGCCAAATTAGTCGAAATGCACTACGAATTGCTCCCCCATCTTCTGTGTTTCCGGATTTGGCTCCCTGAGACTTCTTTTTGTTCCCAAACCTTAAAAGATCGGAAATATGGAAATATGCCGGAAAGAAAGATGGGTCGAATGAGGAGGTCATCGTCGCCGTGGTGGAGTATCTTGCAGGCCAACAAAAGTCGTCGGAGGGGTTAAAAAAGTTGAAGCACCGCCGGGAGTTTAAGTTGAGAGGGGATTAATATTTTTCGAAAAATAAACGCTTTGACAGTTTATTAAAAAAAAATTACATTGTCATTTCTAATCCAAGTATTCATCAAACAGTTCTCGTAGCTCAGTAAGTGGACAGGTAAAGTGATTTCACTCTAGTCCTTTAGAAATAATTAGATGCTGGTGAGTTGGACAGACTCACACATCATCCACGGAACTACTGGACCGAGCAGTAGATGAATACAATTACCGTATTCACTCTGTTACAAGTAAGACCAATAGACCAATAGACCAAAGACCATAGAACGAATTAAGGATAAACAAACGAAAGATTGATTGATTAATTGGGGCCCGGGTCAACCCCGGATGGTTTATTGAATGCTTAGTACAAGCATATAGCTTAACACAAGGGTTTATGCCTGGGAGAAACAGTTCTGAAGACTGATTTTGATGATGTTGAAGTCGAATCCATTAACCATGAAGAGTAATTAGCTTTAAGCGATCACCGTACGTAGACAAGATATAGATAACTGTCCAAAGTAGACCCGAAATGCAAGTCGAATAAGTCTGCTTTGAATAGCTTTAGTTTACCTAGAGTGGCTTTTTTGGTAAGGGGAGAAAACGCAACTTCTGTGATGTAGAACAATGAGGTCAGAAACAGAAGATCTAAAAAAACATTATATTGAGGATTTGCCAAATACGATTTAATACACACGATGAACACAAGTTGGTAGCCAAGAGCTTCATGCTTGAAAAGTATTATTTCGTGCGAAATTTTATCAAAGACTTTGCTAAAATTTCTAGAAATTACATTGATTTATTTTCCGTTTTCCACTGTACAGAAAGAAGTAGAAACAAGTTCTGTTAAATTATTAATTGTTCATCTTCGTTTTACACTAATAAGGAGAGTAGATTTTGTAAATAGAATAAAGGAAATATATTTTACGACATAGAGAGCTGAAAATGAGGTTTGCCCAAAATGTTTGCACATTTTTTCCAAAGAATGGCAGGCAACCTGTTAGGACCCAGAGAGTACTCGACTTTTAGCAGGCTTATTTTTTCCATTATCTCTTTCTTTCCAATTTTGCAAAAAAAACTTAACACATGCTGACTGAGTGTTAAGTTTTTATATCGTGATAGAGTGGTTCATAAAGCTGGGAAAAAAGGGTATGAACTTGCTGGTAAGCGAAGAAGTCAGAGGTAGACCGAGATTTGAGATACGTGCGCCATAGTTTATTTCTTTTGTTAGGCAGCGAGCATCGCTCATTATTGAACCAGGATGGTGAGGATGTGGGATCTTTCTTGGGAACGAAAGAACCGCTTTTTTTAAAGAGTTTAAAAATTAGGTTGTAAAAAAGTTCGATAGCATTATCTATAGAAATATTGGAGCTACTTGAGATGCTGTCGAAATTAGTAGTACTAAGCACGTAGTTCAATTTTTCGTAATCAGAACTATGAAAATTGAAATGGCGACTGAAATATTTTATTTTCTAAACTGTAAGCGAACGTTAGGAAAAAAGGTGGGTGGAAGCTGTTGAGCTTTGATATAATAGATGTTTACTCGCTGCAACAACACAATTAACGGCTTTTTCCGAGAAAACAATATCAGTTTGCTTGCCTAAACTGTTAGTAATGTCACTTAGTTGAAAAAAATGCGAAGTCAGATATGCTATCAATAAGAAAACTTTTTTTATCTGAGGTGCGGTTGGTAGCAAGAAAATAATTTTCGTCGTCAAAACGTACCCATTGAAGGTGAGGAAAGTTGAAATCCCCAAAAACTATTATCGTATCTCCGAGATCTACAATATCTGGTATTTAGTGTTTTTAGTATTTTTATTGCAGTGTAATAACGAAATTTATAATAAACCAATTAAATCTTTAAGCTATAAATGTGATACAATTAATAAATGACTTAAGATTAATCTAAAATTACAATTCTTTTTTCAATAAAGTAAACTTTAAAATATTAATATCTGATTGAAATAAGTTTGAGTACAAAAAAAAAAACAAATTAATAAAAAATT
The DNA here is from genome assembly GCA_907269105.1 of Volucella inanis. NCBI lineage: Eukaryota > Metazoa > Arthropoda > Insecta > Diptera > Syrphidae > Volucella > Volucella inanis. The sequence continues at coordinate 113,148,098 of OU026153.1, read as the reverse complement.
TATAAGCTTCCTTGAACAATTAAATAAGATATTTGTATGGTGTGAAATTTATATTTAGTATTCCTGCTTTTTGTTGAAAGAGAGTTTCATTAAAGCTATTTGTGCTATAGAGTCGTCTTATATTACGGGGGAGTGAATTCCAAAGGCGAATGTCGTGAACGAAAAACTGTCGTTTGGTAACTTGATAAGCAACACGAGGTACAATTAAACTTAAAGATCTACTTGAATGTGAAAACCTTAGTTTATCATATAAGTATTGGCTGTTGGTTGATTATAGTCCATTTATATTCCAGTAGTCAAAATATCGGTCAAGTGTGCAACTAAGAATATTTTTGGTATAAGCTGACACATGAGCAAAACGATTTAGGCCGTATACGTAACGCACAACATTGTTAAAAGCAACGTTGAGCTTACGTCTGGAAAAAATTCGAAGCCATACGTTATCAGAGAAATGAGCACGGCCTTGACCAGTGTGAAGTCAATAGTGTCTATAGCAGCTAGTAACTGTGAATTGGTTCGGATGGGTGAATGTGGAAGCAAATTATGAAAAGATTACTCTTAAAGACTGTATTGTAATTTTTGCAAAAATGTATTCTTAAAGCCCCGAGTGAGAGTTTTTGATAGTACTAGTACGAATTGATTACAATGGGTCCCGACCATAAGAACCATTTATGTTATCGAGACCATCATTACCAAGAATTTCAAAATCTAAAGTGAACATTTCATTATTTTTAATGTCAGAATGTTTCAGTAAAGGCAAAGGTTTCGTAGGGAAGCTTATGTGAATTAAGGAATACGGTGGAGATCTTAGAGCGCAATCCATCCGGTATTAGAGAGAAATGAGGTGAGGAGCCGTTAAGTATGAGGTCAAAGAGTGATTAGGAGGAGTAGTAGTTTTTTGAAACTGGAACGCGCTATTTGAAGATAAAATATGAGTTTTAATTTCACATGGCAGGCAAATGCAGGGAGATCATTTACGACATCGGATGGAAAGATATTGAAAGTCTCATGAAAATGAAGGAAAATTAGCTTCAACTCTGTTGGGTTATTTGAAAGACCTTCGAAAATATTACGTAGCGACCTTCAACATTATTATCTGTAAATTCTTCTGCCAGTTTAGGTATTGGAGGGAGCAGGGGATCCAAAAAACTAGGAGACTCGTTGGTTGTATTTTGAGAGGGTGATGGTAAAGGTGAACTTAGGTTAGGAATATGGACTGTATAAAGTTTGAGAACTTAGGAGTAGATGATTAGGTGGGGACTTCGTTAGGTGGAGCATTTTTAACGCAAGTTTTTTTTTTTGTACGTTTAGAGTATGGAAGGGCGTATGAAAGAGCTGTAAGCAGATTTAAGGTTAAATGAAACCCGGTTGCACTAGGGCTTAGCACTGTGGGTAACATGTACGGATTCATACTTTCAATGTGACGTACCATATGCAAACGATTTTAATTTACTACGGATTTTGTCCAATGTTGCATTAGAGTGATTAAAACTTCTTGCAACTCGCCAAAGTTTTTATAAATATGACAAAATTCGGATCTCTCTTAGGCGAAAGAATCAGCCACAGAGATAGGCTGCTGATAATTGCACTATATCGCCAGCAATATATTGGAGAGTGATATGCGTTTACATTCATCACAGAAATACCAAAAGATACAGATATATTCCAACTTAGCCCAATGCATATGGGGTGAAACGACTTTTCGCATATTTTTTGCATGCGATAATTTTAGTTGCATTATCAATGACTGTGAAACTATTTGGTTCACAAAAAAAAAAAAATTAAATTGAGTTAAAAATCGGTTACAAATGAAATGGAAACATTGTAAGCAGTAGTAAAAGAAACAGAAACACGGTTCCAAAACTTATTTTGGGATATGTGCTTCATATTGAAAAGGGTCAAACTTTGAGAGAATGGCTTAGATAGAGTTAACTTTGAAAGAAAAACATGAAAAATTGTCACGGAGTAGGATTTAAAAACGTCTAGACTCTATGAAAGTTTATTGGAAAATAAGAAAGATAGACAATTCTATAATAAAAACAAACATCGCATTAAAATCCATTCCCCAGGCGAAGAAATATACGCTAAAATAAATTACCGACTAGGAACAGAATATTCACTAAAATTATTGTAAGAAAAGAAATATGTTAGTTAGTGAAGGCAAGTCAACAAACGTACTAACAGAAATAGGCAAAATAATCCATAAAATAATATCAAAACCTAATTCCACATTTCAGATCCCTCCTTACTTCAATTCTTTCAGTAGTCAAAATTTTAGATTACTCAAACTCTAAAGTAATAGTACTGAATATAGGAACGGCAAAGCTCCAAATGGGAAAAATTAAATAAATTCATGTAATCGATTTAAATGTTTACGAGAGGTCATTAGAGGATATCGCAAAACACATTCAAAATCATCTCAACTGAACAAATTCCAACTTCATTTTGTAACCCGATCAGCTAAACCAAATACAAATACGTTTAAGCAACAAGTTAGATGTCCTAGATAATTGAACTTCCTGGGACCGTTAAGTCACATATCCATAACATACTCAATATCAATAACAAGCAAGTAATAATAAACAAATTCTATACAAGACGATTAAATAAATTGACAGATATTGCAAACGAAGTGGTAAAACTTATTAATTCCTATGAGAATTTAGAAATAAATTTTAAATGTTGTGTAGATATTATCAAACATGAAAAAATAAATGTACATCGAATAAGCCTTACTATGGGCGAATAGTAAAATTGCGAAATGAAAATTGCAAAAGAAATATATATTTATATATGGTAATTTATTAGTCAGGAGTTTATCAACAAAAGTTTTTATAATTAGTATTTTTACAACTTAAAATAGTTTGTGCGGAAAAATACATATTTGTGAACCGTTTTTTAATGAAATTAAAAATAAATGTTAATCCGTTAATGAATTCTCTAATTGTAATAAGAATGAAATCATAAGCTATAAGGAAGATAATTGTATAGTCAAGTCATCTTCCCAACGTTTGCACTCAGTCCAGAGTTCGCACACCTCAACAAATCGGAAGAGGATCTGTAAATTAATAATTTCTTAATTTACCGCGTACGAAATAATTATCTGATACTTTAAACAATCATCCTGTACAACTAACCCTTGATGTTTAATGCTCTGAGATAATACAATGGAGCAGCATGAAGCCAGTTTCTTAATGTTTCCAAATCTAAATCGTTTTGATTGAAAATATTTTTTTTTTTGCTATTAATCTCTTATGATATAGAGGTTAAAACTGCAAAACCAAAAAGGATCAACAATTAAATTGGAAACAAAAGGCAGTGTAGTTTAAGGAATGGTTGTGTCTTGAAAGAAGTGGGCGGTGCCTAGCCGGATTAAAGACACCTTTTAATAAAACGTTATATCTTTTAATGAGTATAGCACCAGCATTTTCTAGGTGGTTGTACATAGGTATGATACGAACTCAGTAAATTCTGTTTGTTTTTTAAGTTTTGTTACGCGTTTGCCACTCGGAGTTCGCAAGGTGTTATTTTAAGACGATGATGTTCTTTTGAGAAACACTTTATTTGATGCCGGTAAAAGTCAAAAGAGGGGGAATTCATAAGCCTACAATCTATTTGTATTATAGTATATACAAGCACTGGGTATTATGTAAATAGGAAAACAGACTTAGAAATACATAACATATTCCCCTTTTTATTCTTAGGCATGGGAATATAATTTATTTTAATTCAATATAAGTTATAATATATAATATATGTATATAGAATAAATTTAATATTAGCTGCAAACTTTAACTAAAATAGTTTTATTTCATTTTACTTCTTTTTTGTTTCTTTGTCCTTAAGTCGACTAGGTTTTTCTTGAAGATTCGGTAACCCAGATTTCATTTACGTTGATTTCTTAAATACTTCCCGCCTATCTTCCAGCTTGTTGATTACTTCTTTGAACCCTTTTATAGTTTTTAGGACTTGTTTCTTTAATGCTTTTTCATTATCTGGTTTTCATGTACAAACCGCTCTTAGCCTTTAATCAAAATGAAACAAAGTTTTTTTACTAATTATCATAGCAACCTTTTCAGGTATCCATTAAGTCATGTTTACAAAAATGATTTCTGTAGACGATTTCCTTCTCTATTTTGAATTTACCATATAATCTATCATTTGTAATCGGTTTGTTATTTGTAATGCTTAATTCCTTGTATCATGTTTTTTTCTTTTATTTTTTAAACAATGGTTGATAACTAAAAAAGAATTCAGAGGGTGATCTTTCAGTCATAGTTGTAGACTAATTACGATAACGTAAGAAAACTTCATTGACTTTATTTATAAGAGAAGTTTCATTTCTCTATTCCAAGCTAAACTTTCTTTACACTGACCTCACTGTCTGAACTCCACACTCAGGTAAACCATTCGATTGTGGATATTATTGAGGCAATTTTATTAGATATATACCCTTACAGCTACAAAATAGAAAATAGAAAATACAAAAATAAATATAGGGTTTTCTAATAACGACTTGACAACTTTTTTTTTAAATAAAAGGCAAACCATTTGAGATATTTCAAAAATCTTGTTATTGGCTTGAAGTACAATCAAAACATTTATGAATGGAACTTAACTTCGTTCATATGGCCACCGCGGGCACGTTTGCAGCGGTCGATTCTTTGGACCCAATTTTCAACGACTCGGCAACACATTTCGGCCGAAAGGGCCGCTATTTCCGTTCAGTGTTGGCTCTAAGCTGTTCCAACGTCGTCGGCATGTTGGCATAAACCAATGACTTAACGTAGCATCACAGAAAATAGTCAAGCGGCGTAAAATCGTACGAACGTGGCAGCTAATCGACTGGCCCATGTCTTGAGATAACACGCTCACCATACTTACTCTTCAATAAATCGATTGTAGAGTGTGCTGTGTGGCTTGTGGCACCATCCTGTTAAAACCACATGTCGTCCAAGTCCATATCTTCCAATTCGGGCCAAAAATAATCGGTGATCGTGGTGCGATAACGCTGACCATTCACAAACATGACGATCGTTATCGTCGACGAAAAAATATGGCCCAATAACGCCGCCGGCATGCAAACCGCACCAAACAGTTATTTTTTGTGGATGAAGTGGTGATTCATAAAGCACCTGTGAGTTTTTACACGACCAATACCGCATATTTTGCTTATTGACGAACCCATTGAGCCAAAAATGAGATTCGTCACTGAAGATGATTTTGCGATAAAATTCATCATCTTGGCGCATCTTCTCCAGAACCCAATCGGGGAACATAGCTCGTTAGTGTACTTTACCATGATAAAAATGTTGAGTTTATTGAATAAATTGACAGTGACAGTTTGATGATTAGTGAAAGAGTGCGTTTACAAATTAAATTCAAAGTTGTCAAGTCCCTATTGGAAAATTCTATATAATATATTGGTTAGTAGGCCACATAATAAAAATTAGGAATTCCATTAAAAATGGTGCGAGTGTTTTTGTTATCATTTTGATTTCACAATTTTTTTAAGACACGTCCAAAATTATAAGAAACGATTTACTATCATAACGATTTTGCTATCAATTTTCTCTCGAAGAATGTTTTCCGTTTGCTCACATACCGCACAGTTCATACCAAACTGTACAATATTATTATCTCATGTAGGCTACCAATGTGCTAACATTTTTATACGAATAATTCCTGTGTGTTTTTTATCTATGAAGAAAATGTTCTTTCTTTTAGTTTAAGAACTCGAGTTGTTATGAACACATTTAAAACGCGTAAACACGTATTTGAATTTTCGGAAAATTTTTAGCCACGGTCACTTAGCTCACAGATATACATACATATACATGTGGGATAGGGCCAAACCAATCACATATTTCCTTACTAAAATCAGAACGCACAGACATATACACGCACATGACGTTGGCGTTTACGAATTGACGAGCACAAGAACAACATTTTTTTCACCTACCAAAAAAATTAAATTAAAATTGCGAACAGTCATCAAACTATGGTATATAGTGTCGTGGTGAGTGGGAGAAAATATGTAAAACTACAGATATCCGCAGTTTTCGCATCGAATTTTTTTCAGTGATAATAAACATATCCTCAACGGATATGTAAACAAACAAAATTGCCACATTTGGACAAACGAGCAAACTGAGGAGTATGTCAAACTACCGCTACATTCACAAAAATGCACTGTTTGGTTTTTTTTATGAGCTGATGGCATCATCGGTCCAAATTTGTTAAAAAATGAGGCCGGACAGAACATAAAAGCCAATGGCGATCGCTAACGCACCATGGTAACAAACTTTTTGCTGGCGGAAATTGATGCCAATGATGTCGGTAACTTTTGGTTCCAGCAAGACGGGGCTACGATATACACAGCGCGCGAAAGAATGGCTATATGGAGAAACAACTTTGGTGGACAACTAATTTCGCGTTTCGGACCTGTAATTTGGCGACCTAAATCTTGGGATATCAAACCTTTAGACTTTTTTCTTTGGGGTTATATAAAGTTAACATCTTCGCCGATACGCCAGCTACGATCTGATTTGGAAGCCAACATTACTCGCGTAATTCGTCAAATACCAGTCGCAACGCTGGAACAGTGATCCAAAATTTTACATTTACATGAAATATTATTTAAAAATTAAATTTCAAACGCTGTTGTTTCAGACCATCATAATGTTTTACCATCTTAATTCATTTTATATGTTTTAATTAAAAGTAAAAAAAAACAAGTCTTAATGAATCAACAAGGACAAGGAAAAATTCAAATAGGTACCTATTCAATTTCTTTGGTTATTTTATTGAATTAATTAATATATTTTAGTTATTTTATAGATTTGATTAAATTTGTTAAGTTATTTTAGTAAGTTCATATTTTATTAATGATTATAATAAATAGGGATTCAGTGTCAGCTCTGACAGTAGAGGGACTTAAGGACAATTTGATAGAATTTAATTGACCAGGTACGGGACTGGACATTGCGCTACAAGACACGAAATGTCGAAATTGAGGAAACAAATACTGAGTACGATATCGACTCTGATGTGGAGCAAGAAACGGAACTCTGACATTATTCTGTGGGTGCAATAGTTCGAGGAAAATGCTTTAACATTTTGCTGAATGAGGAAAGCCTCGAATATCTTACAAATGGAAACCCGGACAACAGCAAAAATAAAGCCGGTTTTTACCAGCTGTCAACATACTCTAGGGGAGGTCGGCAGCCGTCGACAAGTGCATCAGCAGTGAAGCAAGAAAAATATGAAAGGATATGCTTAAAGTGTGGAGAGATATTTCACGTCGCAAGATACTGCAAAGTACGTACATTTCGATGTTATAGTTGCAAATAGCCAGGTTATATGTGATCTGAATGCAAATACAGGTGTCAAGTAGAGCAAAGAGAGTAAATCGTGTACATACTGCTACATCAGATGTTATAGCAGAATTTCCAGAGGTCCGAATAAGATCAGCAATGAGTTCCAACCTCATCGTGTTTAATGGCTATTCCGTGTCGGCATTATTTTATACGGGAGTAATGTAAACCTTTTAAGCCATAAGGTTTAAACATTACTTGGATATGTTGAACTCAACTCTGCGAAGAAACATTTATGAGGTATAGGACAGAATAAGTTTATTACGCATTGTTCAAGTGCAAAGAAGCGTTAGGGAATCATGATAGGAAAATGTTTCTAATAGTGAAGGATGCCAATATACGGGTCCAAGTAAATTCGGTAGCCAGAAATCAGAAGCACTTGAGTTGCAGAGAGGATTCGAGACAATATGTTTATCATGTTTATCAGTGAAGGAAGGAGGATTTACAAGCAAGCCGAGTATTGATTTAAGACATCTGGAACGTAGCTGCGAACAAAAACTAAGAAGGATGATAACGGATTATGTCCCGAGAGGGAGCAAGTGATCGCCTATTAAAACAAAGTTGGTATTGGCCGGTATACTAGATTCGTATGCAGATAACAAAAAAAAGGCTTACGATTTTCAGTTAAAGTTCACAAGAATATCCTGATATTGATTTATGATTATGCTTATGCTTATGAAATTTAGATTAAGTTTACAAGAATATCCTGACATTGATTTTATATTCCATGCGCGAGACTGCCTTAGGTAACTGTTGCCACTGTTGTGAGACCACCTTTAAAGGTAAATTCGATTGTTGTGACACTTGTTTTAAAGTGAAAATTGTGAATCATTTTAAATATCTTGGAGTGACAGTTGATCGCAAAATGAAGTAGTCTAAACACATTTCAATTTTAAAGCAAAACTTTATTTTCACTATTCGATTGTCCCTTAAAATGTGATATTGTGGCTACATGCAGAGTTAAATTTCGGATTCATATAGCCTTCGTAAGAACATGCATTCCATTGTTATCATACTCGCTTTCCGCACCACTAACTTCAGAAATTCCTACAGCGTTTTAACTTCTATGTTGCTTAATAACCTCTCTGCAGAAGTATGATCCATTTGAGCTTTATTTCTGTATTTAAAAAGTATTAGACTTTGGCTTCTTGATTTTGATCATGATGAAATTAAAATATATAAATTATACAAATTGTATATTGAATAAATTTATAAAAAGTTTATTTTTTCTATATATCTGCATTTGTGTTTTTGGTTTGAATTTTATATTTTTTCAACTTAAATCCTTATTTGAAGTGATATTAATACTATTATGCCAATATCAAGCGCCTCTAATTATTCTCCATTTTATTATTAGAGTAAATGTAAGGTGTACGTATTAGTACTTTTGTAATACAGAAAAATGAATATACAAAAAAACAAAAAAAAAAAAAAAAAAAAAAAAAAAAAAAATCTGACAAGAACTCTACAATGGTTTTGAGGTCGTAGCTGTATTACAGACAAAGCCAAATATATAGTTTGAATTTAGTTTTTTCATTAATTGTTTTTCTAAACTCTTTTCTGAAATTGGAAATGAAATATTATAATAATTTTACCACGTTCTTGATGGGTTAGATGCTCCATAACAAATAAGTTTTTACTTCTCGTCAAATGCGAATTGACCAAAGCCGATCAAAGCAGAATGCAAGCCAAATAGCACCAAATAATATTGGCCTGGAACATAAAAACAAAAATTAATACGCGTGACCTTGTGAAAAGTTGTTTATAACAATGGAATTCCTTATTGAATGTTAGGAGATTTTATTTATAGACAAAAAACTATTCAACATGTAATCAATAACATAGTAATAACTAGACTAGTTAAGATATATGGTATTAAAAATGAAAAGATTTATCATTCGATTTAACTGAGGAACGTTAGTCAATATAACACAATAATTATAGTACTCAAACCCGTTCATTTATTGAAAAATTAAGAGAAATTTAAAACTAATGAGTAAGTGTGGGGGTTTTCCAATAGGGACTTGACAACTTTGAATTTAATTTGTGAACGCACTCTTTCACTAATCATCAAACTGTCACTGTTAATTTATTCAGTAAGCTCAACATTTTTATCATGTTGGTATCATCGACGACTGCAAATTATAAAAATTTTCTACAGATATTCGGAGTCGGTGACTGCAACTTTAAGAGCGTTAACTCCATTTTTCGGTCGTAATTCTCGCCCTAGTAGACATGCAATAAAAAGTTTAGTGCAAAAATTTGAGTCTACATATTCGTTGTGTGATGTTGCCGTGTCAGTGAGACAACGGGTTGGTCGAAGTGTCGAAAATATCCCTGCCGTTCAGACGTCCGTAGCAAACGATCTAAATCAGTCAATTCCATGGCGTTCTCAAGAATTGGGCATCGCTCAGACCACATTATGGCGTATTTTGCGTAAGGATCTTGGTTTACACCCATACAAGATCAAGCTGACTCAAGATTTGAGGCCGACGGACCATTTAAAGTGACGTACATTCTCCGATTGGGTTCTGGAGAAGATGCGCCAAGATGATGAATTTCGGTTCGTTAATAAGCAAAATATGCGTTTTTGGTCGGGTGAAAACCCACATGTTCTCCATGAATCACCACTTCATCCACAAAAAATAATTGTTTGGTGCGGTTTGCATGCCGGTGGCGTTATTGGGCCATATTTTTTCGTCGACGATAATGATCGTCACGTTACTGTGAATGGTCAGCGTTATCGCGCCATGATCACCGATTATTTTTGGCTCGAATTGGAAGATATGGACTTGGACGACATGTGGTTTCAACAGGAAGGTGCCACAATCCACAAGCCACACAGCACACGCTACAATCGATTTATTGAAGAGTAAGTATGGTGAGCGTGCTATCTCAAGTCATGGGCTAGTCGATTGGCCGACTCGTTCGTGCGATTTAGCACCGCTTGACTATTTTCTGTTGGGCTACGTTAAGTCATTGGTTTATGCCAATACCCCAACGACGTTGGAAGAGCTCAGAGCCAACATTGAACGCGAAATAGCGGCCGATTCGGCCGAAATGTGTGGCCGGGTCGTTGAAAATTGGGTCCAACGAATCGACCGCTGCAAACGTGCCCGCGATGGCCATATGAACGAAGTCGAGTTCCATTCATAAATGTTTTGATTGTACTTCAAGCCAATAATAAAGTTTCTGAAATATCTCAAATGGTTTGCCTTTTATTTAAAAAAAAATTGTCAAGTCGTTATTAAAAAACCCTTTACAAGATCTATGTACATTGTACATATATAGTAAAGAAATAATACTTTAAACATAGAGAGATATATAAAAAGGTACGGTTGACAAAAAGTGGTTTCGTGTACTCTAGATGTTTTTTGAAAGCTCCAACATAAAAAAAAGATTAGAGATAAGTATTCGACATAAAAAATGGAAAACACAGCCAACGATCAAGTACGGAAATCACACTCCATCAATAGCGATGGTAAGGTTAAGATATATCAAGGCAGCGGCTAGTTGTAGTTAGAAATGTTAGTTAACACTTGTCGGTAGGGCTGAGCCTTGTATCCGCTATGTTGATTCTACTCCTGATGTTCTCAAAGATCTGATGTCTGACTATCGTAGACTGTTATACGAGTAATGTTTCCTATTGCTGTAAGGGCATAACACCTGCAACAATTTTATTCGGTGAACCAACATCAGAAATTTCATTTCGCAGCCTTGCTAAGCATCGTTGGTGTTTGTGTTTTTTGTGTTGGTTTCTTTTTTATAATAGTTCTGGAATTAAGAGTGAAAATTGCAACTATCCGTGGTCTAAGAAGAAAGCACTTCTCTACATACGACACGTCTGCAAATACAGGCCAGCTGTTTTGTCACTTAGTCAAACACAGATCTCAGATCACTCTGATCTAAAGCTACCTGGCTAAGGAGCAGTGCCACTATTCTTCTCTCATCGTGGTCTCGCCAGTTACGTGCGTAGTGATATAGCTTACCAAACTCTAACACAATGTAAACCCTGTTCCAATCCGGAATTTAATTTCATGTGATTAAAGCTCCATCTTCGTAAGCAAACTATCCACTACTAGTTTCTTTACAGAAGCCACAAACTGGAAAGCAGTTTGACTTGACTTTACTTCATTCAAAGAATTGTATCTGTGTATCCTTACACTGAAATCGTAATTATGGGCCAATTTAACATGCACAATTCTGGGTGGCTTTGAAATTCAAGACAGTCACCACCCGAAGGATGGTGTGTTGAAATTTTCGCTGTGGAAAAAAAATTTACCCAGCTTGTAAATGTGCCCATTCTAATACCAGACTTTGACAGTCATACCGACAGTCACACGCTGATAAATACAAGGGAAATGTGCTATCCCCTCTAGGCTGGTTGAACCACTGTACCGTATCAGTTAATTTCTCGTTAGTGTACGAGAGAGTACAGTAAGAGAAAGGATTCCTGAAAGAACCGTATGGCTATACGATAAAGCCAAATTCAGCAGCATTAACAGCTTTTTAGCTGGTCGTTATGTTTCCTCGAAACTGACGTGGATGCCGCTGCTGATATGATCACAGACACTATTCCCTTTAGAATGAAATCCTTTATCATTAATTATATTAAGAGTATCAGGGAAAAAAAAGGCATGAGAAATGTTTTTTCGGTCCTTCAAGATCAACCTGACAGAGCAAAATCAAAGAAAAAACGAATAGAGCCAGGAATGATTGTAACGCCTTTCTTTAGCGTTTCAAATTCCAATATGACCAAAACAAAGGTCATAAAAGGTAGTATAAATCTTAATATAAACAAATCCGCTCCTCCAGAAGGTAAATCCGTCTTCTGAAGAGAAGTTCTCCCACGGTGGTAAATCCACTGCGTAAGCTTTTCCATCGATCCTACTCTTTGGGACCCTTTTCGGGAAGTTAAAAAACAGCATTTATCAAGCCTGTCCCTAAAGAAAGTGAATCTTCTTCTTTCTTCTCCTCCAAACCCATTGCATTTACATCCCTTTTTTCCAGGGTAAGCGCTGATTAACCGTCAACTCATGAAATATCTCGAAACACGAAAACTTCTCAATGAGAGAGCTGTACAGTTTTCGTAGTAGTTTTCGAAAAGTGGAACCAAAGCGTTCATTAATCTGGTGAAAACAAAATAATTGCACTTGATACTTATAAGGTATTTGACAGAGTTTAGGACCAGGCTCTTTTGTCGAAAAAGCCTGGAAGAGAAATTGAAGAGAAACTACCTTTTGGAACGCTCAATTCAAAGTGTCTTCTCTATTTGTTTAAGTCTAATATTCACAAAATAAATGCCTGTGTGCCCCAAGGCTCCGTTCTATCTCCGAGATTCCTTTTAATCTTTATTAATGATCTCTTGTCTGCTACTACTAACCCAATATATTTCTTTGCTAGCGACAGCACTCTCGGCTTCTCATTTCCTTCTTCGGCTGTAGAAAGAGAACAGCAGCGTATGCTAAGCTCATTAAATTCCGATATAAGCAGCATCATTAATTGCAATCGACAGTGTGGGGTTTAAAAGCAATGATGTCTGGTGTCGTTAAAGCAAAATCCATACATCCAGCCATTGTCCATGAAAAGTAATTGCATCGTTGAAACTGAAAAAGTTACCATTCTTGGTATGTGTGTCAATAACCTACGTTGGAATGACCACATGATTGATGTTGACAAATTAAGATTCAGATGTAAGATACCACTCCCCCTTTGTTCTGGCCGCAATGTATAAGACATTCATCCGCCAGAAGTTGGGATATAATACCCATTTCTGGGCAGGTGCTTTTAAAACCTTTCTGCATCTGCTAGACAAGATTCAAAATCGTGTGATAAAACTCATAGGTGATGCTTATGTCACTCAGTCAATTGACAACCTCAAACACCGATGAAATGTTTCCTGTCTTATCTTGCTTTATCACTATTTTCACCACCAGTCAAAAATAAAATTGCTAATAGCATTCCGCCCCTCAAACCTTTAACCGTAATACTGGTCCTCTATTTTTTTTTTTTTACAATACCGCGCGCGCATTAAGGGGATATATGAATGGCATTTTACTGGCTTTTTCCAGAAGTGGTTATCAAACTGGAGTACGTGCTAGTTGTTAGTTTGTTACATTTAGCCCAGCCAGAAACCACTCCAACATCAGTGATATGCCTGACGGGATTTTTCATATAACTACATACAAATTCTATGAAAAGTCTTTTTCAGAAAATTGCCTCGCGCGGGATTCGAACCCGCGACCCTCTGCGTGAGGAGTCTTTGCATATACTACTACACCACGGCCACCCTCTATTCAACACCACCTGAATGCTCATAAGTTTTAAGCCCACTTTCAGACTTACATTGAAATATCGTGATGTGTGCAAACATTTTAAGGATACCTTACCGCGGGCTAATTAGAAAAAGTAATAATAACAATCGAGTTACTTTAATTGGTATACTAGAAATGGGCAACCAGCGAACTCTTTTATAATTAAAGTTATTCGCTTAAAACAAAATGGTAAGTCATTCTGGTCTTCTTACCTAATATTTAAAGACTTAAAAACTTAAAATCTAGGTTAATGATCTCGATACCCTGAAAGCATCGGTTATCACTAGATCACCGAAATTAAGAAAGTAATCACCACCTTGTTGTGCGATCGCATGCAACCTAGCTGTAAATAGCACGTTTCCTTTTTCATTTTAAATGCTTTGAATTTAATTTGTGAACGCACTCTTTCATTGATCATCAAACTGTCACTGTCAATTTAATCAGTAAGCTCAACATTTTTATCACGGTAAAGTATACTAACGATCAACGTCTGCAAATAATAAAAATTTTCTACAGATATTTGGAGTCGGTGACTGCAACTTTAAGAGCCTTACCTCCATTTTTCGGTCGTAATTCTCGCCCTAGTAGACATGCAATAAAAGGTTTAGTGCAAAAATTTGAGTCTACATATTCGTTGTGTGATGTTGCCTTGTCAGTGAGACAACGGGTTGGTCGAAGTGTCGAAAATATCGTTGCGGTTCAGACATCCGTAGCAAACGATCTAAATCAGTCAATTCCATGGCGTTCTCAAGAATTGGGCATCGCTCAGACCACATTATGGCGTATTTTGCATAAGGATCTTGGTTTACACCCATTCAAGATCAAGCTGACTTAAGAATTGAAGCCGATGGACCATTTGAAGCGACGTACATTCTCCGATTGGGTTCTGGAGAAGATGCGCCAAGATGATGAATTTCATCGCAAAATCATCTTCAGAGACGAAGCTCATTTTTGGCTCAATTGGTTGGTCAATAAGCAAAATATGCGTTATTAGTCGGGTGAAAACCCACATGTTCTGCATGAATCACTACTTTATCAACAAAAAATAACTGTTTGGTGCGGTTTGCATGCCGGCGGCGTTATTGGGCCATATTTTTTCGTCGACGATAACGATCGTCAACGATGATCAACGATGATCACCGATTATTTTTGGCTCGAATTGGAAGATATGGACTTGGACGACATGTGGTTTCAACAGGATGGCGCCACAATCCACAAGCCACACAGCACACGCTACAATCGATTTATTGAAGAGTAAGTATGGTGAACGTGTTATCTCAAGACATGGGCTAGTCGATTGGCCGCCTCGTTCGTGCGATTTAGCGCCGCTTGACTATTTTCTGTGGGGCTACGTTAAGTCATTGGTTTATGCCAACACTCCGACGACGTTGGAAGAGCTCAGAGCCAACATTGAACGCGAAATAGCGACCGTTTCGGCCGAAATGTGTGGCAGAGTCGTTGAAAATTGGGTCCAACGAATCGATCGCTGCAAACGTGCCAGCGGTGGCCATATGAACGAAGTCGAGTTCCATTCATAAATGTTTTGATTGTACTTCAAGCCAATAATAAAGTTTTTGAAATATCTCAAATGGTTTGCCTTTTATTTAAAAAAAAAATTGTCAAGTCGTTATTAAAAAACCCTATATGAGATCTATGTACATTGTACTCATATGGTAAAGAAATAATACTTTTAACATAGAGAGATATATAAAAAGGTACGGTTGATAAAAAGTGGTACTCTAGATGTTTTTTGAAAGCTCCAACATAAAAAAAAAATTAGAGATAAGTATTCGATATAAAAAATGGAAAACACAGCCAATGATCAAGTACTGAAATCACACTCCATCAATAGCGATGGTAAGGTTAAGATATATCAAGGCAACGGCTAATTGTAGTTAGAAATGTTAGTTAACACTTGTCGGTAGGGCTGAGCCTTGTATACGCTATGTTGATTCTACTCCTAATGTTCTCAAAGATCTGACGTCTTACTATCGTATATTGTTATACGAGTAATGTTTCCTATTGCTGTAAGGGAATAACACCTGCAACAATTTGATTCGGTGAACTAACATCAGAATTTTCATTTCGCAGCCTTGCTAAGCATCGTTGGTGTTTGTGTTTTTTATGTTGGTTTCTTTTTTATAATGGTTCAGGATTTAAGAGTGAACATTGCAACTATCCGTGGTCTAAGAAGAAAGCACTTCTCTACATACGACACGTCTGCAAATACAGGCCAGTTGTTTTGTCACTTAGTCAAACACAGATCTCTGATCACACTGATCTAAAGCTACCTGGCTACGGAGCAGTGCCACTATTCTTCTCTCATTGCGGTCTCGCCAGTTACGTGCGTAGTGATATAGCTTACCAAACTCCAACACAATGTAACCCCTGTTCCAATCCGGAGTTTAATTTCATGTGATTAAAGCTCCATCTTCGTAAGCAAACTATCCACTACTAGTTTCTTTACAGAAGCCACAAACTGGACAGCAGTTTGACTTGACTTTACTTCATTCAAAGAATTGTATCTGTGTATCCTTACACTGAAATCGTAATTATGGGCCATTTTAACATGCACAATTCTGGGTGGCTTTGAAATTCAAGACAGTCATCACCCGAAGAATGGTGTGTTGAAATTTTCGCTGTGGAAAAAAAATTTACCCAGCTTGTAAATGTGCCCATTCTAATACCAGACTTTGACAGTCATACCGCAAACACCATGGGTTTGTTTTTAGCTTGTCACGCTGATAAATACAAGGGAAATGTGCTATCCCCTCTAGGCTGGTTGAACCACTGTACCGTATAAGTTAATTTCTCGTGCACTAACCACACAGTAAGAGAAAGGATTCCTGAAAGAACCGTATGGCTATACGATAAAGCCAAATTCAGCGGCATTAACAGCTTTTTAGCTGGTCGTTATGTTTCCTCGAAACTGACGTGGATGCCGCTGCTGGTATGATCACAGACACTATTCCCTTTAGAATAAAATCCCTTATCATTAATTATATTAAGAGTATCAGGGATAAAAAGGGCATGAGAAATGTTTTTTCGGTCCTTCAAGATCAACCTGACAGAGCAAAATCGAAGAAAAAACCAATAGAGCCAGGAATGATTGTAACGCCTTTCTTTAGCGTGTCAAATTCCAATATGACCAAAACAAAGGTCATAAAAGGTAGTAAAAGCTTTTGGTCGTTCGTCATAAACATCAGAAATTCTGCCTTCTGACATTTCAACTGTCAGCTCTTTAAACAATTACAATCTACATGATGCATACTTGAGTACGCGAATCTTCAATAGGAAGAATCCTTTTACGCACTGGTGTAGCAGCAAGAGTACTTAAAAATCTTAATATAAACAAATCCTCTCCTCCAGAAGGTAAATCCTTCTTCTGAAGAGAAGTTCTCCCACGGTGGTAAATCCACTGCGTAAGCTTTCCCATCGATCCTACTCTTTGGCACTCTTTTCGGGAAGATGAAAAACAGCATTTGTCAAGCCTGTCCCTAAAGAAAGTGAATCTTCCTCTCTCTTCTCCTCCAAACCCATTGCATTTACATCCCTGTTTTCCAGGGTAAGTGCTGATTAACCGTCAACTCATGAAATATCTCGAAACACGAAAACTTCTCAATGAGAGAGCTGTACAGTTTTCGTCGGTTAGCATCGGTTATCACTAGTTCACCGAAATGAAGAAAGTAATCACCACCTTGTTGTTGGATTGCATGCAACCTAGCTGTAAATAGCACGTTTCCTATTTCATTTTAAATGCATTTTTATTTGAATTCATTAATTAACTCTTACATGATAAACACAAAATTGTTAAAAATTATCGTTACTAACTTATAATAACATATATCGTATGCTAACTTACTAGCCTCATACGGGCACTCAAAGTTAAACCTAATACCTAAATTATGTCTTTCGACGTTTCGTACAGTTGCTTTTTTTATGTATTTATTTAAACTAAAACTAACAAAACAATTTTTGTGGAGTGGAAAAACTTATTCTTTGGACTTTTTTTAATAAAAACTTGCAATTAAAAACCTAAAACTAGCTCATTATATACCATCATACAATTTGGTTTTTATTTAATGAATTACCCCATATTTTACATAAGTTGTTACCCACTTTCTTGTTCTTTTATATTTTTTTTTTGTATTTTTTATTTATTTATATATTTTTTCTTATATCTCTCCTATCCCTACACAAATCCATGTAAGTCGGCCTAAAAAAAACTAGGCTAACCAACTTTGCTTTCTAGTGAAGCTATCTTGTACTAGAGGAATTCGACGAAGACGCTTCCTCTCCTTCAACAATCCACCAAAATTGTTGGTACTGACGAGTATCATCTCTCATGTCGAAACTCCCTAGCGCCCTACTTGACCGGAGGCACTCCACACTGAAATGTGCGACGTTCTGTCGTAGCTGAGTCACCTGTTCGCAACTGTTCAAGCGACGTGGAAGATTAGCGGCACCGCTAAACTGTTCTGGATCAAACCTTTCATGTCGAGGTTGAGGAATGCTTCTGAAGGAATAAAACTATCAAAGCGCACTCTCTCATTATTCATATAATTGGGGTAGGAAACCCCGGAGATCAGGTTGTTCGATGAGGTTGTTGCTCTTGCAATGTGCCTTCGAGTCAACTTAATGACGAAATTATCCACTTTCAATAGGTTCGCTCTATTGCACAATAACTCATTTGAATAGAATTGTATGTACTCAGACACGGGTGTTCTGTATTAGCGAAGGCAAGCCCTCTCACTTCCAAACACAAGCGTAGGCCTGATTAGGCGATGTAGCAGATCGCCTTCACCTTCGCATCGAGTTGACTTCTATAAAACAATCTCTTTTTAAGGGCAAAATCACCTTTGGTTTTGGTCGGAGCAACATCTATATGTTCGTTAAAATATATTGCAGATATTGGTCTAGCCAGTATATCAAAGTATCTGAGTACATTTTGACTAGCAGCTGGTTGTCCATAATGTCCGGCGACAGAAAACATTTGGCAATTTTTTCTGGTATCTCTAGAGGCCCCAGACAAAGGCATGCTTAACAGAACGGTTTCCGATTTCTGTAGGTTGATTTTTAACTTTCAGTCACCGCAACATCATTTTATTTTATTGAAGTCACGTTACAAGAGTATCTTAACCCCTTCGGGTTAGGGGCTGTAATATACCCAAGGTAGGCATGCCTGTCGTAAGAGGCAACTAAAAATCCACTGGGTCGGATTAACTTGTTAAGTGGCCCGTGCCAGAATCGACCGGGTTGGGGGTCCAGTATAAAAAATAGACCAATCTCTAATCAAGCATCTGGATACTTGGCGACCTCCGGATCAGCCGACCCTATCCGTCTAATACGGATCTCTGAACAGACGGACTACCCTTTCCCCGCAACTCGTGGGAATAAAATGAGTTCTACAAACACTATACAACACAATACAAATACAAACCAGGACCTCATCAAGAAAAGCTCAAAGGTTACGAGATTGCACGCAATCTTGAAATCTCTGTGTTCAACCGACTACAGAGTAAGATCCCGCAATAACGATACATGGACTGTCAATGTCCTTAATCCAGACAATTACCGTTCACTTTCGCAAAAATTATACGCCGAGAAAATTCAATGGCAAACGTAGGAAAATAAAGCGGAAAGACCCATACGCATGAAGGCGAGAAGACGACCACGACCACATTCGACTTGTTGTCGAATTTGAACCTCCGCAAAAAAACTCAAGCCCGATTCCCCAATGTACACGTTGTCAAGGATTCAGCCAAAACTCAGGCCTACTGAGAGAAGGAGCTTGTCTCAGTGAAATGAAAACATCGAAAGTGCGGTGCCGCGAAAAAGTCCCTAGCGATATACATTAACTGCAGGGGAAAACATACAGCCAATTATCGAGGCTGCAAAGCCGCGAAGGATTTGCAAAAACTTGGTGGCTGCTAAAATCATAAATAAAAACAATGTCAAAAATAACAATGCGCAAGTGAAAAGTGGAAAAACTTACGCACAAATATCGGCGCGAGTCGAGTGAGAGAGATCCCGCCTCAAATGTTTTCTCAGTACTCCTCGAGAGACTAGAAGAACTGACCAAAACAAATAGTATAATAGTCGAACGGCTTCTTAACCTCGAAGCAGATCTGTGTAGCTAATCATGACAAAGAAGCTCAATATTCTTGCGTGGAATGCCAACGGCGTACAGAAAAGGCTTGTTTAACTAAATATTTTTATTCAGAAAAAAACAGTTGATATATGTTTAATTTCTGAAACTTACCTGACCACACAGTCGAGCGTGAAACTTAAAGGTTAAAACGACTACCACGCTCATGATCCATCGGGAAACGCAAGAGTCCGGTCATCCCTATTTATAAAGGACTGCATTGAAACTCTGGAAGCACAAATTGAGCTTGACAAATTTCAAATGACCATATTGCACGCTAAAAATAAAATTACTCTTTTAGTATATACTCAATCTATTGCCAATCGCGCTGCGAAATAGAAAAACACAAATTTATTGACCTGTTTAACTCTCTTGGACCAGTCTTTTTTATTGGTGTCGACCTTAATACGAAGCACACCTTTTGGGGCTCAATATGTATCTCACAAAAAAGCAAAACTTTCTATAGGGGTGGCATGGAATGTGGTTGGCATTTTTACTTCGGGTGTCGCCAAAATACTCGATCTGATAGACGTAAACGCTAGTTTCGTCAAAGTTGAAGAAAGCTTCGATCTCTTCTCCGATCATTCTCCAATTGTCCTTTCATTGTGCGAATTTGTTTAAAAAAACAAAGAAAATTATCCAACAACAAAACTCACTGGGAATATTTCTGAATAGAGGTTGTCGAAAATACTGAGTTAAAAGTACCGCTTGGAACGCTGTTTCAACTTGAAAAAGAGGTTGAACGGTTTGTTGACGTTATACAACGGCCAGTTGCCAGTATCGAAACCCGGTAAACCGCTGGCTGAAGTCAAGTCATACAGACCAATATCTCTCCTCCCGATTATATCGAAGGTCTTCGGGAGAATCTTACTTAATCGCTTTAAACCGATTACTGACACAAATCGCCAAATCAATTTGTTTTTAGAAGCCAACACTCCACTGTTGTCCAAGTGCATCGAATAACCGATCTAATTGAACGAACAATTGAGTGTAAGGTAGTCTGTTCAAGTGCATTCTTTGGCGTTCCGCAAGCTTTTGATAAGGTATGGCACGAGCTGAAATATAAACTTCGACAAGTCTTACCCGAGCAATTGACTCATATTTTAATTTCATTTCTACTGAACGACTCTTCCGTGTCAGACACGGAAACGAATATTCCAATTTTATGACAATAAAGGCAGGGTTGTCCCAAGGAAGTGTACTTGGCCTTCTGCTACATATGCTTTTTGCCCGCGACATACCGCAGACGGGCGATGCTGAGCTAGCCACATTTGTTGATGACTGTGCCATTCTGGCAACAGCTTACGCGGCCTTACATGAATTAACAATTGGACAAAGGCTAAGCGAATCGCGCTTAATAAAACGAAGTCTGTCGATGTGAACTTCACTCTCAAGAAAATTGACAATCTACCTACGTTTATCAAAGCAGTAAGAATTCCTTTCGCGAACGAGGCCAAATACCTTGGTATGACACGCGACGCTAAACTTAAATGGAGAGCACATATTAAGAAAAAACGTGAAGAGCTTGAGATTAAGTATAGAGACATGTACTGGCTTCTTAAAATGTATTCCAAGATCAGTTTAGAAAACAAATTGCGGCTATATAAGCAAGTGCTAAAGTCGGTCTGGACATATGGTATACAGCTTGTGAGTTTTACCAAGATTAGTAACGTTAACGTCTTACAAATATTTCAAAACAAAGTTCCGTGGGTTTGTTAATACACCGTGGTACATTAGAAACGATGATATCCACAAAAACCTAAGAGTCGAAAACCTTCAAAACGAAATTTAAATGTTTGTCGACTACAAGGACATACGAATAGTTCTGTTCAACAGATCCTTGACGAGACAAAGTGATTTAGCAGCGCTTACTTTTTAAAGTACGTATGAAGCTTCAATGGAAAATCGCCCGCAAAATATCCTATTCAATCAATCGATCAATCATGTTTATTTCGTTCATAGGTTTTCAAACCAAGCCACCGCACAATTTACAATTCAGGGATTTGATATATTATATAATGTCATATTATATCTTTCTACTAAAATATATCTCAAGAATCAAATGTAATTATATATAATTATTCTAAGCAAAGGGAAAAAACTTCAAAAACCCTTTATTTGAACAAAAAATAAATAAATAAATAAATAAATAAATAAATAGATAAATAAATAAATAAGTAAATAAATAACTTAAGGGTATATAACTTCGTGCGGTTTGCTTAGACATAGCGTAACTTGTATTATTTCATTGTTATTATTCCATTGGAACATGCGTTGGAAAGCTACTATCATTGTCCGTCATTTCAGTATATGTCATTCATTTGAAGCGTAAACAACAATAATTTTTTTTCACTTAAATATGTCGAACTTTGTGCCTGAAAAAGTGTTTTTGCGGGGTGTTCTTCTTCATTACTTTAATATGAAGAAAACTGCTGCCGAAAATCATCGTATTTTGGTGGAAGTTTATGGTGAATACGCGCTAGCTGAGCGAACGTACCAAAAGTGGTTTGCACGATTTAAAAGTGGTGATTTTGTCTTGAAAGACGGTGAACGTCCTGGGCAGCCAAAAAAGTTTGAAGATGGAGAACTGGAAGCATTACTCTATGAAGATTGTTGTCAAATACAAGAAGACCTCGCAGAATCTTTGGGTGTCACTCAAGCAGCTATTTCAAAACGTTTAAAAGCAGCTGGATATATTCAAAAGCAAGGAAATTGGGTTTCACATGAACTCAATCCGAGAGACGTCGAAATGCGGTTTTGCATATCCGAAATGCTGCTGGAACGCCACATAAGGAAGTCATTTTTGCATCGGATTGTTACTGGTGATGAAAAATGGATCCATTACAACAACCCCAAGCGCAAAAAATCATATGTGAAACCCGGCTAACCAGTCAAATCAACGGCAAAGCCGAATACTTTAAATAATACTATTGTACATGTTTTTCTTAAATTAACGTTCAAATTTTGAAAAAAAAAACGCACTAATTAAATTGCATACCCAATAGAGAAATGAATTCATTAGTAAACAAATAAATAAATATTTAAGTAAGTAACAAAAAAGAAAGGTTGAGCATCATTTTAAATATCTTATTTTGCAGTATTTGTAATCTTTTTATATGACACTTAGCGCATTCACCCCATACTTGACAGCCGTACAGCAGTATTGCTAGAAAATAGTCTCATGTAATAATATTTTAATCACATCACACATCATTTTAATTTCAGTGCCCGTTTTATGAGGAGTCTTTATAATGTGTTCGTTAAAAGTGAGTTTTGTGTCCAGATAAAAACCCAAGTACTTCACTGAAGTCTCCCAATGTATGTGTTGACCGTTTACAATTAGTTGGTCGGACGGAAGATAACAAGACTTTCTTTTTCTTGTGAAAAAGATAGCCTTTATCTTTTCCTCATTAACTATAATTTTCCATTTGTTTAGATATGGAATAACTATTTCCGCCGCATCTTTTAAATTAGTCCCAATACTGAGACCAAATTTATACGACGAAAAATCGCAGAATCATCAGCGTACAAGGCAAAATCACATTCCGGTAAATGGGGAAAATCAGATAAATACGTGGTGAACAAGATCGGTGCAAGAAATAATTCATGAGAAATACCTGCATCTACATAACACAGACATGAATTACTATTATTGACATGAACTTTGTAACTTCGATCGGACAAAAAACTCTGGACAACTTTACAAATACACGTTGAGAAATGGAATCTAATCATTTTATAAAATAAGCCATTGTGCCACACAGTATCGAATGCCTTTTCAATTGAAAATTAAAGTATTAAAAATCCGATTGATTTTCCTACTGCACGATTTCTCTTAATACTATTGCAAATTTGGTGGTTCGTACTATGAAGGCGCCAAAAGCCAAATTGCTCATTAGCAAGTACATTTTGCTCATCGATGATTTTGAGTACTTTGTCCTTTAATACTTTGTCATAGATTTTGCTTATGCTACTCAATAGACTTATAGGTCTATAGCTAGTTGGTTCATTCGGAGGTTTTCCTGCTTTTAGGATAGGTATGTTGCTTCTTTCCAAGCAGTTGAAAAGTATTGAATTTTTAAACAAGCATTTATTATGAAAGTTAAATATTCGTATCTAGTTCCAACTATGGGTAAGGTCTTCAAATAAATATTTCTTACTATATCTAGGCCACCAGTTTTACTTACAATGAGGTTATCTGTGACGTGTTCTATCTTAGCCGCAGTAATGAACGCATTTTCAGATGTTGTGGTTATTGATGCATTAAAGTCTTGTAACGCATTTTGTACAAAAGAGTTAGCATTAGTGTCCCCTAGATGTAGAGAAATGTAATGGTTTTTAGCAAAACTCTGGCTGAAAATATTGGATTTGTCTACATCAGTGCCATATGTTGCACCAATGTTTGTAAGAATAGGAATATTTTTATTTTTGATTTTCGTAAATTTCACGATATTCCAGAAAAGTTAAAAAGATGTGTCTAGAGAATTAATCTTCCTATTCCACTCTTCATGTCGTTTCGTTTGAATAATCTTCGCTATGAGTTTGTTAAAGTGTTTTGCTAGTTTTTCGGTCCATATTACGCAAACGAATAAACTCCAAGACATGAGCTGGAAGAGTCATACAAGAAAACACTACTATCGGCGAAACTAAGAATATATTCGGAAAACTGAGAGACGATATTGTCAATGTCATCTTTGCTGTTAACTTCGTCCAGGCTGGTAAGAACGTTTCTAAGTCTGGATTTGATTTCGGGCCGAAAAATTTTCCAATTTGCTCGTTTCAGGTTCTCCAAATATTGCACGAGTTTTTCACCTGAACAGGGAAGCCGACAGAGAACGGGATTATAATCTGAAGATAGGTCATTAATTGTTACTGGCTGGGAAATATGACTAGATAAATTAGTGATAAAAAAAAAAATCAATAATAAACGAATGACCACGAGAACCAGCTGGAATATAAGTAGGACTGGGCGGAAACAGACCACGAACAGGCAACATAGCAAATAGGTAATACACAGTAGAAGTCACATCGCCTTTTTTATACGAAAAACTGTCTATCTGTGAGCATATTAAAAATAATGCACAGAAGTGGCTTACTAATGCCCAGACTGTTCAGCTTGAAGAAGAGTCTCTCTTACAATACGGTGTCGAAGGCTTTCTCCGAGCTTTTGTTTCATTGGATATCAGAAACCAGAAAATCAGAAATCAGAACTTTTTATCCAGAACTATATTTTTGTCCTCAACCCACTTAGTCAGGACCTTACGGATATTTGGAAGAAAACTGATCAACTGGAGAATTGCCGATTTAAATGTATATTTATCCCTTTTGTATATGGGGTGTACTACAGCACTTTTCTAATGCACTGTTCGTTGCATCATTAAACAGGGTGGTATAAATATCCACCGCTTCTAGCGGGAGATATCGAAGCACAATGTTCAGTATTTCATTGGTTCCCACTGATTTCTTACTTTTAAGTGAATTGAAGACCGTTTGGAGCTCTTCATTCGAAATAAATGAGCTATTCTATGCTAGCGCTCCACTGTGTTACAGTGGACCGCATGCCCATCTTCTGTTAATCTTTGTACAAAAAAATTGTTGCCTATGGCCGATTGTATTTTGATGTTTCTGCGGCCCTTGTGCTTTGCGAGAAAAAAAGAAAGTTACCGATGGACCTTGGTTTTAGATGTTTGAAGATAATAATGACTTGGAAAAAAGGGCATTCCATAAGCTAGTTGTATGACTTAGGAACGAATCACGATATTTTAGAGTACGTCCGGAAGTGGGCACGGGTGTGTACTGATGAGCATTTATAGCAAGACCAGTGTTAGGTTTAAACGTTTGAAGGGACGAATGCTCCTGGCGATTTCTATGGACTACTCTTGATGGAAATAGCCATAAAATAGAGTTAGGCACGAGACATTTCGTCGATGTTTGAGAGTGTTCATTGTCTGATTAATATTAGTACCTAGTACCGCATGGTTTTGGATCCTATCTAGCACATGCAAAGATGTCTTTGGCGCACCCGACAAGATGCGTGCATTGCACTCTAATTCCGGATGAAATATATATTGAGGCTAGATCAAAGGGGTTAAGTATTTTTTACATCGCTTTAGGAATCCTAGACATTTTGCAGCACTTTTGACGACACCGAATAAGTGGCCTTCGAACGTATATTGTAATTGACACACATGCAAACGCCAATTCATGGACATTATTTGGTTGTTTAAGTTTCGCTTTAACGACAGCAATCAGCATTGTACAGTCATAAGGTTTTTTGACTGCTCTTCATGAAAAATTGGTACGAATGTTTCTTCCAATATTTTTCTGAAGAGGTATTGTTTACGAAAAATTGGGAAATTGTCACAAAGTAAAAAAACAAACGAGAAAACATGCGGAG
The DNA here is from genome assembly GCA_907269105.1 of Volucella inanis. NCBI lineage: Eukaryota > Metazoa > Arthropoda > Insecta > Diptera > Syrphidae > Volucella > Volucella inanis. The sequence continues at coordinate 113,121,863 of OU026153.1, read as the reverse complement.
CGAAATCGACTACGACTGGCGAAAAAAAATATATTGAAAACGAGCGAAAAATGAAACCGACTGTTGCTGTTGAGTGTTGACACAAGAAGAAGTCCTTATTACAATTCAGTTTTAAAATAAACCTATTTTAGTACAAATTTGTTCATATATTTTTCCGTTTTAGTACAATAATGTTTATTATATATGGCGAACATTGGTTTTTTGGGCGCGAAGTTTAAATTTTTATTTAATTCAAAGTTTGATGTATCGTTCTTTATATACGTTAGTAATTCAATGTGAAGTAAATTTTGAAAGTACAAATGTTAGATAATTTAGTATTAATGAATGAAATTTTAGATAAATAAATTATAAGTATGTGTGTTCTTGGTAATAATGCTTTTTCTATGTTTTAATATAATGATGTGACCCAACATTCCGCCCTCTATGAAAGCACCTGCTTTCAACATGAAAGTTCGGCCAGCTTGTGGATTGGTCTCTTGATTACCCCTCTCTTCGTTCTAATGTCTGCAATCCTTGCCTTGCCATCTTTGCCAAGAATTGTCCTTTTGATTCTTCCAAGCAAGCATCTTTGTGTCAACCATCATCATGAACGATGACCATGGTGTCCGTTTGAAGATTTTGACTATGAGAAGACCACTTTGTTTTTTGCTGTAGCTCTTGCAGGTATTATTTCGTCCAACGTTTCCAGGAATGCGTTTTTACGTTTTGGATTTGACGTCAGTACTGCAAAGCAAATGTATTTGGAGCTTGGTCTGCTGGTTCTGGAATCGACTTAAGGGATGGACCGATTAGTAAGTGACTCGAAAATAGTGTTATGGGTCGGAAGCTCATCACAGCTTCTATTTCGCAAAGTGCTGTTGCGAGTTCCTCAAATGAAAGCTTCGTATTATGAAAAGTTCGAAGCAGATGTCCTTTCGCTATCTTAACCTCCGCTTTCCAGATTCCTTCGAAATGAGGTGTCCTAGGAGGAATAAAATGAAAATTAATTTGTTCATTGCTACAAAAATTGACAAGTGAATCTTTAGAGGGTATGGTTGTTTCTAAGGCAGCAGGACTACTCCTTCTTTCTTGACCCACTTGCGAGGGAATTTTGGATTTCGTAAGAACATACACCTCTTCCAATTCACTACGGCCTGCATCGGAAGATTCCAATCCCTCGACTTGATTTTGTAACGCCATTGCCTGCTTAAAATACGATTCTACAATTCCAAGCCGACATTCTAGCTCCGTTGGCGATAGTGTTTTTGTTTCAATGAGATTTTTTATTCGCAAAATGCTTCCTTTAGTGGATGCACTAGAAGCTTTTAAACTATCGAGAGACATATTAGCGGTGTATGGGTTACCACGAAAAGCAATAAGCTAGGTTTATTTAGCTGATTGTAATTAATTGATATGTATGTACAATGTACGCATGCGTATGCCCAACGAATTTTGATTTATTTAATTTAAGTAGCTTTAATGACTTGATCATAAACTTGAATATCGGCCTAAATTCCCGCGAAAATGTTTCGAATTTATATAAAGGTAAACGACGAACGAATGTATGAGTCCATGCAACTGAAAATCAACTTAGTAATTCAATTGCTCAAACAACGAGAGCTTTTTATGCAACGATCAATGTGTGTAAATGACGACGAATGCCGATGTAAGTCCAAGCGAGCTATAATCCACGACAATAAATTGATTCGACAAAAGGTTTTGATGTCAAGAGCAAATTCGTGTGAACGATGAGCAAAAATGTGCGAAAGTTTACGAAGCATGTGAAGCGTTGAGCTCTACGAGTGGCAAAGGATGATTGAGTCAATTGTTTGAGCGAATTAAACGAACGACGAGTGCGAGGTATTTGAGTACTGTTGCTCAAGCGAAATCATCATTGTGAATGATTCTGATTTTTTTTTGAGCGAATTAGAATAAATGAACGAGAGCCTTCAATTTGTTGTTTAAGTATTATTATTTCTTTTTCTCTCCTTTTTGTAATTTTAATTGAGCAATTAATTTACTGAATTACATGTTATTTGCAAATTGTTTCACTTTTATACATATGATTTACTTGTACAGCATGCATAATTAATTAATTAATTCCATTACGGCGAATGTGCGCTAATAAGCATTACTTAGCATTTTAGTTTTTATTAAAAATCTAGGTTTATTTAATTAGAGCAATTTTGATTTCAAGCGCACGTTCGAGAAAAGAAATTTACCACATACCCGGTAGGAGAGTTTTGCATAATTCTCCGATCCGATTCCCTCAGATTTATCATGAAAAGTTAATTATACGAAATTTGTTTTATTTATGTTCTTTTTACATATGTAAAAACATATGGTATACACGCGTCAAAGTCAATTTGCTATAGAACACTTTTTTATACTTTTTGTACACTGTCCTGTCACGGTCGCCAAAATGTACAGTCATAAGGTTTTTTTACTGCTCTTCATGAAAAATTGGTACGAATGTTTCTTCCAATATTTTTCTGAAGAGCTATTGTTCACGAAAAATTGGAAAATTGTCACAAAGTAAAAAAACAAACGAGAAAACATGCGGAGCGAAATCGACTACGACTGGCGAAAAAAAAAAAATAAAATGATTTTGAAAACAAGCGAAAAATGAAACCGACTGTTGCTGTTGAGTGTTGACACAAGAAGAAGTCCTTATTACAATTCAGTTTTAAAAGAAACGTATTTTAGTACAAATTTGTTCATACATTTTTCCGTTTTAGTACAAATATGTTTATTAAATATGGCGAACATTGGTTTTTTGGGCGCGAAGTTTATATTTTTATTTAATTCAATTGATTTGTCGTTTTTTATATACGTAAGTAATTCAATGTAAAGTAAATTTTGAAAGTACAAATGTTAGATAATTTAATATTAATGAATGAAATTTAAGATAAATAAATTAAAAGTATGTATGTTCTTGGTAATAATGCTTTTTCTATGTTTTAATATGATGATTTGACTCAACAAGCATTATGTTTTGGAAGCAATTAAGTCTTCTCTATTTGTGGCTCATCAATTAGTTATGCTGTTAAAATAAGCATTTGATGAGCTTAAAATACGCTGACGTTCCCGTTATACAGCCGAAAAGCAGGAGCGTGGGTCAGGAAACGAACTAGAATTGAACGTTCCAAAAGGTGGTTGCTGTTTCATTTAAGAAAAGATTCATCAATCTCAAATGCATGCATTTTCTACAAAAGAAAGCAGGAGCGTGGGTCAGGGAACGAACTAGAATTTAACGTTCCAAAAGGTGGTTGCTGTTTCATTTAAGAAAAGATTCATCAATCTCAAATGCATGCATTTTCTACAAAAGAGAGCCTAATGCAAAACTTTGTCGAATGTCTTAGAAATATTAAGTGCAATTATATTGCTTTTGAATATTAATGTAGACTTTGGTTTCACTTTTCGGTGAGACATGCCATCAGGTCAGCATGTCAGCATGTCAGCATGTTGCTGTGAAAACCGTACTGCCGGTCATTGAGAAGTTTTCGAGTTTCGAGATATTTCATGCGCTGATGGTTTATCAGCGTTTCTATTAACACGAAAAGTAGGGACGATAGTGCGATAGGTCTGTAGGAGGAGAGAGAAAAGTATTCGTTTTTTTTTTTTTAGGGACGGGTTGGATAAATGCCTTTTCCATCTTCTCGAAAAGAGTATTAAAGGGAAAGGTTGATGGAAAAGGTCACGCAGCTCTTTAGAAAAATGGTAGATATACCAACTGTTTCAGCGGATTTGTGTATATTAAGATATTTAGGTACTCTTGCTACTACACGAGTGCGAAAGTTGATTTATCCCATTGAAATCTGGAAGTATTGCCCTGGCCGCAAAGTATGCAGCAAAGAGCTTGGCCTTGTCCAAAAAGCTGACAGCTGTAATGTTACTGCAAATTAGTTTTGGGATAGATGATGAGGCCGAATTTCTATTTTTTGACGAATGACCAAAAAGTTAATCTAATTTTGCGACATTGTAGTATTTTTGCCTCAGGTCGATTGAAATTTCACACGCTTGAGAAAGACGTTGCAGTCATTCCTGGCCCGTTTTAACTTTTTTCGGTTTTCGTCTGTCGTAGGATGGAAGAGACATTTCTTTAACCCCGACAGTTCGAGTCGTACCATGCTGTTTCTTTTAGATTGGTACTCTTCATCCAGTAAAGGATAAAGGATCTCATTCCAAAGAGAGTTGTGCCTGTGACCATATCAGCAGCGGCATCCACATCTTTATCGGAAAAACATAACGAACAATTAATATTTCTATGGAAGCTTCTAAGTCTGCTCCAATTGGGTTTCTCGTATTGCTGTACCTGGATTAACCCAGAAGGTAAAGCACATTGGCTTTGCATTTGTCTGTGTGAGAAGTTAAAAACAAGTTCATTTCGTTGGCGGTATGACTATCAACTTCTGGTTTTTGTGGGCTCATTTACAAGCTGGGTCAAGTTTTTTTCCGCTGCAAAGATCTAAACACACTGTTCTTCGGGTGTGTTCAATGTTCGACCATCAATGACGTTGTCTAATAAAAATCGGGGGCCGAGCAAAATGAACTGGTCTTATTGTAAAGGTTTTCGGTATTCAAAAAAAAAAAAAAAAAAATCAAAATTTCCTTTTTTCATATGTAACATTTATAGAAAAGTTATAAATTTAATATAAGATTTTACATGCATTTGATACATATAGAATAGTTAGTGGCACCTTTATTTATGAACAATAGACGATGTCACATTAAAAAAAAAATTTTTTGTTTATATAGGGTGTACAAAGACAGATAAACTGAAGTTCAATTTAGAAAAAACAGGAAAGAAGAGTAGAAATCTTTAACAAAATAAAAGCGGATACATACAAAATCTAATATAAGAAATAGGTAAATACGTAGTTGAGCAAATGAGCAAATCTTTTTTATTTATTTACTTTACTATATTTTAAATTGAATAACAGCAACTTATCAAGATGATTAAAACTAAGAAGCCACGATTTAACTACTTTAGTAAATGCGGAAAAATTTCTTTTGGATCGAATTTTTTAGGGCAAAGTGTTAAATAGTTTGCATGAAACAATGGAGTAAAAGAGTAGTGAGAAAAGCAGGGACGTTTACAACAAAGTTTGAATATCTGCGTAGGCTGCGAAAGTCAGAAATTGGACTCTCCAGATACCCACCTTTTATAATAAAGACCTTAAGGACTATAAAATAGAATAAATGGCGCAAAGGGAGAATATTCAAGGCCCTGAGAAGGTCCATTCTTTGCGCATAACGGTAAAAAAGACAAACACTACGAATTGCAGATTTTTGAGAGACAGTTATTTGCTGCAGTTTACTAATATAAGCGCAACCCCAACTACAAAACCCATATTGCAATCTTGTATTTCAAATACACTATGATAAACCCTTTTCAACGTGCTTAGAGAGCAATACTTTCTAAGGCGGAAAAGGCAACGAGTAGCAGAAAGAAGATATCTTTTCAAAGCAGAAATGTGCTTGGACCAGTTAATGTTTTGGTCTATGATAACACCAAGACCAAGGCGGAGAAGGCAACGAGTAGCAAGAAGAAGATATCTTTTCAAAGCAGAAATGTGTTTGGACCAGTTAAAGTTTTGGTCTATGGTAACACCAAGATACTTGAAATTATCTACAAATTCAATTTTAAAACAATCAATACTGCAGTTAATATTCCTGTTGAAAGTTTGACCACCTTGGATTCTGCATTGGTTGTATAGCAAGTCGTGACACGCACAGCAGCGAAAGCTGTAACTTTACCTAAGAATGGGGGAAAAAAATAAGGAATTTATGTAAATTAAAAATAAAATTGGGCCAAGTACAGAATCTTGGGGTACCCCCAGGTCATTGGTTTTTGAACTGCTTATATTGCTTCCAATATCTTATCTTAAAGATAAGACTCAAACCAATTGTATATGAATCTTCTGAATCCGACCTTAGATAGTTTATCTAATAGTATGACGTGGTCAACCATGTCAAACGCCTTAGTTATATCCACAAAAAGGCCAGCATAAAAATGTTTTTTTATCTAGTCTCTTATGTAAGAAAGAGCAAAAGTCAAATAAAGCATCCTTAGTGGCGAGGCCAGTTCTGAAACCAAACTGCATAGGGCTAAAAACATTATTATGATTGTGGTAAGTTAATATTCAAGTTTCAATTATTTTCTCAAAAAAATTTGAAATTGATACAGGCAAAGAAATTGGTCTGTAGTTCAATTTATCTGTCCTGCTACCCTTCTTAAATAACAGAATTACTACAGCGCATTTAAGTTCAGATGGAAAGGTACCAGACTTAATACTAAAATTAAAAAGGTATGTTAAAATATCTACTAAATTGGGTGCAATGTACTTGAGTATCAAATTCGATATATTATCATTTCCATGTGAATTGGAATTAGGAAGGGAATTAATAGTTTTAAGTAATTCAAATCCCGTAATGAACTTAAATACGAAGCTGTTTCTAGAACAGTTGTTTTGAGAGTCAGCCTTAGGGCAACAGTTACACGAAATTTGAGAATTACTTGGAAAAAAAGTTTGTCCAATGGAAGCAAAGTAATTGCTGAACTCGTTAGCTATTTCCAAAGGATTTGAAATGCTAATACTTCCATTTTTAAGGGATCTGCGTTAGTTCACACTTTTCGACTAACAATACTGTTAACTACTTGCTACTGTTTCTTAAAATTGCCACTTGCCGCTTGTATTTTTGAACGAAAATAGTCATCCGGAGCTTTTTTAACTTTCTTTATCACTTTTGTGCAGAATTTATCAAAACGATTTTTTAAATTACTATTCAAAGGATGTTTCCAACATTCACTCCTTAATTTGTTTTTGATATTTTTTTTGTTAAGGGTATGGGTTATCCAAGGCTTAAGGCGACACTCCGATTTTTTGTGTTTTATAGTGCAAGTGGATGCGCTTATGTAATTTTTCAGAATAATAATAAATATAATATATTGTATTGTTGAATTCAATTCAGGAAAGTTAATTATATCAAAGTTGGCTTGATATGATGATACGTATGATTTCTTGCATATAATTATTTCAAAAAGAATTCCCGTCATACAATGATCACTTATATGTAGATTCAAGTTAATACCAGCAAGGGAATCCAAAGCAATATTCTTTAAACATGGTCGAGGCATGTGTCTGCAATTGGTCTAGTAGGCTTTGAAATAAAAGATAAAAAACCATGTTCAGCCATTAGCGCTTGGTAGATATCTAGATTAAAATCACCTAGGATAACAAGATTTCCACATCATTCAACAAATTAGAAAATTCAACTAAAACAAATTCGGAGAAGAAGAATGAAGTCTATAAACACGGATATAGTTAAAAAATTAATTGTGAATATTGCAAGAAACTTTAATGACGTCCGCGCTTTTTAAATTAAAAGTTTCTACATCACACTAATACAAGTTTGATATGAAAACACCCACTCCCCCGGCAGGGAATCTCCACTCCCGCAAGAGTGGATCCAAATTTCAGCAACAAATATTATGTCAGACAGGTTAGCGAGAGCTTCAAGATTAACCATCAGTAAATCGAAGATTTGGCGTAAACTACGTATGTTTAGATGTAAAACGAATAATGATTTGCCATCTGATTCACATCTAAAAAAGCTTTCTAAATTACTAGAATACTTGTGCTTCTAATATTGGGGCTGTCGCACATAAGATCAAAGCTGTCGTTCATATTATTGTGCAGAGCACAATAGATCATCAAATGATCTAACGACGACACTTACAGTTACAAGCAGTCGGTCAAAGGTCCCGTTGTGTGGCAGGATCACGGGTAGTCCCTGCCAGGACTTAAAACACGGTACAATGGGAGTCAGGAGCCCGTCGGATTTTGGTCCGGGACTGACTTGTAGAAATCGGTCCCCTTGTGGGAGCGTCATGGTAGCTGTTGTTTAAACCCAAAGTCGGGGGAAGTGTCCTTGACCCATTGCAAAGTAGCAAGAAACTGGGTGCTGTTACCCTAAGTTTAGTAAGAGGTTTTAGGTCGGCCTCGACCCTTACCAAGGGTGGAAAAAAGCCTCCAACACGAGTTCTACTTCGGTATCAGTGAATTGGCGTTGAGCGATGGCAAGGCGTATCCTTGCTCCCATGGATATACGGGCATCCCGCGGTCTTAAGTTTCCCAGACAGGCGACCACGTTAAACACTAGAGACTATGTGTTTCGGGTGATGTCTGTTAAGAATGTCGAAACCACTCAGAATTGTGCATATAAAAATCGCCCGTTATCACGATACAATTCTTTGAATGGAGTAAGACAGCTCATCAAACTCGTTAGAGGTCGAACTGCTGTCCAGTTTGGGGCTTCTGTAAGTGAACTAGTAGTGGATAATTTGCTTACCGGGATGAAATTTTAACCACATTAAGTTGAATGTCGGATTGCAACAGGGACAACATTGTGGTGGAGTTAGGTAAGCTACATCATTACGGATGTAAATGGCGGGAACGCGTTGAAAAAAGAATAATGCCACTAGTTCGAAGCCAGGCAGCTTCAGATCATCGTTTAACTATTTATGAACTCTTACATTCTAGACAAAAAAAAGCTTAAAAATTAGCTTAAATAACTTATAATAAGATAATTTTATTGGTATATAGCTTAATTGCGGTTATCCGCGTTTTTTTTTTCAAAATTTGAACGTTTATTTAAGAAAAACATGTACAATAGTATTATTCAAAGTATTGCCTATCTGAAGCTATGACTTTTTCTCATCTTCCTGGCAATTTGTGGATCCCATCCCAAAAGAACTGCGCCAATTTTTGATATTCTGCTCTGATGTTAACCGTATTTCAGAGAAGGCGTTCTGCATCGACCGGAACAAATGGTAGTCAGAAGGGTCACGGTCTGGCCTATAAGGCGGGTGGGGTAAGACTTCCCATCCACTGTTTTCTAAATAGTTCTTAACCGGAATAGCAACGTGGGGCCGAACGTTGTCATTATGGAAAATTATTGCCTCATGTCTGGTCGCATATTCCGGGCGTTTTTCGGCTACTGCTCTCTTCAAATGGATTAATTGTGTTCAGTAGCGTTGTCCATTGATGTTTTCACCCGGCAGCTCATAATACAGCACACTCATCTGATCCCACCAAGTGCAGAGCATTACCTTCGCGCCATGGATATTCGGCTTTGCCGTTGATTTAGCTGGTTAGCCGGGTTTCACATATGATTTTTTGCGCTTGGGGTTGTCGTAATGGATCCAATTTTCATCACCAGTCACAACCCTTTTGTGGCGTTCCAGCAGCATTTCGGACATGCAAAACCGCCTTTCGACATCTCTCAGCTTGAGTTCAAGTGGAACTCAATTTCCTTGCTTTTAAATTTATATCCAGCTGCTCTTAAATTTTTTGAAATCGCTGCTAGAGTGACACCCAAAGATTCTGCGAGCTCTTCTTGTGTTTGGCAACAATCTCAATAGAGTAGTTCTTCCAGTACTTCATCTTCCAACTTTTTTGGCTGCCCAGGAAGTTCATCGTCTTCCAAGCCAAAATCACCACTTTTAAATCGTGCAAACCACCTTTGGCACGTTCGCTCAGCTAACGCATGTTCACCATAAGCTTCCACCAAAATATGATAACTTTCGGTAGTAGTTTTCTTCATATCAAAGTAATGAAGAAGAACTCCCCGCAAAAACACTTTTTCAGGCACAAAGTTCGACATATTTGAGTGAAAAAAAATTATTGTTGTTTACGCTTCAAATTAATGACATATACTGAAATGACGTACAATGACAGTAGTTTCCAACGCATGTTCCAATGGAATAATACAAGTTACGCTATCTCTTAGCAAACCGCTAAGACCATAAGTAGACCATAACTTACTGGCTCCTGGCGAGCAATCTAAGTTGAACCTATTACTTGGACTATGTCTTTCGACCTATCTTGCAATCTGTTTTTATTTTTATGTTTACATTGGTTGAAACTAAAACTAGGAAAATAAATTTTAAGTAAAAAACTTAGCACATGGACCCTTTAGACATATTATAACACTTAAAACTAAAACTTACAAACTACCTAAAACTAAATCTTAATCTACTTAACCTACCTACACTACATAATACAAATTATATATATACCTAATATATACATATGTGTGTAAACATATATATACATATATATGTATATTTCGTTTTAAACCTAGCTTAATCCTACCTAAAGCTACGTAAGCAGCCTGTTGAATTTTTTGTTTTGTTTGATATTTATGATACCAAGCTATAATTTACGTATATAAATGACAAACTTCAATGCTTTAATAAATGTATATTAGCTTACAATATATGAAGTAAAATTCAGAAACTTAAAATATTCAATTAATTAAATCATGGCGATCGAAATACGTTCTTCTGTGGAAAATTGGTTTGCCGGAAATGCACGGTTTTTACCTCATGATGTCAAAGTTCTGCTGGGCAACATCTATTATGTCGCTACTCCCTACTGCCCTACTGAACCGGAGACGTTTCGCACTGCCATGTGCGAGGTCTCTGTCATAGTTGAGTCACCTGTCTGCAGCTATTCGACCAACGTGGATGATTAGCGGAATCGCTAATTTGTCCTGGTTCAGACCTTGATTTTTTAGGTAGAAGAACGCTTCTGGAGGAATAAAACTGTCAAAGCGAACTCTCTCATGATACATATGATTAGGGTGGTAAGCCCTGGGTATCAGGTTGTTCGACGAGGTCATTACTCTTGCACCTTCGAGTCAACTTAATGACGAAATTGTCCACTCTTGTGGAGGCCTATTGTACAAGGCCTCATTACTGTGGAATTTTATGCATAGATTCTGGTGTTCTATATAAGCGAAGACAACTCCTTTTTTAACAAACTTGCTCTTAAGTTGAACCACACGGGACATTTAAACACTAGCATAGACCGGATAAGGACCATGTAGCAGATAACCTCGCATCAAGTTGACTGCTATACCATAGAGCAGTCTCTTTGTAAGGGCAAAAGCACCTCTGAATCTGGAACGAGCAACATCCATATGTCTGTTAAATTATAGATATTGGCCTAGCCAATATACATATAGTGGCTGCAATACTGTCTGACGATAGAAAACTTTCGCAAATTTTTTCCGGTATCCCTTAGGGTCCCAGACAAAGACGTCCTACACAGAATGGTTTCCGACTACTGAGAGTTGATTTTTAACTTCCAGTCATCGCAATACCGCATAATTTTATCAAAGCCACGTTGCAAAAGTATATTAATGACCGTAATTTTTGAACCTGTTCTGTACGCGTTAAGTCGTCTGCATAAGCTATGCCATGGTGAAGTGAACCTATCAAATCACTTGTGTAAATGTTGAATAGGATAGGCTAATTTACCGCACCTTGTTGTAGACCGTTTTTAAAGTGAAATTTTCCAGCATAAGTCACATCGCCATTTTTGACGATGAGCTACCGAATGAATTTTCCGGGTTTTTGTGTCTTTATCACTTTTGGGGATGGACTGTACCACAGGCTGTTATAAATGTAAACGGTTTTTTTGGGAGATGTCGAAGCACAATATTTGTTATTTCATCGGTTCCCACTGCTTTCTCACTTCTAAGTGATTCGAAGATCTTTTGGAGCTCTTTCTTCAAAATGAACGGGGTAGTACTCTATCCAATGACAATATTTGCCATATTCTCGTCACTGAACTGAGTAAAACCCGAGCTGTAGAATCGCCAGATTACTTTTTCATTTCAAGCTAGAAATTGTGCACAAGGACTCGACTTTCCAGGTCATAGTTCAGGCCAATGATGTCATTTGCCTTGTAAAATTCCTGGGAAATCGCTCCTACCTTTAACTTATCCTGCGTATCCTCGATCACAAAGAAGTTGTTATCATCAACGGCTTCATTTGGATCGATATCTGCTGCTAAAAGTATGTTTTCGTTGTCCATCGTTTGGGCGATTTTAAGACACGAAAGGTCATTTTGACCTTTCCTGGGAAATATTTTATTTATTTGTGGGAACATATTCGGGTTGCTGGTGTTAACAGCCCGAACTTTTTTGTTCCAATACAAATTTACAGAATTTTTGTAATTTTCTTTTATCAATGTTTGGAGGTTTTTAATCGTCGACTTTAATGTAATGATCTCCTTATTATATCTGTCAGTAAACTGTCTTTACAAGGTTTTTAGTCTTTGACCGCAATGGTCACTGTCATACACGAAAGAACGTAGACAGTTTATAGTTTGTTAATTAGTGCACGTCAGTCGTATTCGTAAGTCGAACAGCAAGAGATCCAAAGTCGATACATTATACTGTGGTGACCTAGCCAATTTAATAGACAGTTCCCTCTAGTATTTGGTGTTTTGTATTATTTCCCCAATAACTATATTTGCCGTTGAAATATTCGTCGATAATAAAATAATTGTCTTCTAACTCCAGCCTCAGAAGTCAAAAAAGTGTCTCGAGCTCTGAGATGAATAAGGTAAATTAAATAGCCTTAGGTGCATAAGCAGATATCATCAAGGATATACACAACGCATGCTTCCAGCGCCTGGAACCTACATACTACACGACTGTATACTCTTTTAAACCGCAGTCCTAGCTTAGGACTTTTATATTACTTAGACCATCCAGTTTGCTTTTGAGACTTTTTGGACTTTTTGGACTTTTGGGACCAGGAAAGACGGTAGTTTTCGCTTCTTCTTTTTGGCTCTAGCCGTCATGGGTGGCTTAACTCCTACGAATTTAAGCTATTTGCACTCCTTCTCTTTGAGCAGTGCAAAGAGCTCCTCTGGATCATTCGATGGTTTTAATCCCCTCAGCAGCTTTGTTTGCAGGTTCTGCCCCTTCGGGGTGTAGGAAAAGAACTTCGTCGTCGTATCCCCCAGTAAGCTTTTAATTTTTTGGTAGCGCTCCACTGTATTGCAGTGCAGTTACATATGGCCCACTTACATAATTCGATTCTTGAGTTCCATCTTGTACCATATGTGTTTATAGGTGGCACTTTTTGTTTTGAAGTGTTTTGTTGTATTTGCTGTTGTTTTTGTTTTTGAGGCTGTTGTTGATGTTGCTGCTGTTATTATTTCTGCTGTTTGTTTTGTTGCTTTTGTTACTACAGTTTTTGCTGTTGCCGTTGTTGTGGCTGCTCTTGTTGTTGTTGCTGGTGTTTCTTAAGTTTTTGACGGTGGTGTTATAGAACTTGTGTTATGGTATTTGTGTGGATTGTTGTTGGGTCTGCTTAAGAGCTAACTTGCCAGGGAATTTATTTGCTGCTGTTGATGACGTTGAGCGCGCATCTTCCCTCACTCCACCAGACAGCCTTTCACTGGAATTTGGAAGGGAGGGACGTTGTACCAACTTAGAAATTTGGCTTAGCTTCCTCCTTCTCTTCGTCTAATGTTCTGCCACTACTTCTGTTTGGCTTGAAGCACTTGATGCCTCGCCTGATTTTGCAGCACATCCCGCTATTAGACTAGCGGAACGCTTTCCACAATCCAACGCGTGATTTTGTAGTAACCAACAGCTAGTAATACTTAAAATTACCTACTAAAAAAAAAAAAAAAAAAAAATCGGCTCGGAGTCGAACCTACGTCTTTTATCTTCGTAAGCGAACGTAATCCTAATATCCTAAATGGAGCCTATATGGACTTAGTCAAATGTCTTACTAAATCGAATCACTACTCAATTACAAGCCTAATCACATAAGGTAAGGTTGTACACAAGGTTTACACATATTAAGTAAAATATTTTGGATTATATTCATAACACAACAGATAATTGCCAAAATTAATATCATGAACTTAGGAGATAGAAAGTTCATCCTAATAAGGAAAGATGATGTTATACTTCTTATACCATATAACATTATACTCAAACATTAGAAATTATTAAACGAAGAAATTATCTAGATAAGATAGACATCCATACTATCGATAAAATCGAGAATTTAATAACACAACTGAAAGATCACGAGAGAGAAAGGAGATACCTAAATTTCTTAGGTACGATAATAAAATTTATTACTGGAAACCCTGATCATGATTACATGATTCAAATAAAAGGCGCGATTAACCAATTGATGGATAATAATGACAAAGAACGCTTAATAATAAATTTGACGAAAAGATCAAAGCATTGCGAAATATTGAAACTCATTATAGTTTCTTATTAAATGAAATATATATTGATTTAAAGAATTTAGTACGTTCAAATAACTTTCTTTCTACAAAATTAAACTTTGAAGAAACTCATAAAATTATTCAAAATGAAAATATAAAAATACCAATAGTTAATATTTTAGAATATGTTAAAATACATGTAATAAGAATAAGGCATTAAAAATGTATCATCTGAAGGTACTCACTCTATAACTTTTTAATTTAGTAATTATTGATGAAGAATTATATACAAATTATGAAGAACAAGCAAAGGAAATTTTATTAGATTTCCAACAAAATCATGTCAAAATATTAGACATTTTTGAAACTGAAGAATATACATTGTCAAATATTCAATCTTTAAGTAAACTCTTAATTCCAATAGAAGAAAATCCTATAACTACAACTTTGTAAGTTTACTATGTTAACAATTATTTCAATTACTATATTTACCTGTTTTTCAATCAAAGCTTGTAAAAGATTTAATGCAGAACATTTGTATAATACTAGAGTTTGTTTAGATAAATAAGAAAAGGTGAGGACACTTTTATTTGAACTTGAGGAGAATTAAGATGTAAGAAAAATATATGTTCATGCCTATGTCAATATTCAGATTAGAATATAAGTACCAATAAAGATAAGACGAAATCTTACTTAGAAGAAGACTGATAAGAAAGTAGTGTTAAAACAGAATAGAATTAAGAACAAGTGTTTAATGCATAGTCAGATATGTAGTCGAGAAGAATACAAAATTATAAATTATATTTTTTTATTCAAAGTTGTGAGGTAAAGCTGTATTCCAAGTTGTGCAGTGAATTCGTACAGTGATTAGTTATTCAAATAAATAAACACTACCATAAAAACTATAAAATTATTCAAATTAACTATAAGAGGTTAATTAATTCGCGCCAAGTCGTATGCCTAGATAAGCTAATACTAACGAACGTAATATCAACAATCGAGACTGCACCCGCTCTACTAAACGTGTTCGCATTTCCCACATTAGCTAAGCCGATGCGACGTCCAAACTAGAGAGCGCTTCGAAAAGAATGGTTCCCACTTCACCATTATACGGCCCCTGCATCGAGAACTATGCCTTTGACGACTCGTTCGTATTGCTCAATAGTAAGGCTTGGAGAGACATAATAGCTGCATATGTATTGGGTTTTCCAATAGGGACTTGACAATTTTGAATTTGATTTATGAACGCATTCTTTCACTAATCATATAACTGTCACTGTCAATTTATTCAGTAAACTCAACATTTTCATCGTGGTAAAGTACACTAAAAATTTTCTACAGATGTTCGGAGTCGCAAGATCATCTTCAGTGACGAAGCTCATTTTTGGCTCAATGGGTTCGCCAATAAGCAAAATATGCGTTATTGGTCGGGTGAAAACCCACATGTGCTTCATGAATCACCACTTTATCCACAAAAAATAACTGTTTGGTGCGGTTTGCATTTTGGCGGCGTTATTGGGCCATATTTTTTCGTCGACGATAACGATCGTCACGTTACAGTGAATGGTCAGCGTTATCGCGCCATGATAACCGATTATTTTTGGCCCGAATTGAAGATATGAACTTGGACGATTTGTGGTTTCAACAGGATGGTGCCATAAGCCACACAGCACACGCTACAATCGATTTATTAAAGAGTAAGAATGGTGAATGTGAACAAAAACTTTACATGCATTATCTACATATAATAAAATCTAAAATATTTTAAGTCATTTAGCATGATATTAAGCGAACAAAACCTCAGATTAGTCAAATCAGAGACTTACTTAATAATAGTTTAAAGTATCAGAAAAAAGCAGATGAAAAAAATTCACTGCGAATTAGTTACACAATAGGTAGACCTCATTGCGAAAAAAAAAAATTAAAAAATAATGATAGAAAATAGAAATATAAGTCATACAGTACTTTGCTTTTAACAACGATTATCCAGGCTGCAATAAGAACGCAAACAGGAAATCCTATTTGGATAAAGCAATATACTTATCCTATATCAGAACATGACTTTGTTAATAAAGAACTTTACCAGCCTGACCTTAACAAGTCGTTTCAGATGACTACTAATACTAGTAACTTTCCAATTGGAGCTGTTCTTTCTCAACACCGCTAACCCATTGCGTTTAATTCTCGTTCGTTAACCGACATCGAAAAAAAAAAGTACGTCTACAAACCTGGTCACCAAAATGTAGTAGCCGTTGCAATGTCCCGCCAACAAATCAGCAATACGTCAGACTGTTCCCAACATTCTACACAGAGTTCTTCAACCGACGACATAAAAAAGGTAAAAACAACCTTTAAACTCATCCCCAGAAAGATACAATTAACTCACAAACCACATTCCCTGGTAAGAAACGTCACACTTTATATTACAAAGATAGGCAAGATTTTATAACCAAGCCGTGGGGTGGCCGTGGTGTAGTGGTATATGCATAGACTCCGCAGGCAGAGGGTCGCGGGTTCGGATCCCGTGCATGGCAATTCTCTGAAAAAGTCTTTCCATAGAATTTGTATGTAGTTATATAAAAATCCCGTCGGAGTCAACTCTGACATGAAGGCATAACACTGATGTTGGAATGGTTGCTGGCTGGGCTAAATGTAATGAACTAACAACCAGCACGTACTAAGACCCACTGGTTGAGGATGCACTTGCTCTTCCCGTCCAGTTTCACAACCACCTCTTGGTAAAATATCGAAAACTAATACACCTGAGTTTCAAACTACTACACCACCCGCCCGCGCCCTGGAGAAAAGCCAGTTAAAGGGTATTCATATCCCCTTGGTGCGCGCGCGGTAATATAAAAAAAAAGCTAAAACAAGTAGGTCAACCAAAAATAACGATCGCACTAAAAACAGACGAGGAGGTATTATTCCATTTAAAGGACGACATTAAATTGCACTTTTCCAATTGACGTTTCCAATCAAAATGAACAAAAAACTTTTAAGGAAAAACTAATAGACGTGCACGTCGAAAATATAAAAATAATGTACAGAAAAAATTGCTTATAATTCATAGCGAGAGGGGTGTTACGGTTAAGGGCTTAAAGCGGCAGAATGCTACTGGCGATTTCTATGAGCACTGTGAGATAATAGACATTATGTCGGTGTTCAAGGGTGTCACTTGACTGATATTAGTATCACCTATGAGCTTTATCGCATGGGTTTGAATCCTATCTATCAGGTGCAGAGATGTTTTAGGAGCAACTGACGAGATGTGGGATTGTACTCCAATTTTGGGCAAATGAATGCCTTATGTATTGAGGCCAGATCAGAGGGGGTAAAATATTTCTTACATCGCTTAAGGAAACTTAGATTTTTTGCAGCATTTTTGGCGACATCTAATATGTAGTCATTTCAACGATAGTTGACACTGACGCACATTTTAATGAGCTTATCATACGCTGCGGTTCTCGTTTCACAGCCAAAGTGCAGGGACGTGAGTCCTGAAACGAATATGAAAAGCAGAGAGTACTGTCAGCTGCAAAGGAATATATTGGATAAAATATAATAGATAATAGATCAATAATGAAAATTAAAAAGAGTGTTGGAGATATCATCCAAGACAACTTGAATTGCACATTAAGGAAGGTATTCCATTGAAACAGAGAGTCATCAATCCGAAAAGCACGCATTTTGGACAAAAGAGCCTGATGCCGAACTCTGTCAAACGCTTCAGAATTATCAAGTGCAACTATCTTGCTTTCGCTTTGGTTCAACTTTTCGGTGAGACTTTCCATCAAATCACCAGTGGACCGGTTGCTACAAAAAACATACTGCCGGTCATTTAGAAGTTCTCGCGTTTCGAGATATTCCATTAGCTGGCGGTTTATCAGAGTTTCCACGACCTTGGAAACAAAATGAAACAGTGCACCAAAAAAATTCACACTTGCAACCCGCTAGCCATCGGTTGTTACACGCACTCAGCCATTGCCCGTACCGTATGATAAATACAGCAACAACATTGACTAAGTGCCAGCATGTGGGTCCGGAAGAGTTGGGATAACACTGCACTACTTTTTTTTTTTTTTGCACGAGCGAGGTTTGTTTGTTTTTTTATAACATATAAGCAGCGACTGTAAAAAATTGCAAGCGCACTAAGTTGACGTGTGCACACGTCGGCGACCAGCATGGTAATCGATATTATCACTATCTATAAATATCCTATAATAAACGCTGTAAACTGTACAATTTGACACCTTTACTATATAAGCACGGCAAAGTCTAATTAGATTCACAAGGAAAATTCATAAAAATTTCCAAATGTAAAAATTATCTAGGATCAAATATTTGTAAACAAGATTCTCCCGACAATTGTACTTTTCCTTTGCTTAAAAACAAAAAGGCACAATGCAATATTATTCAAGAAAATGAATATGAAAATGGTACATAATGAAAATAATGTATTGAATCGGATCATGAGAATATAATAGTTGATAGAGAACATTTATGGAATGGACGACTTGATATCGATCCAACTTTATGCATGTGGGCAATTTAGACTTTAAAAATGATAATAGTATAATATTATTTGGAGTATTAGTAATATTAGCAGCTATAACTAAAAGAGCATAAATTCCATTTTCATCTTGGTTACCTGCGGCTATAGCTGCTTCAACTCCTGTTTCTGCTTTAGTTCATTCTTCTACATTAGTTACTGCTGTTATTTATTTATTAATTTGATTTAATTTTTTATAAGTTGATACTTTGATATTTAATGTTTTATTATTAATTTCTAGATTAACAATAATTATATCACTATTAGGTGCTAGTTTTGAGTTGATTCAAGCTCATTTACTAATAGTTTTAATTTAATTTAAATTAATTTTGCTAATTTAGATAATAAAATACATTATAATCACGATCAGGAAATTTAACATGTAATTTAAACCCATCAAGGTGAACAGTTAGAAGAAGTGGAAATATTGACTCCTAACTCGGATTATAAATTTTCAAATATTCAGAAAATATGCAATTTTATGATACCTATAAAAGCACACCCAGGGGAATCCGGCTCGACCTTGAAAATCGATACAAGGATTGTGGTCACCACACGAACAAATTAAATTAAAAAAGGTCGGAGCAAATGAAAAGCGTCCGCTTCCTTTGATTATCAAGTTTTATGTGTTTTATCCCCAGAAAGTATGCAATATACTTGGTCGTAATTATAATCATTTATACTGGGATTAGCATTATTATTGGTAATGCAGTGGATTACTAATGTTTTACACTTCCCCTATTACCTATATTATATTTTACATTATCATATATTTTATTACATATAATTAATTGTTATAATTTTAATCTCGCACATCCTCCCCGGCCGTGAACGTAGTTCTCAATGTCTTTCGACCCTTAATTTCGTAAATTGTCTCTGCATTCTTGTTGGTGCTTTCCTTGTCGATCACCCACAGCCATCTTCTTCTTCGTTTGTTTTGATCATCTTCGTTGGTTATTGATGTTTATTGTGTTGATTGCCGAACCGGTATAATGTATAGAGTAAGTGTTGTGTTGCTGTTGCGTCGAAAAAAAAAAAAAAGAAATAAAGGGTTTTACTCAAACTCTGAAGTATGGGGATGTTGAAAATTGTAAGTAATATGGTGTGTTGGACAGGTAATTTAAAGTACAATAAATTGACAAATATTTGAATATGCCTTATGGGGTCAATGGCCATTGTTGTTGTAACAATGAAAGTTGCTCATCCTTCTTCTTCTCTCTTTCGTGATCGTAGTACGTGTAGGAAGTTTGTAAACGATTTGGGTTCTCGTGAAGTGTCGTGTTGTCCTTCAACTCCAATTTGCGAAATGTATATTTTGTACCTGGAGAAAAAAAAACTTGGAAAAAGGGCATTATTGAACATATTATATATTTTTTTTTTTTTTTGGTTTTTTGGGAGAAAAAATAAGTGCATAGCATGAAAAAAAAAAAATAAATAACACGACTGCGCGTTTGTGGTATTGGTATTTCGATTCGCGGCGAAATTGTGTGCGAGTGAAATGATTACGCATTTGTTTGCTTGAGTGTTTTTGTTGATGTGTTGTACCAAAATAATAAATTTTAGAATTTTGTGTTGTATTTGCCGTCGGCATTCTGAGTTTTGTGATTTGCCTTCGGCATTTTGAATTTTGTATGAATATATTTTATGAACATTTATTATCGTTGATTTTTATTGTGTAAGTTTTGTAAGAGATGATAAGTGATTAAATTTATTCGTTGTCTTTATATGTGCTGTTGATCGGAAGTAAACAAATTTTTGTGATCGGTCGTCTTATTTCACCAGTCTGTGTTATCAACTTGAGAACCCGAATCAGGTTATCTGTCCCAGGATACGTGCTTATGACGAGTGCTAAACTCCATTTTGTGGGGGGTAGGTGATCATCCTTGATCAGGACTAGATCTCTTATCTTGGGTTGCTCCTCAATTTTGTGCCACGTTGTTGTTGCAGACGCGTCAAATATTCAGCTTTCCATTGTTTCCAGAATAGCTGTTGTAATTTCTGGAGGCGGTCCCGTCGTTGTAAATGTCCGATCTTGATCTCCGCTAAGTCAGGTTGAGGGACTGAATTTAGAGGTCGTCCAACAAGGAAGTGTCTGGGAGTGAGAGCGAATTTAAACACGCTTCTATTTGATGTAGAAGCGTGGTGAGCTCCTCAAATGTGTAAGTGTCGGTGCTAATGATCCTTTTAAGGTGGTATTTTATTGATTTTACTCCGGCTTCCTACAGTCCGCCAAAGTGGGGAGAAGCTGGAGGAATAAAATGCCACTCTATTCCTTCTTTGGAGATCGTTTCTACCACATCCTTCCAATCAAACTTCGATTTCTCATATGACTTCTTCAATTCCTTGTTGGCTCCCACGAAGTTCGTCCCATTATCGTCAAATATATGCGAACATAATCCTCTTCTCGCGGTGAATCGTCGTAGGGCTGCGATGAATGCGTTTGTAGCAACGTCGCTCACCAATTCGATGTGTATGGCCTTGGTAGCCAAACACACAAAAATTGCAAAGTACGCACTGAAGGTTTTGGCCCCCCGTCCTTTCCATGGCTTTACTTCGGGGCCGGTAGATTGCCCATCAGTTGGTGCGACGTTTTAGCTCTATACCGAAAGCAGATGGTGCAGCTATGTAAATATCCCTTAACACAATTTTTAAATTTAAGAATCCAGTACCTGTTAGGCAAGTATGCTGTGGCTTGCTGTAGTCCTCCATGAAACGTTCGCAGATGAGCTTCAGCAATCAAAAGCTTTGTGAAATGATGATTTCCTTTTAGTATGATTGGGTGTCGTTGATGAAATGGAAGATCCGCCTGTTGTAATCTACCCCCGACTCGCAAGATTCCATCAGAGTCCGTATAAGGGCAGAGCGAGCTTGGAGCTTTGGCTTTAACGTCGGGAGTGAACATGTCTGCCTGTACAAGCTTTACGGCGAACAGTGTGGCAGAATGAATTTCGACTGGAGAGAGTAAATTACATTTTCTCGACTCAAGTATGTTTCGTAAATTTGTTATAAATCGTTGACAGTACGCAATGATCCTTATAAGTTTTGTAGGATTAGAGTGTTTTGATATTAGAGTATAAAAACCGTTTGTTACCTGAATCCTCATGTGAGCTTTAATTGACCGTTTTTCCTCGTTTGTAGTTAAGCTCGTCGGTTGTTGTGGACATTGAAATTCCCAAGATTCTCGAAGAAAATCTGGCCCATTCCACCAAAGTCTGTTAGCATGTAAGGCATAAGGCGTTTTTCCTCTGGATGATATATCCGCAGGATTCATTTCACTGGGAATGTGCTTCCAGCTTTCTGGTTTCACCAGTCGTTGTATTTCGGCTACCGTTGTTAACAAAAGTGGCCCACTTGGTTGGAATAGCAGCAATCCATGATAACGCAATGGTTGAGTCCGTCCACGCATATTGCTTCACATCTGGAAAGCCTAAAACCTTCGAAGTATAGTCCAGCAGTGTTGCAAGAGTAACGGCTCCACAGAGTTCTAGTCGTGGCACTGTTTGGGTTTTTAATGGAGCGACTCTGGTCTTGGACATAAGCAACTGTACATGGATGACGTCGTTGGAATCGAGAACTCGAAGGTATATAGCGGCACCGTATGCCTTCTCGGAAGCGTCACTGAAACCGTGTAATTCTATTTCCTTAAGAGTGCTGTGAGTGTGGATTCATAGAGGGATACGGTTCTTTTCAAGTTGCGGCAATTCCTCATGAAAAGCGTTCCACTCCTTTTTCAACTCCAATGAAATAGGCTCGTCCCACTTTAGCTCGCTACGCCACAGTTTCTGCATCCAAATTTTGCCTTTCACGAAGCAGGGTGAAATCCATCCTAAAGGATCGAAGAGCTTAGCAATGGTGGATAGAGTTGTCCTTTTCGTTAGGTTAGCACCGTCGAGTTGGGTGTTCTGAAAAGAAAGCTATCGTCTACTGGAAACCACTTAATTCCTAGAGTGTTGACGTGATCTGGGGTCTCTAAGGGCAAAGAAAAGGCAATTTCCTGCTGATCTACAGGTATTTGATCCAAAACCTCGTTGGAATTGCTTGCCCATTTCCGCAGATTGAACCCTCCCGCGGCCAGCAAACTGTTAACTTCATCACGCCTCAACACTGTTTCCTCAACAGTATCAGCTCCAGCGAACAGATCGTCTACATAAGTGTCTTCCCTCACTATTCGTGCGTCCAACATTACTGTTTGGATTCGATATACCTTGATTGGATTGATCTCACAGTCACGCCAAACAATCATCTGGTAATAAGAGTCGGCTGAGCTGACACGGATTTGCCTGTACATTTTCTCAATGTCTGTTGTAAAGGTATATTTATGTTTTCTCCATCTTAATATAATTTCAATAATATCCGTCTGTTGTTTAGGTCCTGTCATTAAATGCTGGTTCAACGAAGTTCCGTCTGTAGTTTTGGATGCAGCATCAAAGACGACCCGGAGTTTTGTCGCTGAACTGGATGCTTTGGACACGGCATGGTGCGCCATGAAGTAGTGATAAGGAGTTTTGAGTACTTCGTCCTTGCTGACTTCGACTTCTTTCATATGTCCCAAATCTAAGTACTCTTTTATACATCTTTTGTACTCTAAGTGTATTGTAGGGTCATACCTGAATCGTCGTTCTAGTTGAGCAAACCTACGCAAGGCTCCTTCCCTCGAGGATCCAAGGCCAGGTCTGCTCCCTTCCTTAAATGCTAACGATACCTCGTATAGTTCGCTATCTAACCTTTTCGTCGTTGCCATGTAGAACTCCTCACATACTTTGCCCTCATATGTTTGGTGCGCCTTAAAGAGTGTTTCTTCCATCTCCCAGAAACGTTGAAGTTGCCGGCTGACATCAAGTACTTGAACGAAGTTCCTTGTAGTTCGACTGGGTTTTTGTACTTTACCCATCAAAATCCACCCAAGTGACACGGATGATTTCTGGAAGTGCTATCTCGGAGTAGATGTCGTTTCCTAATAGCAGATCGAAATCGGCGGGTTTATAATAGGTCGGGTCAGCTAAAGTTAATCTGTGTATGTGTTTCCACTACTTTGGTATTAGCTCCTGGGCCGGAAGAAGACCAGTCAGCGATTCAAATATTAAGGCTCGGTAGCTGGTTTCGTAGACCGAGTGCAGAGATCCTAACCTAAGGTCAACGTAGCTGTGACAAACTCCGCTGCTTACCTTCCCAACCCGGATACCTCAACTAAAGTTCGTTTTCCCTTCATACCTAATCTTTTGACTGCCCGATCAGTAATAAAGGTGGCCTCTGAGCCCGGATCTATCAACCCGCGGAGTGTAACGTCTATACCTGAAGAGGATCTTATTTTCACCAGTGCTGTTGCGAGTAACACGTCTACATGGGATTCTACTGCGTGACCTGTTGTGTGGGCTGAAAAGGGGTAGTGTTTAAGTGTACTGTAGATATATGGGATTGTGTGGGGGTGTATATGTGTTGGGTGGTGGTGACCGTATTAGGCGCTGCATGTGTTGTGTAGTGTTGGATATTTGTTGTGTGTGAATTGAATTGTGAGTGTGAAGGAGGGTTAATGTGTAAAAAGGAGTGGTGAAGCTGTTGGCAAAAGTAGCATCGGACTCTGCTGGGACACTGTTGGGTTGTGTGACTGTATGCCAGACAATTCTCGCATATGCCGATTTTATTCACTATATTCCTGCGAGACGCGATGTCCATTTTTAAAAATCGGTTGCAGGTCCGCAGTGAATGAGGCCCTTTATTGCACACTTTACAGCTGAACTGACTCTTTTGATTCTGCTTCAAGTAAAATGATTTTGTTTTTTTTAATGGTGCCCTAGAGATCCTACTGACTCCTATATCTTCCCGTTGACCAACTGCTTCCAATGTCCTAAACCTCGCTTCTAAAAATTCAGTGAAACTTTCAAACTTTGGTAATTCCTTATCTGTCCCTAGCTTTTTTTTCCCAAAATGGTTGTGTTATTGTGGGAAGTTTTTTCACTAAACAAAAGATAAGAATAACATCCCAGTGTTCCACCGGTACACCAAGATTTTTCAAAGCGTGTCGACATTCCACTGCTGTATCTAGCAATTTTTTCAGATGTGTAGCGGTCTCGTGGCTAATGTTGTCTTGTGCAAAAAAGATTCTCAGCTGTGCATTAACAAGGACACGTTTATGGTCATAGCGAGATGTGACAATGTCCCATGCTGGTTTATAGTTCCCGTTGTCAATAACAAAATGTTGAAGGAGACGCTCGGCTTCACCTTACATTTATAAACCTATTTGTTACTAATAACTTTCCTAAACCCAGGTCGAGATAATAAATCCCATGTGCGATTTTTGTAAGAACTACCTATCTCGTCTGCCATTGCTTCTTTCTATTTTGTCATCTCTTCGCAGGAAATAGCTTCTTTGTAACATTGTGGCTCTCCTTGCATAAAATACGCATGTTTTTCAACAAAATTACAAGTCCCTGGTGCAGTATCCTTTCTTTTGCGTAGTCGACTCTTCAACAGAATAGACTCGTTGAGGTCAAAAACCATGTCTATAGCGTCCTCCTCACCATATTGGTAATCCCCCTTTTCCACTCGTTCTCCCGTCCTTAAGTCAACATAGTCTAGTTTCGTGTACCAATAATAACATTTTCTTGTGAAAGATTATGGCGCTTGCTCATATGGATAACAGATGTACTTGGAGATTCATAGAAATCACTATTGGAAGCCTTTCTTGTTCACTATGCTGCTCCATTTCCCTAAAAATGACATCTCTGACGATTAACACTTTATTTGTTGCAGGTGTCCAGATTCGATTACCTTTGGATGTATCTGGGTATCCCATGAACAGTCTTTTTCAGCCTTTCTGTCCCATTTTTTGCATTTTTGCTTGGGAACATGTAACGTATAAATGCCTCAATACCAAAAGTTTTGACCTCCTCGACCATAACCTTTCCTCCACACCACATTTCGAAGGGGGTTTCACCGCCTAAAGCGCTGTCCTCAGTGCGGTTCCAAACGTATACAGCAGTGTTATCTGCTTCCGCCCAAAACCGTTTGCTCAAATCCTTTGCACTAAGCATAGCCCGAGCAGCTCCGACGACTGTGAGATTTTCTCGTTCGACGCTACCATTTTACTTCGGGGTGTAAGGAATATTTTTCATGGCGAATGGAATGTTTCCTTAGAAGCAATTTAACGCCGTCATTGACAAATTCCAAACCATTGCCATTGTTAAAACAACCGACTAAAGGGGAAATCCAAACAAAAAATCGTCGCCCAAATTTGGACCTTCGGAATGGACCGCCTCAGACATTATCGTGGCCAACATTTACATTATACCATTTTTAAAAAATAAATGCCATGAATTGTTCTTTTAACCGATAACAAAAGTTTTAAGTTTTATTTATTAAGATTTAAAAAAAAAATTAAAAAAACAAACGCCCCTTGTTTGTCGGTCACCAATACTAGAGATAGGTATTGTCTCTAATTGACTTTTTAACAAATTGTTTATTCACTTTTTACTTTTTTGTGCAGTGACTTGTAAATAAGAAATTGAAAAATAAAAAAATTAAAAAAAAATTGTGGGTGAATAATTGATGATTGGTTTCTCAGAGTTTCCCAAATTCATATTAAAATTGAATATCAAAATCTTACAGCTAGCATAAGGTCAATTTATTGAAAAGGTATGATGCGTTAGAGATTCCTCCATAATGATTCACCGGAAAATAACTTTAAGATAAGGAGCAATACAAAAAGCATATAATTCTTCATAATTTTGGACAAGGAAACTTTAAAAATCATATGTAAACAATGAAAATCTTAAAATATCCCATAGGGATAAGCACTCCTGCAATTATGACATTCAATATTTATACCTCTTTTCATACAAAATATAGTAAACGAAAAAATAATATACATACTCGTACATAACTACCGAAAATAAAACTGTAAACCATAACACTCAGCAGCTGTTTTAAACCAATCTTGACAGCTTCTGTCTTAAACTTAATAAACACAATCAAATCCTATAATGAATTTCTTTTATAAGAGTATTGATATTTGTCACAAATAGAAGTTAGACATACTAAAAAGTGATTTAGCAAGAAACTGCCCAAACCAACTTGATAAACGAACTAAGAAACTAACATAATAAATAATGTTAACAGTCTAATAGAAAAAAATAGTTCTTAAAAATAGACCAACCTTTTCGAACAGCTCTAAAAAATAAAAATGTAGTAGTTTTTAACATAACAGGAATTAGGATAAATACTCGTAAGGCAACCTTATTATAATGCTGAAGATTAATATAAAAATCGAAGATCAATATTAGGTTTGCGCAATATTCTTAGATATTATGAGATATTGTGTTTAAAAATAAAATTAAACTAACATGCAGTACTATATACATATTATGTAAAAGATGAAATGAAAAAGTAATTTCTACAGTAAAGGAAAACAAGGCTGGACAATTGAATAGCGAACCACGGAACCAAGTCAAACATTCTTTAAATAAAGTTCATAATAAAATTTGACTTTAAAATGATTAAAAGAATTAGCAATATTTAACCAAACAAAAAAACCATATAAAACATATAAGTTTATGTATATGGTATAACTTCTTTTTAATCTGACCGAAAAAAACTATTTTTGAAACCGCCAGAGAATGAAAGCTCACAGGTCTCATGATGTCTGCGAAAAAATATATATGCGAATACGGGGTGGCCAGAGCTAAAGAAATCTGTCAAACGAGGAGACTAATATATATCTAAAACTAATGGACGAAACAATTAAACGAACAATGGACAAATCGATAACT
Organism: Volucella inanis; assembly: GCA_907269105.1. Lineage (NCBI taxonomy): Eukaryota > Metazoa > Arthropoda > Insecta > Diptera > Syrphidae > Volucella > Volucella inanis. The sequence goes on along the minus strand of OU026153.1, from coordinate 113,094,513 downwards.
CGGCATCAACACACTGATAACGAAGACTTATTCCGCAATGCAACTATTCACGCACTGCACCGACATAAAAGGAAGTTGTTGTCAAGACTGAAAACCTTGTACAGACAGATATAACTCAAATATTAATTAAAGAAAATTATAGAAATTCTGTACGCTTATATTGAAGCAATAAAATTCGGACTGTAAACACCAGCAACCCAAACATTTTCTGCTAATAAATAAAACATAATAATAAATAAAACAACCAAAACGACCTTTCATGTCTTTAAATCGACCAAACAACGAACAACGAACAAATACTTGTATCAGCAGGCATAGATCCAAATGGGGCCGCTGGTTGTTAAAACTTGTTTGTGGTCGAGGATCCGATGGAGAAAGTAGACTTTTCAGGAAGTATACAAGGCGAATGACATGATTGGCCCGAAACACGACCCCGAAAATCAAGTCCTTGTGCAACATTTCTACCTTCGAAATGAAATAGTGAACTTCCGATTCGAGAACTAAGGTTTCACTCCGTTCAGTGACGAGAATATGCAAATTGTGTCATCACCGACAAACGATGTTGGAATCACTTAGAAGTAAATAAGAAACCAATGGGAGTCGATGAAATACCGAACATTGTGATTCGACACCTCCTACTAAAAGCGGTGGACAGTTTTACCACAGTGTTTAATAACCCAAAGAATGATTCCCATTATAAATTGCATTGAAAAACTGCGGTGGTACACCCCATTCCAAAAAGGAATAAAAATACTTCCAATCCGGCGAACCTTCGGTTAATAAGTCTTCTTCCAAACATCAGTTAGGTTTCGAGAAGATGATCAATAGAGTTCTGAATAAGTGGGTTTGGGACAAACATGTAGTTGCGTGTCATTCATGCAGCGATACTTTATTATTACAGGGATTCTCTTTCAAGCTGAACAGGTCGAGCATTAGTAAACCAGTGATGTATTTTTTTTTTTTAAGAACTTTACACTCAAGAGGGTATTACTACTCATTTTGGGGCACGCGTTAAGTTTTTTATAAAACTGGATAAAGAGAGAGAGAGAGAGAAAGAAAGATGTTTGGGCTCAGTGGTTATTTCGCTCCATGTGTGGCGTTCCAAATTTAATGGGGAGACGAGACTAAATGTAAATTGACTTGATGTTGTATTTAGGTAATCATTTATCTCACGAGATTATAGTTGCCTGAAAAAAAGTCTTTCGGGCACGGCTGGAATTGAACCCCGAGTTGTCCGATTGGGAAGCCAATACACTACCACTTGAGGCAGGGCCACCCACAAATTCTTTACAATATTTTAACAGATAGATAGTTCATCGTGAAAAATGGCGACGTGACGACACTTGCAGTGTCTTCTGGCCCATTCTGGTCGTTTTTCGATCAATGCATGGTTCAAATTATTTGATAATTTGTTGTCGATAGCGATCTGTATTAACGGTTTCGCCGGGTTTTAGAAGCTCGTGGTACATCACACCTTCCCGGTCCTACCAGACACACATCATTAACTTCTTGCCAAATCGATCTGGTTTTGCAGTATAATTTGATGGTTGTCCCGGATCAACCCATGATTTTTTCAGTTTAGAATTCTAAATATAAATCCATTTTTCATCGCCAGTAACAATTTGATCCAAAATTGTCTTTGAAGCAAAATTTCACAAGTGGTTTTTCGGTTTTCCATCTGTCTTTTATTCAATTCACGTGGCACCCATTTTCCAGGCTTCTAGATCTTTCCCATAGCCTTTAAACGGTCAGAAATTGTTTGTTTCTGACTTAAAGTGCATCCTTATCCAATATTATTTGCAATTTGGCAATTTCAAACTTTTTTGGTGGTCTTCCACGTTCTTCATTTCTCACATCAAAATCTTTTTTTTTTTTTAAATCTCGCGCGCGCACCAAGGGGATATGAATACCCTTTTACTGATTTTCCCCAGGGGGCGGGCGGTTGGTGTAGTAATTTGAAACTCAGGTGTATTAGGTTGCGATATTCTTCCCAGAGGTGGTTGTCAAACTGGACGGGACGAGCAAGTGCATCCTCAACTAGTGGGTCTCAGTACGTGGTAGTTATAAGTTCGTTACATTTAGCGCAGCCAGTAACCACTCCATTATCAGTTTTATGCCTTCATGTCAGAGTTGACGCCGACGGGATTCTCATATAACTACATGCAAATTCTACGAAAAGACTTTTCAGAGAATTGCCTCGCACGGGATTCGAACCCGCGACCCTCTGCTTGAGGAGTGTATACATATAACACTACACCACGGCCACCCCCGTGGTGAACCGTTGATAGATAGAGCATGATCACCATACCTCGACAAGCATTCGATTCGACTCTGCAGCACTTTTCTTTAAATGAAAACAAAAAATTAATGCTTTCCGCAAGTCATCATTTTCTGGTACAAAATTCGGCATCGTGTTAAAAGACGATGAAAAGATATGATGTTGTTTGCTCATGTTTGTTGATGTATACTAAATATGTTTGACAGATGTCATAGCAACCAAACAAAAAAAAAAAAAAAAAAAAAAATTAGGCCGATTCATAATAAATGTTCCCTATGGAGACATTTGTATCTTGACGCTCACTTCATACCGATACACTTGGCCTGGTATGTGTTACATTCAGGCGTTATATTCACCTTTTGCTTTATATGCAAATGTTCATTAAATTTATTGAAATTTCAGTTTCATTATGCCCTTGTGCTAGTTCTTCCATTCATAAAAACAACTTTATGTAATATTGAAAATTTCCATCTGCACCATCGATTTGCGAATCTAGCGGAATTTTATTCGTTGATTGTTTGAATAATTTTTTATTTATATTAAACTGATAAATTTTACAAATATTGTATGCTATTTTGTGAGTTTTTCAAACTTACTTGAGTTTTAAATATTTATTTACATACTTTTAACATACTACGCTTTCCAATCATCTCTTTTGACGAGTTTTTTTTTTAAAATATGGAATTTTTATTGAAATATGTTGATATGTTCAAATGCCCCTTTAAGTTTTAAAACCTAGTCAAATAGATAATATTACCTTTATTTCAACTAAAGCATACCATTTTTTTCTTTTATTAAACCAAGGTGTATCCAAATAAATTATTCATCTTCTTCATCTGAGCTTAAATTTTTTAAAAACGCAATACATTCTGGTTGGAGTGGGTTGCTTTTTCTAATAAGCAACATAACCGAAGTTTGTTTGAAAGATATGGATCTGAGGAAAGTAAAAATCTATTTATCACATCTCGATTTGAGTTTTGCGCGAAGACTTTCGACTGAAATGCTCACGGAAACGCCTTTATTTCTTCTAGCTTGTTTCCTGGGCAGACAACTGCCCAAGTAGTACAATAATATGTAAATTCAATAATTTGTTTTGAGTGCATAAGCACTTTATGTATGCTTGGAGACATATAATACCAAGAAAAATGTCCTTCGTTTCGCTTGCATAGCGTCCAAACTTTTCTGCATCGATTTCGTACTCACTTGATAAGACTGCAAGCAAAACTCGAAAATGTTTTATCAAACTAATATTTAGACTTGTTATATCTGCATTTACTTCAGGTTTTCGAAAGAACTTTCTAGCAGTGTTGCCATTATAAGTGTTTCCAGCAATTTGCTTCGGTATGCCAATTCGTTGCCAAGTTTGGGATTGTAAAAGTTTAGTTCTATTTGCCACGATTCTTTTTCTGTTGGGGAGTTTGCTTGCCACTTCTTTATATTCAATTTGTATAAAATGTGCAACAGACACTCAAAAGTCCGTATCCACGTTTGCAATGGCGAAATACCAAAGTTAAACATTTTTTCATCCGGCTGCCTTAATGAACTTTTGTAGGTGTTTTGAAAAGAGCTATATTGTGATAACGCATTTAAAACCTTGCCGTCTACTATTGTTATAAGAAAATCGTGTCTGCCATGTATTTCAAAACCGTTTAGTATCAAACTTGTTGTAAATAAGATCAGTGATTTCTTTTTTAAAATAAATTTTACCGACCTGCAGTACCTAGTGGAATTCGCCCTCGGCTTTTTCCGTATAATCTTTACAATAAAGTTTTATTTTTATTTTTATTTTATTTGAAGGTTGTCCATGATTTGCATTTGACTTGTTGAAGCAACTCCTTCAGTAAAGCCTTTTGACAGTTGAACATCCTCATTTAACCACATTTCATTGGCTTTTTAAAATTTTTGAAAATTTCGCCCATTTCGTTGCCACCTATTTAAAATTTTTGAATTTAATTAGCTCACATAGGTTTGGAGCACTCTAAGGACATTATCTGTGTCTACCAGACCAAATTCTTGCATAATAAAAACAGATCTTTTATTATTGTGATCCTCTTTCTAAGAGATTCTCCAAATACCAAAATTTGTTGAATTCTTCATTTTGCTAAATAGGCAATTAAAAAAAAAATTGTATGGGGTCAGCAACCAGAAGCAAAAAAAGTAAATGAATTCTGACACATAAAATACCAACGGAGATTTTAAACACAATACATAAGGATACCTTTTTAAAAGGGCTCACAAGCTCACAAAACACAAAAACAAACATTACTTTTGAGGTCTTCAAGCAAACCAAAACTTTTTTTAAGTTTGTAAATGCACAAAAACAATTTCTTACCTTGAGAACTAATAAGATATCAATCAAAAATAATAAAATGAATTGGATGAGCAAACCTAATAAGCCACTTAATCACGTAATTATAAACTGACAAAACAAATTCAGTCAGCTTTAATTTTTTTTTTTTTTTTTTTTTTTTTTACTTGAACCAAGCTGATGTTTGTGATGTTGTTGAACATCGAAATCTGAACTAACGAGGATTCTGCGTGAAAATCGGTTATTAGCAATGTTGGTGGCAGATCATCCGTAGAACCAGGCGCAGACGGTGGACGCATACTGAGATCGTTTGCTGCGTGGCTATTAGTGTCAATCAGTTGACGTATGTGTTTAAATGTACCGTGGGCACTGAAGATGTTGAGGACAAAGATGTTAATGCTGAATGATATTCTTGGAGGTTGATTGAAGAATCTTCATTACATCAGTGGGATCTGGACCAAAGGGAACTTTCTCATTAAAATTCGAATTTGATCTCGATTTGCTGCCAGAAGAGTTTTGTTTCCGAAACGAGCCTGAATGAAAGGAATTTCTACTGTGAGACTTTGTTAAATAACCCCCACTACTGGAATTTGTGAGGACTTTTGTGGAAAGATTCCCTGATGAGTTTGATTTTTGAAAATTATGCTTTGTTACATTTTGAGAGGAGGACGTAGATGATCTTTTTATTGGTAAAGATGGCTGAGTTGAGAAAGGAACTTTGCTTCCATTGGCTTTAATTTGGTATGCTTTTTCGGAGAATTGCTTCCTGCACTAGTAATTTCAAGCTTAGAACTTGTTATCTTTGATCTATTTCTAGAGCCGCCATTGTCCTTCCTCTTAATTTTGTTAATTGTTATTTCTATTCCATTCTTATCGGGTTTCATCAAATATTCTGGACCAGGTGTTCCTATTGTACCAGCCGTTGGTCAACCCAAATCGCTTAGTAATTTATTAGCCCCGGAAGAGTTCATTGACTTTGATATTAAATCCTCCGCTTGGTTTTGGGATGATTTGGGCTTACAAAATCTGCGTTTAATGAACCCTTGTGAACTTTTGTGTGATATGATCTTTCGTTGCAATAGCGGCCTTGTAGCCAAGGCTAGTGAAGTTTGTTCACTTTTAGAACTTAGGTGATAACGTCCCGAATTAAATTGGGGTCGGCTTTGCGATTTACGTACAATTGAGGCTGACTGGGGTGAATATTTTCGTGATAATGAATTTGGATTGGAGCAAATAACTTTTCGGGGAGACCCATAGCCGAATACTCACTTTCTTATTTTCGCTTTTTCTCGCTCTAGCAAAGTTCTTTGTCGTCTGTTGATCGTTTTCCCGAAACCTTAATTATTAGCGTTATAGTTATGGTTGTCGACAAAGGTGTTTGTGATGGCAATATCAATGGAATAATTTCGATACTAAACCGATTATCTAAGCTGGCAGGCGATGGACGGACAACACCTGAAGCACCAGACTCTATTAACGGTGATGTAAATTGAATAGGTGTTATACTCACAGTATTTTTATATTGGTTCTATTTTTCCAAATTTTTTGATATTTCTCTGCAATATCTATATTGTGATCGCGCTCGCTCTTGACAAGTGTATTGAAGGTGGACGACGATGATGCTGATGTCGATGTATTTGTTGGTATTAATGATGATAAATGTACAGCGACTCCGGAATCCACAGCAGCGGTCGAATTTGCGACAACTGCAGAAAATATTGAAACTTTCTAGGTGTTGCCGCATTGCGCTACTACTGACGAAGTGCCAAAAGAGCTGCAGTCGTTGCTGCTAATACCAGATTGGAATGTTAGATTACTCTTTGGGCTTTTACAAAAATCCTCCTGTTTTACTTCCCTTTCAAATTGCGGTAAAATGATGCCACTACAAATAGTACCACCGACACTCGTTGCAGAGGATAACTCAGGAAAACCGTCCGTTTTCCAGTGGTGTGAAAAAATGGACGATTTCCACCACCACCGCCGCCGTAATTCATATTTATCGAACCACCGCGATCAATGACACTTATCTTTCCTTTCCACACACTCGGCAGAGTAGAAGCCTTCATTTGTTTGCTTTCGGTGAAGAAATAGCAAGGTATCTGTCCTGCCAGATTGACAAAAAGTCCTTTCAAAGAATTCTGCAATTGGTTTTCAGAAGCGGTTTGACTGATTTGTTTTATGATGGAACGGTTTGCTTGAATCAGTAGTTGCAATAACACCATGATGTGGCTGTATTGGAAAAAGGCAACGTAGCATACTCTGACACACTCGCAGTGGCTTATTTAAAAATATTTGGAAATCCTTTTGAAAATTATGCGCTTGATAGAGAATAAATCCGTTTCCATTGCTTGTAGAGCCACAAATGCCTTCGTTTTAAATTTTGGCTCTGCATTGAGTTGATAAATCGGCAATAAACCCACCAAGTGTACTGTAAACTCAGCAAAATCGCCATGATTTAGACAGTTGACAAGTTCACTACATGACTACTGCTCAATCTTACATTCATGATGGACTTTTACATTCGTCAATGAAACGTCTGCATCAAGATATGAATAACCCCGACATGTCCTCAATAAACATTAGTCCCTGCTGACGCGAAAGGCTTTCCAAACGTTCGACTAAGCCCTGCCTGGAGGTCACCTTGATGCAATGTTGCACACTGTCTAGACATTTCTGTAAATTAGCTTTTTCGACGGCGTCCAACGCGTAGCTTTTTCAAGCATTGATAAACGCATAGCTTTAGAGAGCTCTAGAAAAGTCTTATGCTTCCGCTGTGATTGTTTATTCTTTTCAGCAGCGATGCCTAATGGACAAGGTGCTGCAGTGTCAGCAGGTGATGAATTTATGTTATTTAACTCACTGATGAAGATTCTTTTTATAATCAATACGTAAGCCTAGCAAATAATTTCTTAGGTGAAACTATTACTTTATTGTAACTCCTCCGTGTAGAACTAGAGTGTGACAGTAGATTGCTCTAAGCTTTCTCAAAAAACAAGTTATGGAATTTTACTTATGACAAATAATATTAATCGCTCGAAAAACATAACAAATTATCCTTAAAAGCTTTTTCCACGAACTTATGTTTTCATTTGAAAAAATAGGCTCTAAAGCCGCTGTTTAATTTATGGATACAGTTTCCTTCAAAAAACGTTATAGATTCAACAGTAGCAATCAACAAAGTTGGTCTCGACCAGTCAGCTATGTCACCTTTAAGCCAAATAGTGACCAGCTTTTCAGAGCGTAGAGTCTTCAAATTGTTAAACCGACATACCTCTGGTAACTAATTTCGCTGGGTTTTCAATATACGAAGCAGTGCTGCCAATTCATTACGTTTGTATGACACTGGATCTCCCTTACACGAATAAAAACAAACGCCTTTCATTGTCCTACGTCTCCACGAATATAATGTAAAGTTATTTGCGAATCAGTCTACATACAGATAAAAAAGTATTTTTTAAAAAAGGAGCACAACCTAGCAGCTAACTCCAGCTTCGGCAAGCTAAGATCATCTGTATAGCTTTCCTTTAAGGGAGCGACTCTCACCTTGGAGCATACAAGCCTCACCTACTCCTTACTTCTGAAATTCGCCATCCTTAGACCGCTCCAAAGGCCTTTCGACTTGCATCGGCAAATATATGCATTTCAGTTCCTTTGAAGTCGACACCTATGCCAAGCCATCTTGGGATGAGATCTTCACGCAGGTATTCCATTCTTTTAGGAACTCATCACCAATAGGCTCATCCCAGCTTCGTTTTCCATAGAAATTGGAAGAGGATCTTAAGCCGAGTAATGACTGGGTTCAATTAACTTAAAGGGTCATATATTCAGGCAATAACCCTCAATGCGTTGCGTTTGGTGGCTAATTCCATCTTCTGTAGGTCCTCTGATTTGATGTTATGAGTAAGTCCATCACTGGAAGCATTCCTCCTTGCACTCAAAACCGTTAACATGCAGTCAATGTTTTCGACCGCTAGAGATTTTTGCACGCCATCATCATTGCTTACCTACTTCTGAATTTTTATGTAGATGTATGTAGGTTCATAATTTCCATTGACTCCTTTCGAAACTCTTCTGCTTCAGCTCTACTAGGAACACTGGTAACCAAATCATCCATATAAAAAAATCAAGGGAGTAAAGGTAAAGCTTTTGGATATACAACTGACGTTATCTCTAGGTGTAAGTTCATTATTTCTGACAGCAGGAAAGGACCACACGTGTACTAAATGTAGCATATTTCTTGCGAAACTCCTGAATAGGCGGCAGCTTCGTTGAAAAAAGCACTTTATTATCAAACCATAGAAATCGGTAACGGTTACGATCTTTAACACCTAAACCGATTTGTAAAAACGCTTTCTCTATGTCAGCAGTCAAATATTTTTTAAAAATATCCGGAAGAAGATTGGAATCTGTTCATAAACAATCATTTAAAGAAAGTTTAACTGGAGCATGCGAAGAAGCATGGAAGACAATTTGAATCTTTGTAGCAGACGATAAACGGTTCAATGAGACATTTAATACACGTTTAAGGCATCAGCAATATAAGGCACTCGCTCAGCACCTATAGATTGAAACAATTCACGCATTACAGCATCGTACTCCAACAATTGCATGGGTTACCTCGAAATTCGCCTTATTAAAGAATGTAATCTGGATAATGCGTTCTCTCTACTGATTGTCAACTGGTAATTCAATTGCTTCAAGGGCGAAAATGCTTCGTATTTCGTCGAAATTTTACGAATACGTCTTCATCTCGGTGTTATAATTTTGGATGTCAAGTAACTGCATGTTCCACATACTTTCGAAAAGAGAAAAACAATCTTTTACAATCTTAAAAGGCATAAGGGCCCTGAAGTGACCATCAAAATATGGTGTCTATAGCCGTCAATCCACTGGCAAAACTTTAACCATATCCTCTGACAAACTTCCAATAATAATCTGCTGCGATCAATACACTCAAACCCTCCATTTGCTCAAGACAACTTACGTTCGAGTCAGCTAAGTGTCGGGAGCCGGAAACCTGTGCAGGCAACCACGCATGCATTAAACTAACTTTTTATTAATAACGCAGGTCTACAAATTTTACTCTTGGGGTATTTTGACGCGCTGATTACGAATATGTATAGTACTTGAATTTTTCCTATCACCCTCAGTTTTTTTTTTAAAAAAAATCCCTTTGTGTGAATTTTTTTTTTATAATCCCGCGCGCGCACCCTTTTACTGGTTTTCTCCAGGGTGCGGGCGGGTGGTATAGCAGTTTGAAACTCAGGTTTATTAGGTTTCGATATTTATCCCAGAGGTGGTTGTCAAACTGGACGGGACGAGCAAGTGCATCCTCAATTAGTGGCTCTCAGTACGTGCTAGTTGTTAGTTCGTTACATTTAGCCCAGCAACCACTCTAACATCAGTGTTATGCCTTCATGTCAGAGTTGACGCTGACGGGATTCTCATATAACTACATGCAAATTCTACGAAAAGACTTTTTCAAAGAATGGCCTCGCACGGGATTCGAACCCTCGACCCTCTGCTTGAGGAATGTATGTATATATCACTACACCACGGCTACCCCTGAATTCGTAAAAAAAAACCCAAATTTATTAAGCATTTATTTTATCACAATTAAGATACAATTACATGACTTAAAAACATTAAAATATTAAATACTTTTGTGGTATCTTGCTTTTTTTACACCGAAGCTTCGATTGTGAGATTTTCGCTAAAAATGTGATGTAGTACAGTATGGATTTCACAATATATGGAAAGTGTTAGTACTGTAAAAATAATGCATTCTAAATAATTATCTGCTAGGTGTCGAAAAAAGGGCATCACTAAAACTACTCGTATGATGTTAAGAGGGAGTGAATTCCATAGCATGAACAAAAAATTGCGTATTGATATGCAATACGCGGTACAATTAAAGATTGCGAGAAACTTAGATTGTCGTATAGATATTGAGACCGTTTGCTGGTTATTGTGTTTATTAACTTTATTAAGTATTTAATTGTGTAGTAGTCCAAATCTATGGTATATTAAGTATACATACATCTGAAAAGATTCTTTTCTTAATCAAATAAAACACAATTTTCTACGTTATAATAATAAAGGCACTTTATTTAAACGAATGCTCCGTACGTTTTAAAGTAACACAATCGAATCTTTCTGGCTTATAAGTTCATTTAACGGAAAGGTTGCCTTTAGGTGTAGTGAGTTTTAGGAGGGTTAACATATGAGTGGGACAGTTGGACATCTTTATTATTTGGGACATTAAAATTTTGGCGCCGACAACCCAGCCACGTTGATGCGTTGCAAATCGTCAATCGCCTTCACTAGGCAATGGTGCTATCTTTGTAATGAGACGTCGGTAGCTTCCGAAACTAGTCTTCAGCTTGACTACACGAAACATTCCGTCATCACCCTTGATGGTTTAGGTCACTCTTGTTAGTACCCATTGTAGAGCGGAACGTTGTCTTCGTGGACGATTACCAGACTTCCTTCCTTGATGTTGGGTTGGGCCGTTTACCACTTAGCTCGCACCTGGAGATTTTCGAGGTATTCTTTTAGCCATCTCTTTCAAAAATGTTGCTTTTCGTTGCCATCTGTTAAGATAAGAAAATTTATCACTTATTAAATTTGGTTGCTGGAATTAATTGATCGCCGATCCAATGAGGAAGTGTCCCGGAGTCAAAGCGCTAACATCAATGGGGTCTGACGACACTAAAATTATAGGTCTCGAATTTAGGATTCCTTCGATTTCAGCTACCGCCGTCGCCAGTTCCTCAAACGTCAACAATGCGCTGCCCAAAGTCTTCTGCAAAAAGGTTTTTGCGGACTTCACTGCAGCTTCCCAAAACCCCCCGAAGTGCGGTGCGCAGGGAGGTATGAACTGGAATTTAATATTTCATATTTAATTATTTAATATTTAATTTTCCTGAAGCAAAATTTAAAATATTGTTTTGATTAATGGTTTTATAAAATTTGTTGCGAAATTCCACTAGCTTTGTCTTAGCGCCCACAAAGTTTGTTGCATTGTCACAATAGATTTTAGTTGGACAACCTCTTCGCCCTATCAAACGCTTTAGCGCTGCTACAAATGCGTCCGATGTGAGATCGGAATCAACCTCTTAATGCACTGCCTTTGAAACAAACAGACAAAAACAGAAATGTAGGTCTTGTAAGGCTGTTTCCCACGAACTTCCCATGAAGTCAGGATTGGCCCACAGAAATCCACCCCGGAAATTGAAAAGGGTCGGTTGCGAGTTAATCGATCCATAGGTAAGTTCCCCATGATTTGCTTCAGTAGCTACGGCTTAAATCTTCTACAATAGATGCAATTATTTACGACCAGCCTTACTAGTTTTCTGCCCTCAATAATCCAGATCCGATCTCTCACGAATTTGAGTAAAGCCTGTAGCTCGGCGTGAACATACATAATTCATAATTCATAACGAAGGCATCATCTTTGGGAAGTAACATTGGAAACTTCCCATCATATTCGATGTCTGCATTACCAATTCGACCACCAACTCTTAGGATGCTCCAACCTGAACTCTCTTCGATGAATGGACACAAATTTCGAAGCTTTGCATTTGAAGCAGTTCCTCGCGCCTTTAATTCTGAAATATCCGCCATCAACGCCTGGTTGAGATTTTGCTGAAAGGTCCATGTTTAGCTTCCAATTTTTGAGAAGAAACAGACACTTTAAGACATATGCGACTATTCGTATAGTTTTTGTAAACGAGCTATGTCTGTAGAATATTTGTAAGAAGTTCACTTCTACCTTTTCGCAAATGAATACACTTTTTCTTCTCTTCTTTCGTTCCAATAACGGATTTTCTGCGTGGATTTCTGCCAGTTATTCGTTAGTTGTCCAGTAGATGCACCTCTTCCTTAGGAAATCAGGCCCCGCAAACCAAGATGAGTGTCGTAAATCCTCTCGAAATAAGATCTGCAGGATTGTTCTCGGACCTCACGTGTCTCCAACAGACACCTGCACTTAACAACTGTATGTCGCTTACTCGGTTTGCGACGAAAGTTTCCTAGACACCTGGAGATGCATCCATTCAGCACAGAACTATCGTAGAATCTACCCAAAAATTTGATTGAAAGTAAATTCAAAAGTCCCCTTTACTTTGTTCCAAAGCTTAGCTAACATATGAGCTGCACATAGCTTTAACTTTGGCAGTGATTGGATTTTGGCAGGTGCGACCTTTAATTTTTCAGCACTTAGATAAACCGAAACAACGCCGAATTCATCTTCGTCCCTTGTGTACAGGCAGTAACCGTAGGCCTTGGTCGACGCGTCGGAAAACCCACGAATTTGAACACTCCTACAATAAGCTTGATATATAAGTCTGGGAACCGATATACAGTTGAGCCTTTGCAAGTCAGTGGTATACTCCTTCTAACAGGATTCGAATTTGCTTGGTAAAGGATCGTCCCGGTCTAGCTTTTCTATCCACAACGATTTCAAAAATATTTTTGCCCTGACAACAACTGGACAAATTAAATCGAGGGGATCAAACAACCCACTCGCAGACGACAATCTGGCGCGCTTCGTTAGCTTAGACGATAAAATCGAGTCCTTATATGAGTACTAACAAATATCCTGTTTGGGATTCCATGAGATTCCAAGCGTCTTTGTGGTTTCCAGATCATAAATTTTAAAATCCACATTAGTTGATTCGATGGAAAAATTACCAGGTGCATTAGAATACCATTTATGGAGTTTAAAATTACATTTTTCAAGGATTGCAGTAACTTCTCGTTGAATCTGATTTAATCCATCAATCGCACTAGCTCCCATTAACAGATCGTCGGCATAAAAACCCTTCAGAACAATCTTTACCCCTACTGAAAATTTCTTCACGCATCTTAGGCCAATCTCAATGAGACAGCGCGTTGCGAGAAATGGTGCTGACGAAGTACCGTATGTGACGGTATTCAGCCGAAATGTTTTGATCACTTCCAGGGAGAGAAATATCTTTCTGGCTATTTCCAGAGATTTCCCAAGTTGAGCCGGACTATCTTTAAATGGAAGTTTTACCATATAACACATGGGCAGAAAAGTCAGAGCCGTTTTATTGTAAAACACTAAATTTTTGCAAATTTTAACTTTATTTATCAATATAGTTGCCTTCGAGGGCGATACACTCATTGAAACGATTTTTCGATACGAGTTTTGTAGTACGATTTTGGTTTAGCCTCAAAATAGGCTCTGTTTCGGCGATTACTTCTTCATCGGTCTTAAATCTCTTTCCAGCGAGCATTCTTTTGAGGTCAGCGAACAGGAAATAATCGCTGGGGGCCAAATCTGGAAAAAAAGGTGGGTGGGGTAGCAATTCGTAGCCGAATTCATTCAATTTTGCGGCCGTTTTTCTGCGATTTCGTCCTTCAAACACTCCAACAGCACAATGTAACAGTCGGTGTTGACAGGCTGCCCCTTTTGGAGATATTCGATGAAAATTATTCCATGTGTATCACAAAATACAGATGCCATAACCTTGCCAGCCGACTAGTTGAGTTTTTGGTCTTTTTGGACGAGGTTCGTCGCCTGCTCGCCACTCAGCTGACTGCATACTTGACTCTGGTGTGAAGTGATGGAGCCAAGTTTCATCCATTGTCACATACCGACGTAAAAAATTGGCTTCATTGCGGTTGAGCAGCTTTAAACACTCCTCCGAATCATCTACACGTTGTTGTTTTTGGTCGACTGTGAGCAAACGTGGCACCTTCTTTGAACAGACCTTTCGCATGTGCAAATATTCGTGTATGATATATCCAACACGCTCTTTTGATATCTTCAGAGCCTCAGCTATCTCTAACAACTTCCCTTTACGATCATTCGTAATCAACAAACAGTTAAACAGATCATAAACATTTAAGCGCTTAAATTTGTTGCAAACTGCAATCGAGTGATGTGAAGATTTGCAGAAATAACATGCAGAGTTCATAATTGGCAAGGAAGTATGTAATAGTCTTCGATGATTTTGCCTTGACTTCTGCTCAGACTTCCCATTTTCAGCAATTAAACATTTGGACTCCCTGCTCTCTAAGAAATGGCAACCCCTACTCAATACAATGCACATTCCGACCACTTCGGTAAGTTCGCATACTCTAAAGATTCGTCCCATTTAATTTGAGTCTTATTATCGACCTTCGACATCACTAAATATATTATGATTGCATAAGAAATGTCTTCGAGATTGCCTAAGAACGTTAAGGAATCAAAAAGTGCTGACACATTGTCGACGAGGCCTCTAACTTGAACCGACGACACACTCTTCATCTTCGGAAGGTCAAAAAGTTGCGAAATATGCTTTAAAAATATTAGGCCCTTATTGTCGTAACGCTCTTCGAGTCTCTTTAGCGCCTTCGGGTAATTTTCTTCCGAAATTTGAAACGCTTTTACTGTCCAAGCGCTTGCTCACTCAAGCACGAGACCAAAAGATTAAATTTTTCAATTCCTGTGAGCGACGAATCATTATGAACTAATGTCGTTAATGTTCCGATGAAATTTTTATAATCGCTATATTTGCTCGAAAATCTGGGCAACCTAAGTTGAGGAAGCCGCGAAATCGGCTACTGAGGAATAGCAAACTCTGCTTTCCCATCAACGATACTATTTTTGTTTTTGTTGCGCAATATAGCTCTTCTATCTCACCAAGGCAATTATCTGCTGATATTAACTCTTCTATTCGAGTTTGATAGCTTAGCGCTTGCTTAAAATAGGATTCTACGATAGTGGCTCCTTTCGAGTCTATTATGTTTTTACCCTTTGAAGAAGCCCTACTGGTTTTCAACGCATTCAATGAGTCCAACGATGTTTCTGCTTCCACCAACATAGTGGCCTTTTTTTTTTTTGTTTGCCTTTTTTTACGGACAGCTGATTGTCAATACAACAAAAGCTTTCCCTTCCTCAACAGGCGGCGGTGACAAATAGCTTAAGCAGCGAAAATTATACCAATTGGCGAATCGACGAAAAATTAAAAATCGAGTAAAGAGAAAGTACAAGATTTCTAATGCAGCAAACCAACTCCAACAGCACGAACCACTACGAAACCGATGAGCCTTAGAGATTTTTCTTCCTGTCCACTGCAGCGGGCGACAATAATTTTTTCCACAGCGAATGCTCTCACTTTTGACGTTGGCGATGCGAGATGCGATGAATGCGAGATCTGATCAGACGAATGTGAGGCGGAAACGTTCAAGCGAATTGCAAAGACGTACATGCATGTTCGTACGGGCATATGTGTTAGGCACGATGTAGCAAACTCAACATACGGTGACGATTTCAATACAACTAGAGAATTTGTCTATGCAATGAAAGGGTTAAGGGCAATGATTATGAGCTCGATGACTTCTAGCGGACAACAGTTTGGCGATTTGTCTAAACGGAGTGCTTTTATTTTGTAAAGCGAAACAAAACTAATACTCAGCGTGGGGAAATTATGCAAATTGCGAAGAATTGCAATTAAGATGAGTCGAATGCAAATTCCCCTTTGGTGTGACGAATGGTTTAATACGAGTATGAGCGAATTTAATTGCAAGTTCCTCAATTATTAAAATAATCAGTGCATTTCATGTAACTTGTGGGTGTCTTATATGATTTAAATTTGAAAGAATCGTAGTTGCAATTAACGTAGCGAATGTCTCTGGTGTTCAATTTCCACAAATATAGGAAATGATACGGACAATTAATTGTATGAGAGTGACGAATAACGAAAAAGCTGTGATGGATTTTCCTTCACACAATATTTGTGGAGTATTTAAATTTGTATGTTCGATCTTAACGAATGACGGTCGATTCGAAAAAATTTTGATCTAAATAATGATAGTGTGGTTTAATAAACATAAGAACGATACAGACTCACCAATATGTTTTAGCTGTTCCTGTTGCAGCATAGTCTATAGATGTATGTTTGATGCCGTTTTAAAACTAAATTTGAATTCTTAGAACTTTGTCCATTTGTTCTTTTCCCCTAAATTGTCACTGTCTATGAAGGAATTAACTATCCACTTCGTCACTCAATGTTAAATGCTTATTGTTCAACAAAATGTCCTGTCACCGTCTCCACGTAAAGATTCTTTTCCTAATCAAATAAAATACTACTTTTCTACGTTATAATAATTAAGGTACTCCGTACGCTTTGAAGTAAGACAATCGAATCTTTCTGGTTTGTAAGTTCATTTAAAAGAAAGGTTGTCTTTGGGTGTGGTGAGTTTGGGGAGGGTTAACAAATGAGTTGGCCATCTCTATTATTTGGGACATTCAAATTTTGGCGCCGACAACATCTAAGGACACGTTTGATTTACGCTGGCACAGAAGCGTAACGTTTCAGGCCATATACGTAGCGTACAATATTATTAAATGCAACCTTAAGTAAGAGCACTAGTACAACAAAAAATCTCGCAGCCGTATGTTATCAGAAGAATTATTAAAATCATCACCAACAGTATCTTCGTTTTAACTGGTGTGAAGCTTTAAGATTGAGACAAATTTCTTAGACAGCCTTATATTTTTCTGATAAATGAACGGATATGGTCGTCCCAATTTAATGATAAACTAAACCAGACGCCGAGATTTTTAGCCTTGCTTACAAATTCAATTGGTATATTTCCAAGCTGAACAAGAAGGTGACTAGTTGGGATAATACCATTTCGAATTATTAATAAGCATTTCCTTTTTGTCGGATTGAATTGCAAGTAGTTTTCCTCTGGCCAACATTGAATTCGCTTAAGGACATGACTAAATAGTGAACCATGTGAATTGTGATCATGGTGAACATAACCCGCAAATATGTGAAAATTGCAGTTGTTTATAACATTAAGAAGATCGTTTATGAAAATTGCAAAAAGCAAAAGTCTTAGTATTGATACTTGTGGAACACCTGCTAAAATTTCAACAAAATCTTACCTAAGACTGTTCGCGAAAACTGATTGTTTTTTTCAACTAGGAATGAGCGCATGAAATTACCGGCTGATGAGGAGAAGTTATATAAGCGGTGTCAAAAGCCTTAGAAACATCTAATGGTGCAAGGAGTATTAGTAATTTTTTGTCAATGGCAACTCGAATGTCGTCAGATAGCTTAACAAGAGCTGATGTACAACTGCGGTGCTTTCGGAATCCTGATTGATAAGCACTAAGAATTTTTTTCATGCTGTAGAAAATTAAAAATTTGTAGGTGTATAATTTTTTCCAAAACTTTCGATAATTCGATAAAATATGAATTAAGAAAGTGAAGTTTAATGCTCATCGAACATCCCATTTTTCCGAATGTTTTAATCATTTTCTTCACAATTTCCTCACAATTTGTACATTTATGATTTCCTAGAAAATGTCTCACCACTTTCTTAAAAGATTTCCAAACATCTAATTCAATTTTACTAAATTTTTTCATCGAAAGCTCTATGTTTCATCAATTTTCTTAAGTCCGGGCCAACGAAAATACCTTCCATTCAGTTTAGTTTCAGATAAAGATGAAAAATTTGTTGTAGACATTTAAAACCTTCTCCTTCTTTGTTCAGCGCCTTCATAAATTGTTATATTATCCCCATTTTATGTGTAAACAGAGTAGCAAAACTTTTCCCGGGGGACATTTTTGGTGCAAGAGACTAGCTTAGTCCTCGGTGGCCAGTCTTTCTTCGTCCAATGTTGTCCTCTATTTCGACTATCCTACTCGCAGAGAAAGCAGGGGTACTTCGTATAGCCACCTTGTAGATCGAGCAGCGTATTTAAAACTTTCAGATCTCCACAGACCATCCAACTTTGTTCTACGTAATTTATTTTATCCAAAACTTTTTTCAAATTGTCGTAGCATTCCTTCAAATGTACAGAATGGGCAACTGACATTAAAGCGTATTATTGCCATTATGCAAAAGGACTGCTTTTAAACTTCGTTTTGATTTGTGTATGAACAATCTCCATTCGTTCGCGTCATATTCGATGTTAAACATTTTCACAAAGCCAGAAATGTCTTCGTAACAAACTAGATCAAGATCTTCAGCAAAATATGATACTAAGTCCTTTTCTCTGTTGCGATACCAAGAAAGAAAATGAAGCTATAGGAGCAATCATATTCTTTTCCGATAGTCTTGATTCGAGGAGCTCAGCTGCACCTTTTGGCAGATTTATATCTCTCGTTCTAGTTGTAAATAAAAATTGTGTTCCACATGTACTTAACTTAAATTCAACGTTAGGTTGAGATACCTCTTAGTCATCTCTGTCGCTATCTTCAGCTGGCAATGATTCCAAGTATGGCAGTGATGGCTGTGCAACATTCTACTCACGATGCACAGCGATTGTTACTGATCGCAATGTTAAATATGCCAAGTCCTTGCAGCAACCAAACTAACAGTCTTCAGTGTGATTCTGATAGGAGATCAAAGGTATTGTTCTCTCCATTTTACCACTTTCGAAATTCACGAACGCATGTCGTAAAACATTCATGTGGGACCCACTGTTCATCTTAATTGGCTGATAAGAGGCCGAAATACATATTATAAACGTTACTTATGAATTTGTTAATGATATGCTGCTGTTTTCTCAGCATAAACTGTCCACAAATGTAGAAAAAAATTGTCCGAAGTGCTTAAACACTTTCACGATGACAATTTCAAAGTTCAACATTTTTTTGATAATGAGGGTATGTCACTAAGTTTATTAAGTTATATTTACCTTATTATTTAGAAGAATTTAGTCATTATTGTCACACTCTTCCGTTTGTATTTTGTTTAATAAGAAACGATTATAATAAAATATTAATTAATAACTAGGAATACCTAGGTAATTTTGGCAAAAAACGATACTAAATAATCGTTTTTACCTAATCATCGAACTTGTCAAGTTCTAGTGGGTAAGGTCAATGAATCTCGAGAAATTTATCCAGACGAGTCCTGAAACCAAAGGATTCTCCCTCCTCCATTTTGCCCAACCACCCGTACTATCCATTTTTCCCTGGGCTGGATCAATGTGTCATACTACCCGCGCCTAGCATCTCTAAAAATAGCTCAGTCGCAAAAGGAGTAACTAGATACCTGGCGACCTCCGGTAGCGGTAGCTAGGCTTATCTGTATACAGCGGATCTCTGTACAGATGGACCACCCTTTCTCCGCTACTCGTGGAATTTACAATAGACACATCCCCAAAAAGGTATATACTCCTTTAATACCGGGCAGTAAAAGGGTGGCTGCAACGACTACCGACAAGGCTCCTGCATTTTCTATAGAAGGTGCATGTGGCAGGCCATGAGGCACCATCCTCAAAAGGCAAACACAACGAGCCTTAAACCAAATTCCTAAGGAGAAATAAGACTGTGGTAAGCCGTGGTACTATCTCCTTCTCTAGCCCTAGCAGCAGCAAATTTGTGGCAGGCCACGCACTTGCCACTGCTACAATAACTCCTCCCTCCAACGAGGAATCAGGCGTTCAGCCACATCGGCAGGTCCTCTACTCAAGGCGCCGAAATGAACCACGCATTACTAAAGCCTTCCATCTATTCAGGAGGTGAAAAGAAGTGCAAAAATCACTAGCAAGATTAAATGGGCTAACAAAAGCCTTAATGACGGACTGTCCTTTGCTACATCTACTCTCAAAACGCTAAAGGACTGTTCAAGCGCCAGAGATCGTTGGAGGAAGCTGTGCCGGTCCCCAAAAGGCCCAAATCCGAGAATACCCTTGGGCCATCCAACACCACATCTCTGAGGTCCTTTAGCGAAGTCCTAAAAGACGTTATGACGCATTAACCGACGGATTGATCGGTCAAGCTGAAGCTTTCGTGCAACTTCTTGGTCATTATGCAGGAAAACTCCCGATCACCTTCCATCACAAGCGACGCTGGCTGACACCAAGGCCATGTCAAGCTCATCGCATGTGCCAACCAGAGATCTCTTGATGTTTTCAAAAAAGCAATAGGTAGTTTAGGAGAGATTCGGCTAGGTGCAAGGCTCGAAGTTGTGCCTAGGGAGGATATCCCTAGCAGACCTAGAACCCGCACTTGGATTCCAATCGAACCCTCCGACGGTTTCTCCAGATTATTCTCCACCACTCAAAAAATGATTCGGCCGCACTTATTCTGCGTCTCTTCCTGATTCAACCTTGGGGCAAAAAAAATCCGGACTGGTGGACTTCAGCACCAGGGTCGCTTAGAAACACCTGCAGAAAACTTTTCAACTTTGCAAAAAGCACAAGAAAAGTGACTGACTGGGACTCATACAAGGAATCCCTTAAAATATATATAAAATAAATGAGGAAAGCAAAGCGTCAATCTTAGAGATCATTCTGTGACTACTGTGATACTCAACTTGCTACTGGATACCTTCCAGGTAGTTCCTCATTCGTGGCGAACAGTAACCAAAACAGGACTACTGCAACCGTGAACAAAATTTATGGTCTGATTATAAGAGACAAACTGCTTTGAACGCTGCATAGCTTCAATCCATACAAATCTACGGGTCCGAAAGGTGTAGTACCGGCCAAACTACAAGGGTCCTCAGATATTATCTTGCCCACGCTAATGAATGTCATGATTAGCTGTGTAGAGTTGATCCACGTTCCACTGTCATAGAAAAGTTAATCTATGTAGTTTTCATTCCCAAGGCCGAAAAATGCTCTCATTATTTCCCAAAGGACCTCAGACTTATAAGTCTATAATCTTTCCTTCTGAAAACTCTAGAACTACTTATTGATATCTATTTCGAGCTAAAATTGATCCAAGACTTTTGTCAACGGCTTAACGGAAACACTCTACCACTTCTACCGGAAAAGGGTAACATAGGTATACCAATCGCTACGTGCAAGTTATTTTTTTGGCTGGATGCTAATAAAAGAACAGACCTTAGATAGACCGGTAGGCCAACATGTCTAGCGAATAAACAGATCTGGCCAAAGCTGGATCTTCTTCAAAGCTGGGTCTTCTTCAAAGCTGGATCTTCTTCAAAGCTGGATCTTTTCCAAAGCTGGATTCTTCTAAATAGGAAACATCTCAGCGCCATCATAGGTGTCAACGATGACACTGCTTTAGGCAAGCATACAAAAAAGCTTGGCGCTTTAACAAATGATTTCTGCAGAAGCTGCATGGACGAGGAGGAAGAGGAGAAAGTCCTCCGCCTTCTCTGCACATGTCCAGCTTTCTCCCAGAGAAGAAAACTCCACCACGTAATCAGCGCTCCAAAATCTATCCAAATCAATAATCAAAACTAAAAGGGGAAAACGATTCCAGGCCTTTGTAATTTAACTGTTTTTAATTTTCCACAAATTGGAACTTCAATGCTACCGAATGGAATGACATCAATATTGACAAATCCAAGGGTGGGCAGCTTTCATTTGTTGGCAGTGAACAAATAGTTGGCAATAGTTGTTATTGTTAACCGCGAAGATATGAAAACATAATGTTAGTTCTTGGGGACTTGCTATAAGTACCGGAAAAGTTGGACGTAAGCAGAAATGCTTAAGGAAAAGGGCATCGGTTAGCCTTGAAAGAAAGTAAAACACTCTACTTACATATCTTTGACAGTCGAATACCTCTTTAAACAGAGACGAAGTACTTGGGCATTCATCTACACAATAGATTGAAATTTTACAAACACGTAAGGAAAGTTCTGAGCAAAGCAAAGGTAGCTACGTCCATATTGAAGCAGTTGCTTTAACGTACTAAACTGGTACTACATAAAACCTTTATTAAACCAATCAACATATCACCTTCGGTACCGAATTAACTTGAAGATTTTGAAATAAAAATAAAATAAAAAATGGTTTTCTAACAAGATTTCTTACAATTTGACTCGAGTAACACCACTTATGGCTAACATGACCATCCACTTGCAGAAAAGACTGCAATTTAGCTAAACAAACAGTTAAACAGATCATAAACATTTAAACGCTTAAATTTGTTGCAAACTGCAATCGAGTGATGTGAAGATTTGCAGAAATAACATGCAGAGTTCATAATTGGCAAGGAAGTATGTAATAGTCTTCGATGATTTTGCCTTGACTTCTGCTCAGACTTCCCATTTTCAGCAATTAAACATTTGGACTCCCTGCTCTCTAAGAAATGGCAACCCCTACTCAATACAATGCACATTCCGACCACTTCGGTAAGTTCGCATACTCTAAAGATTCGTCCCATTTAATTTGAGTCTTATTATCGACCTTCGACATCACTAAATATATTATGATTGCATAAGAAATGTCTTCGAGATTGCCTAAGAACGTTAAGGAATCAAAAAGTGCTGACACATTGTCGACGAGGCCTCTAACTTGAACCGACGACACACTCTTCATCTTCGGAAGGTCAAAAAGTTGCGAAATATGCTTTAAAAATATTAGGCCCTTATTGTCGTAACGCTCTTCGAGTCTCTTTAGCGCCTTCGGGTAATTTTCTTCCGAAATTTGAAACGCTTTTACTGTCCAAGCGCTTGCTCACTCAAGCACGAGACCAAAAGATTAAATTTTTCAATTCCTGTGAGCGACGAATCATTATGAACTAATGTCGTTAATGTTCCGATGAAATTTTTATAATCGCTATATTTGCTCGAAAATCTGGGCAACCTAAGTTGAGGAAGCCGCGAAATCGGCTACTGAGGAATAGCAAACTCTGCTTTCCCATCAACGATACTATTTTTGTTTTTGTTGCGCAATATAGCTCTTCTATCTCACCAAGGCAATTATCTGCTGATATTAACTCTTCTATTCGAGTTTGATAGCTTAGCGCTTGCTTAAAATAGGATTCTACGATAGTGGCTCCTTTCGAGTCTATTATGTTTTTACCCTTTGAAGAAGCCCTACTGGTTTTCAACGCATTCAATGAGTCCAACGATGTTTCTGCTTCCACCAACATAGTGGCCTTTTTTTTTTTTGTTTGCCTTTTTTTACGGACAGCTGATTGTCAATACAACAAAAGCTTTCCCTTCCTCAACAGGCGGCGGTGACAAATAGCTTAAGCAGCGAAAATTATACCAATTGGCGAATCGACGAAAAATTAAAAATCGAGTAAAGAGAAAGTACAAGATTTCTAATGCAGCAAACCAACTCCAACAGCACGAACCACTACGAAACCGATGAGCCTTAGAGATTTTTCTTCCTGTCCACTGCAGCGGGCGACAATAATTTTTTCCACAGCGAATGCTCTCACTTTTGACGTTGGCGATGCGAGATGCGATGAATGCGAGATCTGATCAGACGAATGTGAGGCGGAAACGTTCAAGCGAATTGCAAAGACGTACATGCATGTTCGTACGGGCATATGTGTTAGGCACGATGTAGCAAACTCAACATACGGTGACGATTTCAATACAACTAGAGAATTTGTCTATGCAATGAAAGGGTTAAGGGCAATGATTATGAGCTCGATGACTTCTAGCGGACAACAGTTTGGCGATTTGTCTAAACGGAGTGCTTTTATTTTGTAAAGCGAAACAAAACTAATACTCAGCGTGGGGAAATTATGCAAATTGCGAAGAATTGCAATTAAGATGAGTCGAATGCAAATTCCCCTTTGGTGTGACGAATGGTTTAATACGAGTATGAGCGAATTTAATTGCAAGTTCCTCAATTATTAAAATAATCAGTGCATTTCATGTAACTTGTGGGTGTCTTATATGATTTAAATTTGAAAGAATCGTAGTTGCAATTAACGTAGCGAATGTCTTTGGTGTTCAATTTCCACGAATATAGGAAATGATACGGACAATTAATTGTATGAGAGTGACGAATAACGAAAAAGCTGTGATGGATTTTCCTTCACACAATATTTGTGGAGTATTTAAATTTGTATGTTCGATCTTAACGAATGACGGTCGATTCGAAAAAATTTTGATCTAAATAATGATAGTGTGGTTTAATAAACTTAAAGAACGATACAGACTCACCAATATGTTTTAGCTGTTCCTGTTGCAGCATAGTCTATAGATGTATGTTTGATGCCGTTTTAAAACTAAATTTGAATTCTTAGAACTTTGTCCATTTGTTCTTTTCCCCTAAATTGTCACTGTCTATGAAGGAATTAACTATCCACTTCGTCACTCAATGTTAAATGCTTATTGTTCAACAAAATGTCCTGTCACCGTCTCCACGTAAAGATTCTTTTCCTAATCAAATAAAATACTACTTTTCTACGTTATAATAATTAAGGTACTCCGTACGCTTTGAAGTAAGACAATCGAATCTTTCTGGTTTGTAAGTTCATTTAAAAGAAAGGTTGTCTTTGGGTGTGGTGAGTTTGGGGAGGGTTAACAAATGAGTTGGCCATCTCTATTATTTGGGACATTCAAATTTTGGCGCCGACAACATCTAAGGACACGTTTGATTTACGCTGGCACAGGAGCGTAACGTTTCAGGCTATATACGTAGCGTACAATATTATTAAATGCAACCTTAAGTAAGAGCACTAGTACAACAAAAAATCTCGCAGCCGTATGTTATCAGAAGAATTATTAAGGTCTTCACCAACAGTATCTTCGTTTTAACTGGTGTGAAGCTTTAAGATTGAGACAAATTTCTTAGACAGCCTTATATTTTTCTGATAAATGAATGGATATGGTCGTCCCAATTTATTGATAAACTAAACCAGACGCCGAGATTTTTAGCCTTGCTTACAAATTCAATTGGTATATTTCCAAGCTGAACAAGAAGGTGACTAGTTGGGATAATACCATTTCGAATTATTAATAAGCATTTCTTTTTTGTCGGATTGAATTGCAAGTAGTTTTCCTCTGGCCAACATTGAATTCGCTTAAGGACATGACTAAATAGTGAACCATGTGAATTGTGATCATGGTGAACATAACCCGCAAATATGTGAAAATTGCAGTTGTTTATAACATTAAGAAGATCGTTTATGAAAATTGCAAAAAGCAAAAGTCTTAGTATTGATACTTGTGGAACACCTGCTAAAATTTCAACAAAATCTTACCTAAGACTGTTCGCGAAAACTGATTGTTTTTTTCAACTAGGAATGAGCGCATGAAATTACCGGCTGATGAGGAGAAGTTATATAAGCGGTGTCAAAAGCCTTAGAAACATCTAATGGTGCAAGGAGTATTAGTAATTTTTTGTCAATGGCAACTCGAATGTCGTCAGATAGCTTAACAAGAGCTGATGTACAACTGCGGTGCTTTCGGAATCCTGATTGATAAGCACTAAGAATTTTTTCATGCTGTAGAAAATTAAAAATTTGTAGGTGTATAATTTTTTCCAAAACTTTCGATAATTCGATAAAATATGAATTAAGAAAGTGAAGTTTAATGTTCATCGAACATCCCATTTTTCCGAATGTTTTAATCATTTTCTTCACAATTTCCTCACAATTTGTACATTTATGATTTCCTAGAAAATGTCTCACCACTTTCTTAAAAGATTTCCAAACATCTAATTCAATTTTACTAAATTTTTTCATCGAAAGCTCTATGTTTCATCAATTTTCTTAAGTCCGGGCCAACGAAAATACCTTCCATTCAGTTTAGTTTCAGATAGAGATGAAAAATTTGTTGTAGACATTTAAAACCTTCTCCTTCTTTGTTCAGCGCCTTCATAAATTGTTATATTATCCCCATTTTATGTGTAAACAGAGTAGCAAAACTTTTCCCGGGGGACATTTTTGGTGCAAGAGACTAGCTCAGTCCTCGGTGGAAAGTCTTTCTTCGTCCAATGTTGTCCTCTATTTCGACTATCCTACTCGCAGAGAAAGCAGGGGTACTTCGTATAGCCACCTTGTAGATCGAGCAGCGTATTTAAAACTTTCAGATCTCCACAGACCATCCAACTTTGTTCTACGTAATTTATTTTATCCAAAACTTTTTTCAAATTGTCGTAGCATTCCTTCAAATGTACAGAATGGGCAACTGACATTAAAGCGTATTATTGCCATTATGCAAAAGGACTGCTTTTAAACTTCGTTTTGATTTGTGTATGAACAATCTCCATTCGTTCGCGTCATATTCGATGTTAAACATTTTCACAAAGCCAGGAATGTCTTCGTAACAAACTAGATCAAGATCTTCAGCAAAATATGATACTAAGTCCTTTTCTCTGTTGCGATACCAAGAAAGAAAATGAAGCTATAGGAGCAATCATATTCTTTTCCGATAGTCTTGATTCGAGGAGCTCAGCTGCATCTTTTGGCAGATTTATATCTCTCGTTCTAGTTGTAAATAAAAATTGTGTTCCACATGTACTTAACTTAAATTCAACGTTAGGTTGAGATACCTCTTAGTCATCTCTGTCGCTATCTTCAGCTGGCAATGATTCCAAGTATGGCAGTGATGGCTGTGCAACATTCTACTCACGATGCACAGCGATTGTTACTGATCGCAATGTTAAATATGCCAAGTCCTTGCAGCAACCAAACTAACAGTCTTCAGTGTGATTCTGATAGGAGATCAAAGGTATTGTTCTCTCCATTTTACCACTTTCGAAATTCACGAACGCATGTCGTAAAACATTCATGTGGGACCCACTGTTCATCTTAATTGGCTGATAAGAGGCCGAAATACATATTATAAACGTTACTTATGAATTTGTTAATGATATGCTGCTGTTTTCTCAGCATAAACTGTCCACAAATGTAGAAAAAAATTGTCCGAAGTGCTTAAACACTTTCACGATGACAATTTCAAAGTTCAACATTTTTTTGATAATGAGGGTATGTCACTAAGTTTATTAAGTTATATTTACCTTATTATTTAGAAGAATTTAGTCATTATTGTCACACTCTTCCGTTTGTATTTTGTTTAATAAGAAACGATTATAATAAAATATTAATTAATAACTAGGAATACCTAGGTAATTTTGGCAAAAAACGATACTAAATAACTAAAAATCCGTTCTTACCTAATCATCGAACTTGTCAAGTTCTAGTGGGTAAGGTCAATGAATCTCGAGAAATTTATCCAGACGAGTCCTGAAACCAAAGGATTCTCCCTCCTCCATTTTGCCCAACCACCCGTACTATCCATTTTTCCCTGGGCTGGATCAATGTGTCATACTACCCGCGCCTAGCATCTCTAAAAATAGCTCAGTCGCAAAAGGAGTAACTAGATACCTGGCGACCTCCGGTAGCGGTAGCTAGGCTTATCTGTATATAGCGGATCTCTGTACAGATGGACCACACTTTCTCCGCTACTCGTGGAATTTACAATAGACACATCCCCAAAAAGGTATATACTCCTTTAATACCGGGCAGTAAAAGGGTGGCTGCAACGACTACCGACAAGGCTCCTGCATTTTCTATAGAAGGTGCATGTGGCAGGCCATGAGGCACCATCCTCAAAAGGCAAACACAACGAGCCTTAAACCAAATTCCTAAGGAGAAATAAGACTGTGGTAAGCCGTGGTACTATCTCCTTCTCTAGCCCTAGCAGCAGCAAATTTGTGGCAGGCCACGCACTTGCCACTGCTACAATAACTCCTCCCTCCAACGAGGAATCAGGCGTTCAGCCACATCGGCAGGCCCTCTACTCAAGGCGCCGAAATGAATCACGCATTACTAAAGCCTTCGATCTATTCAGGAGGTGAAAAGAAGTGCAAAAATCACGAGCAAGATTAAATGGGCTAACAAAAGCCTTAATGACGGACTGTCCTTTGCTACATCTACTCTCAAAACGCTAAAGGACTGTTCAAGCGCCAGAGATCGTTGGAGGAAGCTGTGCCGGTCCCCAAAAGGCCCAAATCCGAGAATACCCTTGGGCCATCCAACACCACATCTCTGAGGTCCTTTAGCGAAGTCCTAAAAGACGTTATGACGCATTAACCGACGGATTGATCGGTCAAGCTGAAGCTTTCGTGCAACTTCTTGGTCATTATGCAGGAAAACTCCCGATCACCTTCCATCACAAGCGACGCTGGCTGACACCAAGGCCATGTCAAGCTCATCGCATGTGCCAACCAGAGATCTCTTGATGTTTTCAAAAAAGCAATAGGTAGTTTAGGAGAGATTCGGCTAGGTGCAAGGCTCGAAGTTGTGCCTAGGGAGGATATCCCTAGCAGACCTAGAACCCGCACTTGGATTCCAATCGAACCCTCCGACGGTTTCTCCAGATTATTCTCCACCACTCAAAAAATGATTCGGCCGCACTTATTCTGCGTCTCTTCCTGATCCAACCTTGGGGCAAAAAAAATCCGGACTGGTGGACTTCAGCACCAGGGTCGCTTAGAAACACCTGCAGAAAACTTTTCAACTTTGCAAAAAGCACAAGAAAAGTGACTGACTGGGACTCATACAAGGAATCCCTTAAAATATATATAAAATAAATGAGGAAAGCAAAGCGTCAATCTTAGAGATCATTCTGTGACTACTGTGATACTCAACTTGCTACTGGATACCTTCCAGGTAGTTCCTCATTCGTGGCGAACAGTAACCAAAACAGGACTACTGCAACCGTGAACAAAATTTATGGTCTGATTATAAGAGACAAACTGCTTTGAACGCTGCATAGCTTCAATCCATACAAATCTACGGGTCCGAAAGGTGTAGTACCGGCCAAACTACAAGGGTCCTCAGATATTATCTTGCCCACGCTAGAGAATGTCATGATTAGCTGTGTAGAGTTGATCCACGTTCCACTGTCATAGAAAAGTTAATCTATGTAGTTTTCATTCCCAAGGCCGAAAAATGCTCTCATTATTTCCCAAAGGACCTCAGACTTATAAGTCTATAATCTTTCCTTCTGAAAACTCTAGAACTACTTATTGATATCCATTTCGAGCTAAAATTGATCCAAGACTTTTGTCAACGGCTTAACGGAAACACTCTACCACTTCTACCGGAAAAGGGTAACATAGGTATACCAATCGCTACGTGCAAGTTATTTTTTTGGCTGGATGCTAATAAAAGAACAGACCTTAGATAGACCGGTAGGCCAACATGTCTAGCGAATAAACAGATCTGGCCAAAGCTGGATCTTCTTCAAAGCTGGGTCTTCTTCAAAGCTGGATCTTCTTCAAAGCTGGATCTTTTCCAAAGCTGGATTCTTCTAAATAGGAAACATCTCTGCGCCATCATAGGTGTCAACGATGACACTGCCTTAGGCAAGCATACAAAAAAGCTTGGCGCTTTAACAAATGATTTCTGCAGAAGCTGCATGGACGAGGAGGAAGAGGAGAAAGTCCTCCGCCTTCTCTGCACATGTCCAGCTTTCTCCCAGAGAAGAAAACTCCACCACGTAATCAGCGCTCCAAAATCTATCCAAATCAAAACTAAAAGGGGAAAACGATTCCAGGCCTTTGTAATTTAACTGTTTTTAATTTTCCACAAATTGGAACTTCAATGCTACCGAATGGAATGACATCAATATTGACAAATCCAAGGGTGGGCAGCTTTCATTTGTTGGCAGTGAACAAATAGTTGGCAATAGTTGTTATTGTTAACCGCGAAGATATGAAAACATAATGTTAGTTCTTGGGGACTTGCTATAAGTAACGGAAAAGTTGGACGTAAGCAGAAATGCTTAAGGAAAAGGGCATCGGTTAGCCTTGAAAGAAAGTAAAACACTCTACTTACATATCTTTGACAGTCGAATACCTCTTAAAACAGAGACGAAGTACTTGGGCATTCATCTACACAATAGATTGAAATTTTACAAACACGTAAGGAAAGTTCTGAGCAAAGCAAAGGTAGCTACGTCCATATTGAAGCAGTTGCTTAAACGTACTAAACTGGTACTACATAAAACCTTAATTAAACCAATCAACATATCACCTACGGTACCGAATTAACTTGAAGATTTTGAAATAAAAATAAAATAAAAAATGGTTTTCTAACAAGATTTCTTACAATTTGACTCGAGTAACACCACTTATGGCTAACATGACCATCCACTTGCAGAAAAGACTGCAATGAGCAGCTATTTTTTATAATCAGCGCATTCTCAAGGGGTTTTTGTACCCTTAAAATGTTCGTACACAGCACGGGCAAGGGAAATTTAGGCAGGAAGAAAAGACAGGTACCGATTTACATTGTTTTTAAATGTTTGTAAATTATAACGACGAGGAAACACGGATTTCGGCAGGGCATTCCATAAAATGTCCGAAAATTGGCTTGAGGGTATACTGATTAGCCAACTTGAATTGAACGTCCGAAAGGTAATTTCTAATCCATTGAAGAGAGTAGAAGAGAGTAATCGATCCCAAAAGCACGCATTTTCGACAAAAGAGCCTGATGCCAAACTCTGTCAAATGCGTTAGAAATATCAAGTGCAACTATCTTGCTTTCGCTAGATTGATGTATGCTTTGGTTCCACATATCGAGGTATTTCATGAGCTGACGGTTTGTCAGCGTTTCCATGACCTTGGAAAGAAGGGACGTAAATGCAATGGGTCTGTAGGAGAAGAGAAAAGAAGATTCACCTTTTTTGGGGACGGGCTGGTCAAATGCTGTTTTTCATCTGCTCGGAAAGTGTCCTAAAGAGTAGGATTCATGAAAAAGCTTACGCAGTGGTTTTGCCAGCGTGGAAGAACACTTTTTCAGAAGAAGGGGTGATATACCAGCGGACCAGCGGATTTATGCATGTAAAGATCTTTGAGTACTCTTGCTAATACATGTGTGCGAAAGTGTATTCGTTTCATAGAAGATTCGACGCACTCAAGTGTAGGCGGGGACAAAGCACAATGTGGGAGTGTTGAGCTAGCCGCAAAGTGTGCAGCAAGCAGATTGGCCTTGTCCAAAGAGCTGACAGCTGGAATGTTATTATAAATGAGCGTTAGGATGGAGGATGAGGCAGAATTTCTATTGTTTTTGACGAATGACCAAAAATCTTCACTGTCTTTGGGACATTGCAGTATTTTTTACCTCAGTTTTTGGTCGTATTGGAATTTCACACGCTTGAAAAAGACGTTCCAGTCATTTCTGGCTCGTTTAAACCTTTTTCGGTTTTCCTCTGTCGGGTTGGTCTTGTAGGACCGAAAAAAAAAAATTCGGCATCCACGTCGTTGCCGAGGAAACATAACGACCAGTTAAAATTCGTAAAGAAGTTATTATATCCGCTCCAATTGGCTTCCTCGTATTGTCATATGGTTCCTTTAGGAATCTTTTCTCTAACTGTGTGGCGGGTGTACGAGAATTTAGTAGATATGACACAATGGTCCGACGAACCTAGAGGGGAAAGTACATCAACACAGTACTTGTCAGGGTGAGAAGTTAAAAACAAGTCCAATATGTTGGCGGTATGACTATCAATGTCTGGTATTCGTGTGGGCTCATTCACAAGCTGGGTTAAATTATTTTCCGCAGCGAAGATCTCAACACACCGTCCTTCGAGTGTTGTCTGTCCAGAATGCAGAAGCCAATCAGAATTGTGTATATTGAAATCGCCCGTTATCACAATTTCAGTGTGAGGATACAGGGATACAATTCTTTGAATGGAGTCAGACAGCGTACCAAACTCCTGAAAGCTTAAGTTGCTGTCCAGTTTGGGGCTTCTGTTAATAAAGCAATAGTGGATAATTTGCTTACGAAGATGGAATTTTAACCACATGAAATTGAATTCCGGTTTGGAACATGGACTATTTTGTGCTGCTATCTGGTAAGCTACATCACACTAAGTGGCACTAGTTCGTAGTCAGGTAGCTTCAGATCAGAGTGATCTGGGAAGTGTAAGTACAGCTGATCGGTACTTACAAACGTGGACGTACGTAGAAAAGTGACTACTTCTACTACTACTACGTCCACCCTGAATTCCCTAGTCATAATTACAAACAAACTCAGCAAAAACAAACACCGACTAAGCAAGGCTGCAAAGTGAAAATTTCTGGCGATGGCTTACCGAATCAAACTGCTGTAGGTTTTATGCCCTTACAACAATATGAATCAGTGCACCAACAGAATTTTTACACATAACCCGCACTGTTTGATATATTTGTTTTAATTCTTTTTTTTAAATTGCTCTACACTGTTTAATTTTTTTTTTTTTTACACACGCACGGTGGGTTTGGTTTTTTGTTTTTTTTTTTTGTTTTTGGTGTGCAGCACAAGAGAAATTACGCGTACAGTGACGTGTGCACTCATCACTGCTCGACGCAGTACTAACTTCTTCTCACCCTAATCCGCTCATCAAAGCATTATGGAATACTAATGTTAATGAAAGTGTATACGATCACACCTATTCCCCTTCAATCTGATGGACACAAGGTCGCGCTCTATTTTCGAATTAGAGCCTTATACAAGGTTAAGATTACGTTTTTATGAGAAAACTTCACTACCCAACTTGAGAGGATAAATAACTAAAATAAATTGCATTTTGAAAGAGCTCGTGCTGGTTTTAATTGGCTAGTTCCTATATACCCCGCTATGTAATCGAATTTAGTCAGCATATAAAACTTACACATCCCTCTTTTCACAAAGATTTAAATTAAATTAGTATATAGTTTTAGTCATTAATTTTAAGCTGACCCTTACGAGCAAATTGTGAAACTAGACTGGGAACAAGCATATGTTTATTATAATGATCTTTGGAGAAAAAAATAATAAATAAAAATATTAAAGTTGAAATTTATATTTTAGATAAAACATATCTAATCCATATTTAAAACCAATTGCTTAGCCAGATTAGTTAAATTAAGTCGGCTTGTTGATAAAAACAAAAAACATATCAATGTAATCAAAAAAAAAATTATCTTGTGTGTCTTAATAAGTATAATTGAAATGAATTGAGCGAAATAACCACTGAGCTTAAACATCTTTCTCCCTATATCCAATTTCCCAAAAAACTTAACATATGCTGAAGCATTATAAGTGTATTCATACCCACTTGAGTGTTTAGTTATTTAAATAAAAAAAAAGGCATGTAATATCCATCTTGTGATATGACTACAGCAAGTTTAATTTTTTTTTGCACAAATAGACAATTTTTTTTATGTTACTTTAATAATAGATATTCATACTTGTTTACCTTAGGTTTAGAGGGTTTATAACTTAATTTCTTCAAAAGTCACGTCCATCGCTATATAAATATTTAACAAAATTTTATTTTCTTTGGGTTCACTAAAGCAGCATGCTTGACATTTTTCCAGATTTATAAAAAAAAAAAAAAAAACATAACGCCCGCATTTATGTTATATTGTGACCTAATTTACTACCCTATTCCCTGAGCAAGCAACAGTACTTAGTGCACCTTAATTCAATCCCAAAATTAAAGATCTCCCCTTCAAGTCTGAGCATATTTGCCATTTGTAAGGGGTGATTTATCGTGCGGTTTGATTTTTAATAGCCTTTTTAGACAGATCTCGCGTGATTACTATCAAACTGCTTTGTCATTTTTGTTCAGTATCGTCATGATGGAAAGACTCACACCACAATAGCGTCTCCAAATTGTTCAGCTGTATTACGAAAATAAGCGTTCTGTGAGAAATGTTTTTCTCTTCCGGTGCGCATAATCGACCTACTGAAACCACTATTGCCAATACCATTCGTAAATTTGAGTCCCAGCTTACATAAATGGACTTGTTGAAAAATCATTTTGGTGAGCACTTAATTTAACGTTTTGCTACGGTAAATTGGCCGCCACACCTCTGGATTATTTTCTCTGGGGATATGTAAAGTCTCGAGTCTTCAAGAATAAGTTATGAGCGAAAAATCAGTCGCTATGCTCAGACGAGTCGTCCAAAATTGTACCTTCCGAAAGGACCACGTCAGATGTAGTCGTGGCCAACATTTACATGATATCATTTTCAAAAAGTAAATGCCATGATTGTTCTTTTAACCAGTAACAATTCTAAGTTCACTTTCAAATTTATGTGTTTTATTTTACATAATAAATCAAACCTCACGATAAATCACCCTTTACTTACTACACTCAATTTATTCTAAGATACATTTTATGTGTTTTCTTTAAATAAGGACCGTACGCTACAATTCCTTTAAATTACGAATTAAAAAGCCTTTTAAACTTAGCATCAACCAATAGCCCCTATTCCTTTGATAAATTCCACTAATAAAGCGAGAAGCTATAGTAGAATATACACGCAAAAGTGGCTCAACGCCAAATGTACGACTGTTACGAATAAGTCATTTAAATTTCTGAAACTTCTTAGATCATACAATAATGATATTTTTGAAACACTCTATACCATAGTCAATAGTTATAAACACTTTAAGGTTGACAGTAGAATTTTGAAAGGCGGTGAGATTCATAAACGGCCAAAACAAAACGTGGTTGCCACACATCTAGACTGTTTAATAAACTTTTGAATCAACCACAAACTTTACTTTGTTCCAAAATACGGCCATCCTGTGTTGATAAATATCTGGATGCTCAGTTTTTCCTAGGTAAGGTCCAAGGGGCCATCAAAAATGCTTAGATAAGGAAGGCCTCTGATGACGAACACATTCGCCTTGGAGTGTATAAAAACTGATCCGTGAAGTCCATATAATAATTTTTCCTTTACATAAAAAATGAGAATAGAGCAATCCATCCAAGTATAGAGGTACGTATATTTTTTTAAGTACCTCCGCCAAACTCTTCGGTGCATTGACCTACATATAACAGGCTATTCTTATGGGTTAAAAGTAATAAAAAATTTCACAAGGTTATATTTTTTGTCACCGTACAAGAAACCAGAGTCGGAGTACGTAGAATTCTATCGAAATGAGGACTTGTACAACAGGGCGAAAATAATAAGATTGAAAGATTTGTTATTAAATCTGACTTAAGGTTACATTGTATGAGCATTGTTATCATCACAGGTATATGCAGTTTGGGAGATAAAAATCTGTGAATGTAAAATTGTCTACGAAAACTGCCGTTCCACTCTTACATGAGTATTCATTCTGCATCTATACCTTCATTGCTACGAAAATCTTTGTACAGATTTCATTTCGGTGTAATTATGTAATTGTGAAAAACTTTCAAAGAAATTCTTTATCACTCACGTTGATGCGACGACCTCTCGTTATTTTTATCCCTAACCCTATATGGCACCTAAGAGAAACAGGTTTTAGTTTTTTAAAATTATGTTTAAGGTTATTATTTAATTCTCTTTGCCACTTTCCTTACTCTTAAGCTAAATTTTAAAATGTGAATGAGTTGCAAACTAAGAGCTGCATTATGAACTTAGCTCCCAAACTGTGACTTATGGCATACATATCCTGACGAAAACCTTTCCCACATCAGATATTAAACATTCTGAACTTGGCTCATAAATTTTGACTTATGGCATACATATCCTGACGGAAACCATTCCCACATCAGATATTAAATAAACCAATTATTTACTACAGCGTCATTTTTGGTATACAAAATCATTTCTCAACAATAAGGGTATTGTCTCCATAATACTTAGTACTAGAGTTTCTCTCTCTTAGTGTGACTTATGTATTTATTACTGTTTCATTTTCCCTTTCCAAAAAATGCATGCTCGCCAGTTAGTTGGATAGACATAAATGCATATTTACTCGTAACACTACTGATTACAACGATTGTTGTAAAAGTTGGATTGTATTAACGACTATAGACTTCATCAATTAAAAAAATATCAATGATATTGTTGGGCAGTGCGTTAGCAAGCAATACTTTTCTCTCTAACTAAAATAGCAATGATAGCAACACTTTATTTCACTTTATCATATAACAATAGTCAAAAATGTTACTTATAGATTCTCATACAGTATATACGAGTTTTTTTTTTAATAGAGCATACTAAACAATCTTCTTAGTAACGCAAACTTTAACTTTTGATACGATAAACCTGATCATACAATTATTAGTAGTATTTCATCGTTTTGCACCATTTGTTGTACCTTATGATGTATTTTGTTATATTATTATGACTTTTTCAACTACCATGTCCATTTTTTTTTCTAAAATTTGTCAAACTCTTAAGCATTGGAACCAAATGCGTTCCACCTTCATATCCTATCCCACAAGATTTTCCTGATGCATACATCTTTGGATGTTCTTGTTATAATTGCAAAACTTTTTGCCATTTTCTTATTCCAGACGTCTGGTAATCATAATCTGACAAGTGGATCACGGTTTCAAACCCAATTAAAGCTCCTTGAAAGCACTTTGAGGTTGTTAGATTGGTCCCATATTACACATTCTAATGAATTATGATGTTAATTGTATTATTGAAAATTGTAAACCTAAATGAGATGGACATTTTGAAGCAAATATCGTGTTTCATAATCTGTTTTTCATTCAAATTTGTTTACATGTCAGCAGAAAGATATCTTGAGAATACAGCCAACCAAGTTTTACAACTTTACTAGTATAAAAAGTACCACGTACAAAGTCAGCAACGTTTTTCTAATCCAAGCTTGAATCGAATGCTGGAAAATATTTTTTTGTCTGGTTATTTTTATAAGTTGCGATCGGGGTGCAATCACTCTTGACTAGCCGGACCCCATAGATCACCGAACTGATTGTAAATGACGAAATGCTCGTAATTAGTCTAAACACAACATAACGTTTAGTCAACCTAAATCTATTTCGTTGTTTCTATTAAAATTGCTGCATAGTGCTTCCTGTTTTTTATACTTATTATATTTTTTTATACAGCAACTCATGGACTATCGCTAAGTCGATCTCTTTCTTTAATAAAGTCCAAAACGTTTCACTTGCAAGTCCTGCGTTGTTTGATCTTGTTTATTTATCAAGAGGTAATTTGATCATAACAGACAATTGTAAGAGTACTCGTATTATAAGCTAACGCTAAAGAGAACTAAGTAATTTAATCTGACGTTCTAAAAATATAGCAATCTGAAGTTTGTTACTCTTCAAGTAACATATTTTACTCATAGGTTTCTTTCAATTTTTACTCGTAATTGTTCCATCTTCAATCAGCTCCCTTACTTAGTAGTCAAATTGAAAAATCCTTTCTCAGCTCCACCACTTAACTTATTATCTCCATTCGTTCCTACATATATGTACCATAGACAGTCATGTACCAAATATTTCTTGAATTGACTTCCACGTTCTACGCTGACTAACCTCCTTTCCCCTTCGGACTCATGAAGTCGTATAAGTTATAAAGCCAAACAAATTGGTCTAAAACATTAAATGCGTACTATACACTACTGTATCACTATAACCCACCGTCAAGTTCAGACGTGTTTCAATTTCGTTCCAAGATAATATGTGAGTATTTGTTTTTCTGTTCGACTTTTTCCTTTTTTGTTTTGTACGACTCCATTCGAACGATGTTACTTTTTCAGTGAAAACACAGTGACATTGTATTTTCTTAGTGTCATCAAAACACAGTGTTATTAAAAAAAAAATAAATAATGATAATAATAATAATAGTAATAAATAATCTATTTATATAATTTAACCAAGTCTTCCTGTGGATTTGCTGACTGCTCTGTTCCAGTGGGAATGGTTGCATGCAATGGGATATGTGGAGAGAAATTCCATCTCATATGCATTGGTTTGAGCAGAAATGCCAAAACTGATCTCGAAGAGCATAAGCGCATATTCTGGTTTTTCTGTGCAGAGTGCCGAACCATCTTCCTGGCACATATAATGCTGGCTCTAAAATGTTATAAACAGCAACTTATGGGCTTGCGAAATCGATTGCAGAGCTGAAATGCGAAGTTCAATTTATTGGTAAGAATATAACCAAACTCATTCCCGAGAGCAATGATAATCTAAACTATTCGATCGATAACAGTATAACCACCATAAAATCAGCTGTTCAATCCCTGCACTGTAATATCACTAAATTAGCAGATTCTGGTAAGTCTCACTGCTCAAACATTTTATTTCAATTCAGTTGGGAAAAACTATGTCAACATTGGCTGACCAATCCTCTCTTCTATATTTCAAGCATGGTGAACGTACCGAAAACAACAGATCCATCCAACATGACCTCAATTTTCTTAGTGAGGAAGCTGCATCCACTAGATCAACCACAATGCAGGTATTGGAGGAATTAAAGCACATCTGCAGTATGCACCTCCATCTGCAATAAGCCCGTGCAAAAAATCCTTACACGACGAGTTATATACATCACCCTCAACCACTTCAGCCCCAACTCTTTCAATAACCGCTATCACCGAAGTGCCCGTTCAACCCTCTA
The DNA here is from genome assembly GCA_907269105.1 of Volucella inanis. Lineage (NCBI taxonomy): Eukaryota > Metazoa > Arthropoda > Insecta > Diptera > Syrphidae > Volucella > Volucella inanis. The sequence goes on along the minus strand of OU026153.1, from coordinate 113,055,930 downwards.
CATTAAATGCAACTTCGATCACCAATCATGTCCCAAAACCATAGCCAATAATTAGAGCTTTTGGGACATCCTGGACTCTTCCGGAATGGACCAACAGAATTCAAAATATTCAAATAAAATAAATCCTGAAGCCACCAAAAAATCGGAATTGTCTACTTTCTTCCTCCAAGTTGCCCCATGTCACGCAAGCCCGTCCTGAATCCAAGACCGTTTTAGGAAGAAATTTTGGTATACAAAACGTCAAATGTAAACAAGTTGGCAAAGTCAACAGCAAAAACGGCCAGTGTTTTGAAATATGTATACGCACTAATTACGATTAGATGTTCAAATCATTCGACGGCATACTAATCTCGGAAAGATGATCATCACCCAACGGAAGGTTTTGGTAGAAAATAAGTTTACTAATAAAAAAAAAGATAACACCCACAATCGTGTCCTATCCTATAAACATCCCGACTCAAACTGGTCACTTAAGACACAAGAAAACAGCCAAACCCGATCCTAGTGACTTTAGCTACATGAGAAACTATCCTGAGACATCATCCATCTCGCTAAATATAACAACATCTTTGATATCTGAAAACATAAGAAAACTTAAAAATGATTTTTCGTCCGGCCTTGATGGCCTTCCGGCTATTGTAATATAAGAGTATGTTAACCATCTCGGTCCTTCCCTTGCTGCCCTATTTAACTTGTCTGTCTCAACAGATACTTTCCCTTTCCTATGGAAGGAATCTTACATCATCCCTATTATAATAAAAGAAGTAAGGGCGAAGTCGATAATTATAGGCCCATAGCAAAACTCTCTTGCATACCCAAACTTTTTGAAAGCATAGTCTATCAACAACTGCTTTGGTGCTGTAGGCCAACTGTACAAATCAGCATGGATTCATGAGAGATAAATCAACCACCACCAACCTAACAGAGTTCGTCTCTAGGACGCTTCATGCTTTAGAAGACGGTTGATTGATGCCTTGATTTCAGCAAGGCATTCGATAAAATTTCTCACCAATTTATCATTTTTAAACTAAAAAACTTGGCTTTTTCCCTCTTTTTGTGGCATAGACCAAATCCTATTTAGAAGACCGAGAATATAGGGTAATCTTCAGATCTTCAATATCCGACCCCATTAAAGCAACATCTGGTGTCCCTCAGGGTAGTCACCTTGGACCGATCATCTTTATCCTAATGGTTAACGACATAAATCTCATTTTAACGAATTGTAATTTTTGTATTTTCGCTGATGACATGAGAATTTCCAAAGTCATTTCATTGCCTTCTGACTCCCATTGTCTGCAAGATGACTTAAATAAGTTTTCGGTTTGGTGCAAGCAAAACTTTTTGGAGCTTAATGTCATCAAATGCCAAGCGATAACCTGTTCCTGCAAACGTCTACTTCCCCCTCCAAGAAACTGTTTCATCTGCGATGAGCCTATTCTTTGCACTACCCAAGTACGGGATCTAGGAATATTTTGCGACAGAAAATTGAATTTCGACGCATATATTGACAGGATTATAAATAAAGCTATCAATACACTTGGTTTTATCAAACTCTGGTCAAAACAATTTTCCAACCCACACGTTACAAAGTACATTACTTTTGTAAGGCCTCTTTTCGAATATTTGCAGCCAAGTTTGTTCAGCCTATAAACTAATCCACATACAAAGAATAGAAGCAGTCCAACGCAGGTTAATCCGTTTCGCACTTCGTGGTCTACCTTGGGCCGATCCATATGGATTACCCCCCTATGAAAATAGGCTTGAACTAATTAGCGCGTATACTTAAAAAAACGTCGTGAGGTCGCTGATGTACTTTTTATCGGTTATTGGTGGACTGCTCGAGAACAAAGCAAAATATTGCATTCACTCACAATCCCCGTAATCTAAGATCTGTCCCACTCTTCCTGATCCGAACTAACCGCATATTGGTGGACTGCTCGAGAATAAAGCAAAATATTGCATTCACTCACAATCCCCGTAATCTAAGTTCTGTCCCACTCTTCCTGATCCGAACTAACCGCACCAACTACGGTCACTTTGAACCCATATCTAGAATGTTGCGTATAACGAACAACTACGACGAAGTCTTTGACCTAAATAGCAGCAAATACGAAATAAAAAAAGCACTGCTCAATATGCCACTCCCTTAACATCTCCCTCGTCCCATTAAGTTAAGAAAATCTTTGTTAGTTTTAAGTCTAGCTTTAAGTTTTTGCTTGTTAATAAACTTAATAAAGTTGCCCGGGGTAGACCCGGCCAATAATAACAATAACTCATTTGACGCTCATTTGACAAAAATTCTGATTGCGAACTACGGGTATATGTTTGGCTCAGAGACTGTGGGTCCTTATCTTCCTTTTTATTGTAAACCATTTGACGATAGATTTTTGTAATTTGACATATTTCCCTCAGATGACTTTAAAACTATGAACAGACTTTTATTTTCAATTTAAAAAATATATATTCCATTTAAAATATGTAGCTATATATACCATATTTACAATACAATATATATATACATATACAATGTTTTCTTTTCTATAATATATTCTATTCTATGGTTAAGTTACGCATAAGATTTTATTTTATAGCAGTGTCATTTCTTATACTTTTTGTCGATTTGCATTTTCATTAGTTTACTGTAATGCTGATATCGTTCCAAGCGTGGGACCAGACACACTGGTATAAATTCACGAACTCAAATTTTCAAATCGTCCGCCTATGTCTGTTCTCACGGCTGGAAGCAATAGTCAGCAAACAATAATCTGAAAAACGTTGTGTGTGCAAAGCAAATTTCTGTTTATAAAAAAAAAAAAAATAGAATTATCAGTCGTGTGTAGAACAACGTGAAGTGCGGTCCTTATTTTATCTTATTTAAGTCAACATTTATTTGGCGACCGTGACAGGACATTTAGAATGTCTCAAATAGAAAAGTTAAGTGTAATGAAAGACCTTTAGTACTACGCGACTCCACACGAATCAAAACAAAAATTCCGAGTCTAGAAAAACTCTCAGCTATCTACGTGAGCGTGGTGATGAAAAAAGGAAAAGGTTTGATGAAGCGAACACTACTATCCGATAAAATTTCTCCGATCAGGTAGACCACTCTCACTTCAAGAAGAATTACTTTGAGGCCGTGTAGAAAGTCGCAGACTGCTTGCGAAGAGACATCCATCGTCGAATACGAATACACGGAAGTAGAGAAAACTGGCGAAATTGAAACGACAAACTATCCAAAGTGTGGCCTACATACAGGAGCGATTCCAAAGGATAAAGTGAAGCCACCACCAGTGCCGAAGCCAAGTCAAGCTCCTGGACTACCAGCTCAACCCTGGACGATGCACGAGCTGTCCTGATGCAAAAGGAATGGCTACTCTTACTCATGAATATTCTCCAAAGATCCTTAGTGAAATAGGAAATAGTGGCTCTGTATAGGAACTTGAAAATAGTCGAAGAAGTATAGGTGTACAATACTTTGACATGCAGGAGCGGGTAAAACAGGCACTGATAGAGCTAGCAAATGTCACAGGAGAGGCGCACAACCTTATACAACACATTCAACCCACTGATGACAACTACGAAGTGGTTTTGAACACTCTTGTTGAACGTTTTGACAATCGCAGACTGTTGCTGAAAGCCCAACTGACCAGATTACTGTCACAACCTCCGGCAGTTGGAGCCGCCTACAGTTTAAGCAGTTTGCACGACACAACTAAGGAAGTAATGCAGGCAATCACGAACCTTTGATTCGACGTTACCAATTGGGATCCAATAGTTGTCCATCTTACGCTTCAAAAGTTGGATAAGGAAAGCAGGGGATTGTTCGAGCAATTATTGGACGAACCGAAAAAAAGTCCCATGTTGGACGTGATAACTAGTTCGTGTGATTACGGTTCCAAGCACTGGAAGCCATTGGCAGTCGAGACGAAAGAAAGAGATCTTCCGTTCTAGTTGCAGCAAATAGCGACTATGTGTCATTCAGGTAAACATAAAATCTATTATTGCTCACAATTTGTATCTTTTTCAGATGATAATCGGGACAAAGCCGTCCGCAGACTACAGCTTTGTAGAAATTGCCTGAAGTTTGGTCTCTACTCCCAATTATGCTAGTCCGAAACTTGTCAGAAATGGCAAACACAGCAACCTCCATCACCAGCCACAGCAGCAGAAAAATCCATAGCAGCAAGACTCAGCTAATAATCACCGGAAGAAAACGCCTTCTTATTAGAAGCAAGAGTGCAACCAACAGCAGCAGAATTTAGCTGAAAGTCAGCAGAAGAAAACGAAGTCTAATCAGCAGCCAGAGTGCAGTCAAACAGCAGTGGTGATAACCTTCAATCTAATTATGGTGGTAAGCGTTATAAAGATAAGAATATTTTTAGTGTCGAACCGCCATTTGCCACATTTACCAATACAGCCGTAGGAAGGAAAAATAGAAAAAGTCATGTCTATTTGGACATTCTAATGGGTCACGTATTAAATGTCGTGCATTATTAGACTCTGGCTCACAATTAAATTTCATAACGTCAAATCTTGCACACGAGTTAGGCCATAAAAGACGTCGTATGAGCACTCCAACGGTATATATTTTAATTCGTGTTTTTTTTTTTTCAAAATTTGAACGTTTATTTAAGAAAAACATGTACAATAGTATTAATCAAAGTATTGCCCATCTGAAGCTATGACTTTTTCCATCTTTCTGGCAATTTGTGGATCTCATCCCAAAAGAACTGCGCCGGCTTGGCAGCCAAGAATGAATTAAGTCAATTTTTGATTTTCTGTTCTGATGTGAACCGTGTTTCAGTGAGGGCGTTCTGCATCAACCGGAACAAATGGTAGTCAGAAGGGGCAAGGTCTGGGCTATAAGGCGGGTGGGGTAAAACTTCCCATCCACTGTTTTCCAAATAGTTCTTAACCGGAATAGCAACTTGGGGCCGAGCGTTGTCATGTTGGAAAATTATTGCCTCGTGTCTGGTCGCATATTCCGGGCGTTTTTCGACTACTGCTCTCTTCAAACGGATTAATTGTGTTCGGTAGCATTGTCCGTTGATGGTTTCACCCGGTTTTAGCAGCTCATAATACAGCACACCCATCTGATTCCAGCAAATACAGAGCATACCTTCCTGCCATGGATATTCGGCTTTGCCGCTGATTTGGCTGGTTTGCCGGGTTTCACATATGATTTATTGCGCTTGAGGTTGTCGTAATGGATCCATTTTTCATCACCAGTAACAATCCGATGCAAAAATGACTTCCTTTTGTGGCGTTCCAGCAGCATTTTGAACATGCAAAACCGCCTTTCGACGTCTCTCTCGACATCTTTAGATAAACTTGTGGGAAAATTTTGGGAATGAGAAGATCATGATTCTCATGTTAACACCATGAGCGAGGAAGAGCACGAATACGAAGTTCACTTTCAAGTTAACATGAAATTAAATGCAAAGAATCAGTTCGTAGTAAGGCTGCCGCTCAAGGAGCAACCAGATGCATTTTTAGGAGAGTCGCTTGTACTAGCTACAAAATGATTCTTGACATTGGAAAGAAGATTAGATAAAACATATGAACAAAAATCATCGTATTTGATATACGATATCATGCAAGAGTATGAATCTCTTGGTTATATAAGTTTAATTATTGAGAACAAATTATGCATCACTCATTACGCAATTCCCCATCAATGCGTTATGCAACCCGAAAATTCATCGACAAAACTGAGGGTAGTGTTTGATGCCTCAGCAAAAAGTACATCTAGGCATTCACTTAACGATATTTTAATATTTGGTCCCAGATTTATTTTCTATCATAGCCAACTTTTAATGCACAAATATGTATATCAGCACTTTTGGAAAAGGTGGTCGAAGGAATATTTGCACTTAATGCAAAAAGGATTTAAATGGAAGACTCAGTCCAAGAATTTAGCGAAGAATTTAGGAGAAGAAAATATTCTGTATGAACGTTATAAAGGGTAATAACGATTTGATTTGCGTGACCAATATAAAAACTCAAACAAGTATATACAAACCAGCCATTCATAGTTTATGCCTACTTTCGATGGAAGAACCAATAAAAGATGCCTTACTCCGCGACCATATCGAGCCGAAAAACGATATGAGTAAGGAAAATCAAAGCATCAATAAGCCAACCAGAACATTACGAAGTAGCAAAAATACCAAAGGTGACTTACGGCATTAATAGTTCTTTTTGTTCTACCCTTAGTATTATCGCTAAATACAATAACAAACAGGTGAATATCAAAAAACTCGAATACTCTGTCGGTATTTACTTCGAAGATATTGGAACGATTCGGTTAATAAATTCATTCTGGAGCATATATGGTATGTAGACTATAATTTGACAATGTACAGGCTAGAAAATGGTGCGATAACATCATACCTTAATCAAATCGATGAGTTTTGCAGACGAGAAATATCTCATCACATGTATTGCAGGCCAACAGTAGTTTCATTACGGCACATATTTGAAGTTAGCGAACATAAAAATGAGCTCTTACTAAGTCTTTACACACCAAGTTATTATAGGAATATCTTACAAAAATAACGGACAGCATCAGGTAGAAACAGAACATAGCTGAAATCAAACAAAATTTGGTATCAATCACCGGCTAACTAATAATGATACTCACCAACTTAGAACGCACTCAGGATGCTGTACTCCACGTCATAATGGACCTTAATCATGCTAAAATAAATCTACAATTTATCACTTCAAACCAAATGAATTCACAGCTCCAGTTGATACGTCTTACTCTGCATCCAAATTTAAGTTTGTCAAAGGGTTCGGCTTTGGAAATGTACAAATTGGCACAAGCCAAAGAAAGGAATTCCATCTGTTTAATCTTGTACCTATTCTTTACAAAAATTCTAGTTATGTAGTTAGTACATCAGCGCCTTACCTTGCAGAAACATTAGCTAAAGATAAGTTTTTTTCCACTGAATGAAATGCAGCTGTCACTCTGCAAGACAGTGTTGCCTAAAAATTGCCTTTGGAACCATTTTAAACAAAGTAATACATACCAAGCTGATTCCCAAACCAGTGAATTGGCATAACTACATCAAGATAAAACTGCATTATTCAACTTCTCTGTGAGAGCAACCGGTACACGAGATTGTTGGATTGCTCTTAAGGAGCCTAACATTTAGATATTTTCAACTGTGTCCATTGTAACGAGACATCCGGTTTGCGTGGACAAAACAAATACAATAGAGATTACTGGAAATGGTATATAGGAGTTTAGAGATCCATGCATTTTAAGGTTACCCAACGCCAAAATTAGCGGCCGAAACGTCTACAGCAGTAATATTTCAAACGCATATGTTCCCCTAGTATTAATGTCACCGATTGAATGAAGCCTCGATATTTGAGGCTTCTGCACCACCAACGGTGGGCGACATTAACATAGCTAAGTATACAAAAATTGAAAGCAACACTGTAATTGACAAATTGAAAGAAATCCCGAACAATGCAGGTCCAAATATCCACGACTACCATCATTACGGGTTGAGTTATTTTTTGCTGGCTGGCATGATTGTGATCTTCATCACCTACCGTTGTTAAAATAGAGGACTAAAGCTGGCGCCTAGAAGAACCACATCCCGATTTAACTTGGATGTATAGATTTAAGGTTTAGATTCTAGGAATCCTCAAGAAGGCGAGTTATGTTAAGTTACGCATAAGATTTCATTTTATAGCAGTATCATTTTTTGTACTTTCTGTCGATTTGCACTTCCATTAATTTACTGTAATGCTGATATCGTTCGTGGGACCAGACACACTGATATAAATTCACGGACTCAAATTTCCGAATCACCCGCCTCTATCTGTTCTTACGGCTGGAAGCAATAGTAAGCAAATAATAATCTGAAAAACATTGCGTTTAGCAAATTTCTGTTTAAAAAAAATATAAAATTGCTAGTTTTGTGTTAAACAACGTGGAGTGCGGTCTTTCTTTTATCTTATTTGAGTTAACATCTATGTAAATCTATATTTTCTATACATCATCTTGATGAAAAAAATTTCGGAATTTATTCAGAAAATTAAAAATACAATTTTATTCATCTAAATGTATATTGTCCCCTTCAAAGCAGTCCCATCGACTGCAACACACTTATGCCAGCGCTTAATTCAATCCTCGAAACAGTCCTCGAACAGCATTTTTTGTCAAAAAACTACGAATAATGATAGCACTTTGCGACGGTGCGTTATAATGGTGCAAAATCCACAAGTTTTCTGCCCACAATTCTGGTCCCTTTCGGCGAATTGCTTGACGCAAACGTCTCTGCTTGCTGTCTGGCCTTCCGGCAAATATTCATGATGCACTACACTGTGCATCCATGAAAACCGTGAGCATTGCCCTCTTTTTTGACTGAAAACGATGTGGTTTTTTTGGTCTCGGCTCATTTGGTGAACGCCATTCACTTTCCTGATGTCTGGATTGTGTGTCGTACTCATAAACCCACGTCTCGTTTCCAGTAATGATCCTTTTGATGAATGTGCGATCGGATTCAGCCTCCCAAATCATCTCTTTTGTGACGTCAACACGGTCTCTTTTTTGCATGAAATTGAGGTCTTTTGGCACCAACTTTGCTGCTATATGACGGAAACCCAAACCATTAACCAAAATGTCTTGGATTTCTCTGATGGTTAACTTGCTGTTATTGACCAACATTGCTTTTACTTCATCAATGTTTTCGTCGGTTTTCGATGTCGATGGTCTGCCACTGCGTTCATCATCTTCGATTGACTCACGACCACTTTTGAACCGCTCGTGCCACTGGTAAATGACTGTTTTTGTTAGAGAATCGTTGCCGAAACACTTTTCCAACGTTCGCGCATTTTTACGCAAAATCCATTTCTAAAATTGTAAAAAATCATCAACACACACAGATATAGATGAACTGTTGGCTACGTAAGATTCAGAGGGAATGTCAACAACAAATGTACCAACTTAACAAAAAAAAAAAACAGACCTCAAATCGGAACAATGGGAGCGCCACAACATGCTAAATCGCCAATGTAACACACTACTGAGCTCTTTATTTCCTCATTAATTTATTTATTTTTTTTTTCATTTCAAATGCATTTTATTTCACTCTTCTTAAATTTACTATACTTACATGCTTACAGAAAAATGCTTATAAGCTAGCTTAACGTAACTTAATTGACTTATTCCAACTTACTGCCGAGCCATGTTTGCTTTTTTAGGACTTGTAAGTTGGGACAACCGCTATAGTTAGTGGTGTGTCCCGAGTTCTTCCATAAAGCACATGAGAGTTGACTTTTGTCTGACTCTCTCTCCTGACCCAAAGTACATTCCTGTGAGTTGTCGTTCTTTCCACACTTAACGCATCGAGGCTGCATTTGGTAGTTTGATGCGGCATGGCCGAACCTTTGGCAGCGAACACATGTAAAATGTTATCGCTCCTTTTTAATTTCTCCCAGTGAACAACCTGGTAGTCTCGGACTTTGATACTCCTTAGAATATCCAGTTTGCCGTTGCGAGTGAACTATACTAGGAAGAACAGTTCTCTACGCGCTCTCACTCGTGACTGACGTGTTCTGAAATATAATTGAAGTGCCCTCTGTAGAAAAAATAAACGCAATCTACGTTTGATGAAGATTTTGAATCTTCTGTGAGCAAATTTAAGAAAGTCCGTCTTTCAAACATGTCTCCGTACAAAGGCATTTTAGCTCCTTTGCAGTGCCTTCCCAATACAGACAATGGAGATGCATCTACGAGTTTGCCTATGCACCAAAATGAAAATAAAGTGTCGACTCCCCCAATTAAACTTCTGCAAAAAACAGTTTATGCAAAGAAGTGAATGTTATAAAGTCATATAAAATTATATAACATATAATGAACTTAAATTCAAGCGAAATATTAAGAGCGAAAGATCATTGAAAGTTGTTTTATTCGGTTTGGATGAAATAGATACTGAAGTGCTTAAAAAAGAGCTGGTAACACTTCTTTTAAAATGCAAAGAAGTTAAAATGTTTAAAAAGAAATATGAAAATTATACTGGTGTGTTTTATATCGTTTATATCGATAGTGGAACAGTGAGATTATCCGATTTGCGTAAAAATATCCGATCAGTGTTTCGTACCCAAGTCAGGGTACGTGTGAGGTGGTGTGGGGTGGCCGTGGTGTAGTGGTATATGCATAGACTCCTCAAGCAAAGGGTCACGGGTTCGAGTCCCGTGCAAGGCAATTTTCTGAAAAAGTCTTTTCATGAAGGCATAACACTGATGTTGGCGTGGTTGCTTGCTGGGCTAAATGTGACGAACTAACAACTAGCACGTACTAAGACCCACTGGTTGAGGATGCACTGGCTCCAGTTTGACAACCACCTCCGGAAAAATATCGAAACCTAACACCTGAGTTTTAAAACTACTACACCACCCGCCCGCTCCCTGATGAAAAGTAAGTAAAAGGGTATTCATATCTCCTTGGTGCGCGCGCGGTATTATAAAAAAAAAGTGGGAATTTCAACGTTGTTCTAAGCATAAATTTACACAATGTCACAATTATCAGATGTTCGGGCATGGTGAGAGAAACTGCAAACTGTTCCGGACCTCACAAAACATCTGACCGTTCGTCTGAAGGGTTATTTAAGTGCGCAAACTGCAAAGGCAACCACCGTTCCACAGACGGTGGAACTGCCATCGACACACAAAAAACTAATTTCTCTTTTTCAACGCCCAAAGCGCTCAACTCATCGTCATCAAACACCGAAAGCAGCAACTTCGCTACGATGGTCATCTTTAATTGCAGATCAGGTGATTCAGTCACCAATACCCACACAAAAGAAGTCTTCGCCTACAAATCTTTTCTCTCACGAGGAGCTTTTTTCACTGACAACAGAAATGATTTCCAAATTGAGTGAATGTAAAACAAAAGCTCAACAATTCAATGTAATAGCACAGCTTGCTACAAAATATCTTTACTCCAATGTCATATAATGTTAATAATAATTCGTTGAAGATTTTAACTTGGAATGCTAGAAGCATCCGAAATAAGTGTACAGAAAATTTCAGCTTTCTTTGCATACTAAATGTTGATGTAGGTCTTGTATGTGAAACGTGGCTCAGTAATGACGTCCAATTCTCCGATCCCATTTTTCTTGTTATAGGTTTGATAGAGTAAATAGAACAGGTTACGGCGTTGCCATTGTTATTAAGAAAAACATCAAATACACTTTGATTTATTGCCAGTAATTAATACTAAATTTATTGAGGCAATTAGTATTGAAATCGTGTTGGAAGACTTTTCTAGTTTAAAATTATTTTCAGTTTATTTTATGGTGGAAATTCGAATAAACATAAAGCAAATTTGTTCAAAAATGATCTAAGAAAGATACTTAACTGTAACCAATTCTTGTAGGTGGAGATTTAAACTGCAGACATCGTGGATGGGGATGTCAGAGGGCAATTCCTGGGGATATATTCTTTCAGATATCCAAATGAGATACCCAATTGATATTTTATATCCCAACAGCCCGACTTTCATTCCTGAATCTGTGAGGTCCTCTCCATAGACGTTAGACTTGTTTCTTACTAATGTCTCTAATCTTATTACACAACCAAGGATCAGTACTTGGCACAGTACAAATATTTAATATTTGTCAATTTGTTATTTTCGTTACTTGTTTTTTCAAATACATGTTTGCATGACTATTTATCTATTATTTGTTTATTTATTTATTTATTTATTATTATTTTTTTTGTATTTTGTTAATTTTTTATTTATTTATTTATTTATTTATTTATGTATTTTGTATTTTATTATATATTTATTTATTTAATTGCTTATTTATTTACTTATTTATTTATTTATTTATTTAATTGTTCATTTATTTTTATACACATGCATATGTGTTGAACAAGTGGTAGTCAGAAGGGGCAAGGTCAGGGCTATAAGGCGGGTGGGGTAAGACTTCCCATCCACTGTTTTCCAAATAGTTCATAACCGGAATAGCAACGTGGAGCCGAGCGTTGTCATGAAGGAAAATTATTGCCTCGTATCTGGTCGCATATTCCGGGCGTTTTTCGGCTACAGCTCTCTTTAAACGGACTAATTGTGTTCGGTAGCGTTGTCTATTGATGGTTTCATCCAGTTCAAGCAGCTTATAATAGAGCACGCCCATCTGATTCCACCAAATACAGAGCATATTCTTCGTGCCATAGATATTCGGCTTTGCTGTTGATTTGGCTGGTTGGCCGGGTTTCACATATGATTTTTTAAGCTTGGGGTTGTCGTAATGAATCCATTTTTCATCACCAGTAACAATCCGATGCAAAACCGCCTTTCGACGTCTCTCGGCTTGAGTTCATGTGGAACCCAATTTCCTTGCTTTTGAATATATCCAGCTGCTTTTAAACGCTTTGAAATGGCTGCCTGAGTGACACCCTAAGATTCTGCGAGCTCTTCTTGTGCTTGGCAACAATCTTTATAGAGTAATGCTTCCAGTTCTTCATCTTCAAACTTTTTTGGCTGCCCAGGACGTTCAACGTCTTCCAATCAAAAATGACCACTTCTAAATCGTGCAAACCACTTTTGGCATGTTTGCTCAGCTAGCGCATGTTCACTGTAAACTTCCACCAAAATACGATGACTTCGACATATTTGAGTGAAAAAAAATTATTGTTGTTTACACTTCAAATGAGTGACATATACTGAAATGACGTACAATGAAAGTAGCTTTCCAACGCATGTCCCAATGAAATAATAACAATGGAATAATACAAGTTACGCCATCTCTTAGCAAACCGCACGAAGTTATAGTTAGATGTTATAGACCCAATAATATAAACTACTTAAGTTGTAATCTCTTTTTATATGAAGGTTTTTGTTAATTGCTTTTCCTTCAAATCAACAAACTTTTGTTTTCAACAGTCAGATTATTATTATTAAACATTTATTTCCAGTAGTAAGATATAAATATCATATCTCTGTTCAAGCTATGCTATATACTATACACAAAATTGTCAATCAAAAATAACCCTTGCCAATTTAATTCTATCTATCTATACAAGGAAGAACGGTAGTTTCCGTTCCTCCCTTTTTGCTCTTACAGTGATAAAAGGCTTAACTTTTACAAATTAGAGATCTTTGCACTCTTTCTCTTGAAGCAATTTTAAGAGCTCCTCGCGATCGGTGGACGGTTCCAGTCCTTTCAATGGAACCGTTTTAAATTTATTACCTTTCGTTGTGTACGTGAAGTACACCGTCGTCGTTTCCTTCAACAGGTTTTGCATTTGAGTGAAGAAGTTTTTGCGTTGTGAGTGAAGAAACTTTTGTTATTGTGGAAAAAAATGGAGTCAAAGCAATTTCGTGTGTTGATTTATCATTGCTTTTTGATGGGAAAAAATGCAGCCGATGCAAAGAAATGGCTTGATGAGTGTTACCCGGACTCTGCACCAGCCGAACGAACAATTCGCAAGTGGATTGAAAAATTTAAAAGTGGTCATACAAGCATCGAAGACGATGCACGCAGTGGACGTTCAAAAGAGGCTGTTTCAGATGAAAGCATCAAAAAGTCCACAAAATGATTACGAATGACCGAAAAGTGAAGTTGATCGAGATAGCTGAGGCTCTGAAAATATCAAAAGAGTGTGCTGGATCATAGTGGGTGCGGCGTTTGCTCACAGTCGATCAAAAACAACGACGTGTTGATGATTCAGAGCAGTGTTTAAAGCTGTTCAACCGCAATAAAGCCGAATTTTTGCGTCGGTATGTGACAATGGATGAAACTTGGCTCATCCATTCACTTCGCTCCAGAGTCAAGTCGGCAGACAGCTGAGTGGCGAGCAGGCGACGAGCCTCGTCCAAAACGACCAAAAACTCAACAGTCGGCTGGCAAGGTTATGGCATCTGTATTTTGCAATACACATGGATTGATTTTTATCGAATATCTCCAAAAGGGGCAGATTATCAACAGCGACTATAACATTGCGTTGTTGGAGCGTTTGAAGGACAAAATCGCAGAAAAACGGCCGCATTTGAAGAAAAAGGAAGTGCTGTTTCATCAAGACAATGCACCGTGTCACAAGTCGATGAAAACGATAGAATGAATTCGGCTACGAATTGCTTCCCCACCCACCGTATTCTCCAGATTTGGCCCCCAGCGACTACTTCCTCTTCACAGACCTCAAAAGAATGCTCGCCGGAAAGAGATTTAAGACCGATGAAGAAGTAATCGCCGAAACAGAGGCCTTTTTTGAGGCTAAACCGAAATCGTACTACAAAACTGGTATCAAAAGATTGAAAAATCGTTTCAATCAGTGTATCGCCCACGAAGGCAACTATATTGATAAATAAAGTTGAATTTTGCAAAAATCTTGTGTTTTACTATAAAACGGACTTTTCAGCCCATGTGTTTTATAACAATAATATCATAAAAATAAAAAAAAATTGAATTTATATGTATATTAAATTTGATACTGGCAATGTCATTTATTAAATAAGTGTTTTACTGGCAATGCTGTCACTTTAATCTTGCTTTTCAAAAGCTCTTCAAGCTAGACAATAAAAACTCTTCAAGCTTAGCAGAAAATGTTGTTCAAGCAAAACAAAGGAAAAGCTCTTTTAGCTAAATATTAAAGCTCTGTGAAAATCTATAAAAGACAAGCTTATGAAATAAATGATCACTCTTGATTTGGCCACTGTTCAGTTCGGTTCAGTTCCTCAGCCTCTGAACAACTTTGGAATGAGTTTTCCAAATATCCTTTCCATTTCTTCGTTTACCCACAGCGAGATCGATAAATCCATTGCCAGTTATCTAGCTCGGTAGAGTTCCTCAGCCTCTAGACAACTCAATGGCGGCGCTTTCACGGCATCATCAACAAGACGCAGCGTTTCATCTATAAATAGTTTGGTTTTTTTTGTGACGACCGAAAAAATAAATCTATCTATTTATTTTATTTTATTTATTTATTTATTTATTTTTTCTTAGCAAATTTGAATTTAATTTGTGAACGCACTCTTTCACTAATCATCAAACTGTCACTGTCAATTTATTCAGTAAACTCAACATTTTCATCGTGGTAAAATACACTAACGAGCAACGTCTGCAAGTTATAAAATTTTTTTTACAGATACTCGGAGTCGCAAAATCATCTTCAGTGACGAAGCTCATTTTGGGTTCGTCAATAAGCAAAATATGCGTTATTGGTCCAGTAAGAACCCACATGTGCTTCATGAATCACCACTTCATCCACAAAAAATAACTGTTTGGTGAGGTTTGCAAGCCGGCGGCGTTATTGGGCCAAATTTTTTCGTCGACGTTAACGATCGTCACGTTACTGTGAATGGTCAGCGTTATCGCGCCATGATCACCGATTATTTTTGGCCCGAATCGGAAGATATGGACTTGGACGACATGTGGTTTCAACAGGATGGTGCCACAAGCCACACAGCACACGCTACATTCGATTTATTGAAGAGTAAGTATGGTGAGCGTGTTATCTCAAGACATGGGCCAGTCGATTGGCCGCCTCGCTTGACTATTTTCTGTGGGGCTACGTTAAGTCATTGGTTTATGCCAACACGCCGACGACGTTGGAAGAGCTCAGAGGCAACATTGAACGCGAAATAGCGGCCGTTTCGGCCCAAATGTGTGGCCGAGTCGTTGAAAATTGGGTTCAAGGAATCGACCGCTGCAAACGTGCCCGCGGTGGCCATATGAACGAAGTCGAGTTCCATTCATCCATTTTTATTTAAAAAAAAAAGTTGTCAAGTCGTTATTAGAAAACCCTATATAAGAGTAGTAATCAATTGGCACGAGTTCAAGTGATTTTGCGTACCATTAAAATATTTGAACACAATATTTGAACGGGGAAGGAAAGTTAGGGAAGAAAGAAAGAGAGATACCGATATGCATTGGTTTTTAATGTTTGCAGGTCATCATGATTAGGAAATAAAGATTTCTAATTGGCATACCATAAGCGATTTTTACGCGTAAGAAAAGAATAACAATATTTCAGAGTACGTCCGAAAGTAGGCTTGAGGGTAAACTGATTATCATTCATAGCGAGAAGTGTGTTAAGGTAAGAGGTATGAAGGGGAGGCTTGTTATTGGTAATTTCAGTGGTCAGTGTTCGAGGTTGTCAATTTGCAGAGTGATATTAGCATCACCTATAACTTTCATCGTACGGTAAACGCACACCAGCGTTTATTGTGTGGATATTAGACTTCAAGCTGCCCATGACAACTGGAATTAAACGTTCCGAAGGCTAGCTTTAAATCCATTGCAGAAGAGATTGATGGATTGCAAATACACGCATTTTCGACAAAGGATTCTGATACTTCACTCTGTCAAACGCCTAAGAAATATTAAGTATAACTATCTTGCGTTCGCCAGATTGTAGACTTTTGTTTCTCTTTTTGGTAACGGATTCGGTTCTTCAATGAATCTTATGAATCTTTTCTCTAACTCTGCGTTCAGAGTACAAGAAATTTTGTTGCTGTCTGTTCAAAATGTAGAACTCACCCAGATCTGTGTCTTTTGAAATCACCCGTGATAAAGTTTTCAGTATTACGATGTTAAAAGTCGAAGTGATGTCAAGGGCTTCTGCAAATAGAGCAATAGTGGACAATTTGCTTACGGGAATGGAATTTTAACCACATGTTGCTCGCGTACATTTACTACAGACACAAACAGCGACGATACTTACCAAGGCTGCGATGTGAAAATTCTGATGTTGGTTGACCGATTAAAATTGCTGTAGGTATTATGCCCTTATAATAGTAAGAATCTGTCCGCCATTCAAATTTCCACTCACAACGCACTATCCACCGGTTGTTACTGATTGCCTTTGCGGTATGACAGTGATATACAATCTTAGGTGCAAACTAGGCAAAACATACAATTCGTACCGATATGACTGGAGTATTACGATTATTTTGTCTTTACTACTGGTAGAATTTTTTTTTCCAATTTTTATTTTTTATTTTATTTTTTTTTTTTTTATTTGTATTCAATGAAAATATTTCAGAGTATATGTCATCTTTAAAGATGACTTATCCAGCCGCCACTAGCTAAATAGAGGCCCTCAACAAAAAAAAAATGTTATTGGTTTTTCGAATTTTAAGCAAAGAACTTAAAGGGGTCGGTTGGGATTGAACGCCGAACCGTCTGACTGGGAGGCATATACACTACCACTTGAGTCACAGTCACCTATCATCTACAAATATAGTTTCGACGGGAAAGTAAATTCTTTATTTAGAAGTCTGTATTAGTAACGCATATATATATTCAAGCAATAAGTACGGTGCCGTGAAATAAAGTGTACATTAAAGTAAAATCGACTTAATTCTTTTTTCTAATAAATTGAAATAGATCAGAACGATTTTTTTTTTTTTTTTGCATTTTCTATTGTATTTTCAACATACTACGAAAACAACTGTATGGAAAACAACTTAGTACAAGTACATTTACCATACCTTCACAAGCTTAAGTAAAAATTAGATTCCTTCTAAATTTCACAAAACAAATAAAATGCGGTCAATATTCTGGTATTTACGATGTTTCTAAATT
Source organism: Volucella inanis (assembly GCA_907269105.1). Taxonomy (NCBI): domain Eukaryota; kingdom Metazoa; phylum Arthropoda; class Insecta; order Diptera; family Syrphidae; genus Volucella; species Volucella inanis. The sequence goes on along the minus strand of OU026153.1, from coordinate 113,038,378 downwards.
GTGCACAATGAAAGAATTATCTGAAGTTGAATAAACCTTTTGGCTTTGATCATTGAAGGAATTTATATTTAAATGCATTGAATTCTTACAAATTCTGATCATTGACTGTTTCAAACTAGGATAATTTTTTCATATTGGAAGTTTGCTTATGTTGTCCCTATTTTAAAACTTGCAACAAATGCTACCATATTATACATCTAAACACCGATGATGCAAAAGTATAAGAAGCAAGTTCTTCGGGAAAAAAAATTAAAAATAAATTAGTTGCACACACAATTTTCCAATATCTGGCCACCTGAGATGTTTTGATTTAGAGCCCATCATAGTACAGTTCATCAGATGCACCGCATGTATAATCAAATAAAAAGTAACTTTGTTCAAGGTGACAACAAGGTACTTCTCAGCGTCAAAAATTCGTTTGATACAGTATGGCATTATGTCTTGTTACATAAGCTTATGTCCTTTAACTTTCCGATTTCCTCGACCAAAATCATTAAGTCATTTCTTTCCAAGCGAGCTTTCAATGTATTCGTTAATAGCTGGTTTTAAGTAATTACTCTATCTATGCAGGTGTTTCTCAAGGTTCTGTGCTTTATCCTATCGTTTTCATTACTTACACGTCTGACATTCCACGTCTTAATTATTGTCAATCTGCTTTGTTTGCCGAAGTATACCTGTATTCTTCCGTCAGATACTATCGGTTCCAACATTTAAACCGGTTTGGAATTTGCCTTGAACACCGTCTATAACCTTGAACACCAATGACTGGAAGATTAAAATAAATGCTTCAAAAATTCAGTCTAGGTATTAGAACTAGAAAAAGAAAAGCCTGTTTGTTACCAAGCAACAGACTTCATATTAATTGAATTCAGACTGAGTAGAAGGACAGTTCAAAGTATCTTGGGGTACGCCTGTACAAAATGTTAACCTTTGGGTTAGATATCCAATAAATATTAAATAAGATAAACGTTAATTATAGTAGGCTTTATTCATTTATAAATTGGAGGTCAGGCAAATAAGCCAAAATAAAGTTTTAAAAATGATCTTTGACCTCCCTCGCATTTCTCTACCAATGAGTTAGATACATGTAGTGGCAAACAAGAATCTTAAAACTACCCGATCTCTACAACATATCATGTAGTTCATCTGACAACTACTTGATTTTCAATCTAGTCACACACAAAAAATGTGTTTTTAATACTTTTTAAAATATCATTCTTAAATGTCATTCTGTTACGTCGTCGGCTTGGCCGAATATTCACGCTGCAAAAGTAATGCTGTGTATTTAGTGCGACCAGGGCTGTGTTATTTATTATGAGCTATTGAAACCCAACGAAACCATCACTGGAGAGCGGTATCGACTTCAATTTATGCGATTGAACTGAGCACTGCTTAAAAAACGGCCAAAATACCACCAGAGGCAGGAAAAAGTGATCCTACAGCGTGATAACGTTCTGCTTCAAGTTGCCAACCCATTAAAACCTACCTGAAAACGCTTAAATCGATGGCACGTGGTCTGGCTGATCAGCAGTTCAACTTATATGAAGACATCAAGAAATGACTTGATTTGTGGATGGTCTCAAAGGTTAAACACTTTTACCGTAACGGTATTCGAGATCTGCCAGAAAAATAGGAAAAAGTTGTAGCTAATGATGGGCAATACTTTGAATGACTAACTTGTAATCATTTTTTCACAGTAAAGTAGAATTTTTATAAAAAAAACAGCGATAACTTAATTTCGTTCCTTACAATTTATTAGTTATTGTTCATTATTTTTTAAATATTACTAATTTATTATTCACGTTTTTTTTCAGATTATATGTTATTTGTTATTTATTGTTTACAACTGTTAATATTTATTGCTTTTTTCCTCACTTTATTTATTTAAATCGTATTATTTATTATTTCGTTCATAAATTTTCTATATTTATCTGATAAATTGTTAATGGAAATCAATTGGAAAAGTAGAAATTTGGTTTTAGCCTCCTCTTCTGAAGTTATGAGCTTATTTTATACGGTAGTGAAGGTTTTCTGCAGTAGCTTTTTCTTCAAACATTATTTATAATAAATAATGGTACTTTCCTTACAAATTATAATTATTTTTTAGTTGTAAGTTAGTTTACACCACATATCTGTAATTTGTGTAGTATTAGTTTTATGAATAATGTAATATTTTAGCAACAATAAATATATAAAGATAAAGATAGTATCGGACACAATAAGTACAATACACAATAACAAATGATTCGTCCTTTTACACTTTACGGTAAGTAATTGGATATTTTTCATATTATTAAGATGCATATTATTGTTCTTACATGTAAAAACATAATTTTTTGTATAAACTTGTAATACAGTTATAATGTTCACCTATATAAATACGTTCTTACTTTATACGGTAATTATTGAGTATACATTAAAGCATAGATTAACTAATTGTATAGGGTGATTCATAGTGAAGTTTGATTTTCAATAGGATTTTTTTGACAGATCAAACTGCTTTGTCATTTTTGTTCAGTATCGTTTGGCAAGTCATCATAGAAAGACTCACACCACAACAGCGTGTGGTGGACTATTTTCTTCGGGGATATGTAAAGTCTTTGGTCTTCAGGAATAAGCCAGCTACGATTGACGCTTTGGAAGCCAACATTACTCGTTTTATCCGCGAGATACTAGTCGCTATGCTCGAACGAGTCGCCCAAAATTTGACCTTCCGAATAGACAACCTTAGACGTAGTCGTGGCCAACATTTACGTAGTGCGAATTGAATAAATGCCATGAATTTTTCTTTTAACTGATAATAAAAATTTTAAGTTCGCTTTCAAATTTATGTATTTTATTTTACATTATAAATAAAACCTTACGATGAACCACCCTATATATCATGGATGCTCTAATTTCGAATTACAGTATTCAAAGTATGCATTACCATCCCATCCACATACACTTGCCATGTACTATTTTACTCAGGTTTTAACTAGGAAACGCCCCTTTATTGAATAATGCAATTTGGTTCACTTGTGAACGTAACTTTTTTGTTACTTTTTACATATAATGTTATATACTTACATACTACTATATTGTATTCCATTTCACTACATTTATTTATTTATTGACCAATGTACAACAGACAAAAAAATTGTGTTTGCTGAACATAAAAATATATATAAATATTATATATACATACACATATACATATTATATAAAAATAAAATAAGAAGTAAAGACTTATTGCGTAAGATTTGTTTGATCTTTGTAATTTATATAAACCAGGAAATCGCAAAGATGTTATAAAACCATAAAAAAGAAATCAATAAGTACAATACTACGACATTTCAGTTCGATAGTTTTAAGTGGGCAGAAACAGCTACCACGGAACTCTTTTGTTCAGAAATTTGCCTCATAGATACTGGAAGACTATTCCAAAGCGTGATGGCATGAACGAAAAATTGCTTAAGTGAGGAGAGGTAACTGAAACGGATTGGTGTTACTGTCGTTATGCACTGTTACTGGACTGAGAAAAAACTATCTTGTCAGATAGATACTCAGGCTTTCGGTTTTAGATAATACGCGCGAGTTAGGAAAGCGTTTGATATTTTATAAGAGCTTTTAGACTGTATCCAACGGTCTTTTGAGTGTATGCAGAGATGTGGTCAAATTTTCTTAAGTTAAAAATGTATTGCGCTACAGAATTGAACGCAACTTTCAAAGCGTTCTAAGCTAGAATCGTGTAAAGGTAAGTAATCTCTAGTTTTCTATAAAGTACGGAGGCTTTCGTTGATTTTAGTTGTATGATATGATGTAAAATGATCATTCGAAGTCAACTAATTGTTAAATAAAGTTCCTAAATTGATTATTTTAGTCGTGGGAGTTGCTTAAAAAGATCGGAGGTATATCACAAAAATGAAAGTAGCCCCTAGATCTGGTAAAGTCTTTGGTTTGAACGGGCTTTTTAAAAAATAGGTTAAGAGATTGCCATGACGCTATAGCGGATATGTCTTCATTAAGCCTTGCTATTGCATCTTCTATCAACCCTACTGTATGTATGTATATGGAATTTACAATGAGGTGAATAACTCGTTTCAAAACACTGAGAATAATGAAGGTCACAGTAGTGATCCTTTAGGGACACCATTGCGGCCATAATATAAAAACAATACTTTACTATTTAACGACACAGCTTACAAACGATCACTCAGGTACGACAAGATAAGTTCAACTGTTGTAACAGACGGAAAAAAGAGGAAAAGAGTTTATTACACAAAATTATAAAGTCAGCTGAGTCAAATGCTTTAGAAAAATCAAGTAGTTACAGAAGAGCCATGTGGTTAAGATCAGTTGCAACGCAGAGGTCGTCTTTCACTTTAGATAATGCCGTAATACAGCTGTAGCCTCCACGAAAGCCTGATTAGAAGGGGGTAAAAGTTTGTTTTGTTCGATGTAAGAGTAGTTTTTATTTGTCTTGACAGGATGAGCTAAAAAGGCTTTTGAAAGGAAGAGTAGTGTAGCTATTGCTACACTGTGGTGTTACATTCTTTAGGAATTGGTATTATTCTTGATTGATTTCAAGGATCAGGGTATACTAAAGTTGCTATTATTATATTAAAAATATGTGTTATGTAACGGCTCAAGAGTGGGAGAATGGAATGAAGTGAATATCACCAAATCCCACGCATTTTGACTTGACTGCGAATATAGCCTCAAAAGCAGAATATTGATTGCCGTCGGGGAAAAGGCTTCTTCAGAATTACTAAGTGTTTATAATTGAAGAGAACATTGAACTCTCGCCGGTATTGTACCAACAAAATTCTTATTTATCTCTTCAACATTGGTATCAACGCTAATTCTTTTAGATGTTTTTTTAATGCCAAGCTTTCGAAATTCCTTCCAGAACTGCTTAGAGGGTTGATTCGAAGTAAATCTGTTAGCGAAATACAGATTTGCTTTTTTAAAAATTATAATAACTCGATTTCTAGAACGTATGAATTCATCATGCATTTCGGTACAGCGGAAGCGTTTACAACGTTCAAATATATTGTCTCTTCGTAAGATTTCATAGAAAATGTTATAAGTCATCCAAGGACATTTATGTGTGTAGAACTCATATTTTCGGTAGTTTGGTAAGATTTATTTACAATAAATGTACGCACGTATGCGATTGATATCTACAAAAATGTTAAGCAAATATCTTGCTTATGAAAATATTGCAGGATTGAACTTAAATAATGTTGTTGCATATGCGTATATGTGTATAATTTGATTATACAATATCTGATAACTAAATTCTATACATAGGTACTTTCATAATTACATAAAATGAAACTTTGATTTTTGCGTTCCCATAAATATAAAATTTAGGCACTTAGAATTCATATTTGCGCTTGATTAATTATATCTTCAAAGAAAAGTCTAATATCGGTATTATGCTATACCAGTTCGAGTATGAACGCGTATTGTGTATTGAAGGCGTTAAAGCCGAGATGAACAATGCGGTATCATAAAGTGACTTTACATTTATTATGTTTAATATATTTTTCCAAATGCCGCCAAATCAGCTGATTTTCGATATTTCTTCATCTGCCTGAAATTTCAGTGAAACATTTTTTGCTTTAAAATTCAGTCCACTACCTCAGGATATATCACCTTGTTTTGCAGGCAGTTCTCGGGCTCTCGAGCAATCTGAATCGTTTGACTAACTCTTAACTAAAATTCGAAACGCGTTCAATCGTACTAATGGCCAAACTGCATGCATGGCAACTATTGATAACATGACTAAAATACCTACCTAGAAATTTCGGTGATGACATTGCACATAGAGTCAGTAAGGTGTAGGATGGCATAGTATTTTGCGACCGAAGTATGTCACTTTAATTTAAATGTTTGTTATACATATCGGTCGAACGTCCGCTTTCATTAAGGGCATACAAAAAAAATTATAAAAAAAAAAATTCAAATGTTGCAAATGTCAGTGGTTGTCTCATTTTAAGAGACAATGAAGAATTCAGGCTGTGTCAATCTGATGGTTTGCCTATATTTTACAAATATCGTCGTAACATCAGGCACAAGAAGCGCAATAGACGGTCAAATTCCAGCCGAGGTTTGAATAAGAAACTGAAAAATAAATAAGATTAGTTTAATGCAAGAACATCAGCAAACTCTTGACCTTATTAACAGATGATCCAAATAGAGAGGCATGTACGAGTAAATGTTCGCAAATGCTGATATGAGCAAGAAATTTGCACAGTTTAACGTAATTATACGCATTACCATAAATATTTCAAAGGTTAGTAAAAGAATAAGAGTGTCGCGTCAACTTGAAATCTATATCCAAGATTGTGGTTTCCATTCATTATGACAGTGCGATGTTTTATAGATGCATTTGATGAAAATCCAACAATTCAGTTCACAAAAGGAAGATATATGGTTAAAAAAGTTCATTAATATATTATGTTCAGTTATTTAATCCTATTTCAAATTTTCCAAAATGCCTACTTCAATTTTATTTGAATAAAGTTAGTTTAGTTAGTTTAGTTTAGTTTAGTTTAGTTAGGACGTTTCGGATAATGTGTCAAAAACGTTAAGGGTCCCTGAACTTGCCTTGTTTTGATTCTTATTAAAAATAACACCTTACAGAATTATGCGTATAGGGTGTCGTTGAATTCGTTATTATAAGTACCTTATTTCTTTCAAATAAAATGTTACCCTAAAATTAACGTGTCAAAAGTTAATGAACACCAAACGCATTTTTTTCTATGTATTTAAAAATTCAAATTTGAAACTATGGAGTATTTGCAAACAGAAAAAAAGTCAGGCCATTTAATCTGAAGTTAGTTGTTTTTAAGGTACGATCCAAGATGTTCAACTTATAAAACTAAAAAATGGGTTTTTCTTTAAGAAAAGCCCAATAAAATTAACGAGTTCCCAACTGCTTTGGAATTTTTTTTCGCGTAAAATAAGTTTAGAAATGAAATGACTTTTTTTCCTTTACTAATAATATTATCACGTGACAAAATCAAAATTTCACAAACTCTCGCATTTCTTTGAAGTTGTAATATCCCTATACTTAATCTTCACAGAGCAATACGGGGACTACAGTTGCCTTAAACAATTTGATCTTTGAGCTTTAGTCAATGTATTTGCTATCAAAATAACATCGTCAAACTGACGGAATAGCTCCCTTGGCCTTTCTAAGCTATTTTATGCTTGAAATGTTTGCTTTTATTGAGATTTGATGCAATCAACACTCCTGTATACTTCTATTTTCGAACAATTTAAAAGCTCTATCTTTTGTAATTCCATTTTCGTTGCGGGAAAATCTACTACCACCATCGCTGAAGAGCATCATTTTCAAACTCTCTAAATTAACTGACAAATTCCACAGTTCACAGTAGCTTTCAAGTTGATTAATCATGCGGTTCATTTCCTCGACAGATTCAGCCAAATATGTCAGAATGTGAGATCTGAGCAAAAATGAGACCTATTATCTGCATTATTTCAATGTCAATTCCTCCTCGTAGTCTCAAAATATAGTTTATAAATAGAGTGAAAAGTAAAGTGCTTTACTCCTGTATGTGTTGTCAGGAGTTATTGTTTATATACATTGCTTTCAGTACATTCACGATTTTATTTAATATTATTATTTAATACAGTTTATGTAAAAGGGCTTTACTACCAACAGAATCGAAAGCATTACGATATCTTGAAAAAATATCCGCTATATTTACTTAGGTAAATATTTGGTCTATAATTAAGTATTTTTTCTAAAACTTGCTTGAGAATCATTTAGAAATTTTTAATACACAACCCACTGCGTTACCCTATTAAAAATTAGGCCACTTAGTAACTTAACCGAAGCATTCAAGTATGAAATACCCTTTGAATTCTCAGGGTTGTTATTTGAACCTTTTTTGGGTAGCGTATACATGGTGTTATTGCTTTTTTGAAGCTTGATATCTCAAATTTCTATTACATTCTTCGGTCAGTGCAGACAAAAATTCGATTGAACAATTCTTATAGAATTCTGCTGGTCGTCTCCTGTAGTTTTCCCTGCTTTGACACTTTCAATTACATCATGCACATTTTCTCGAATGCAAATGGAGAATTAAGAAGCTCATCCGTGACAATGGGCCGGCGAAAATGGTGAAGTGTTAAGCAAATTTTTAAAGTATTTCCGAGGTTCAAATGCCTGCAGGGATGCTGAAATATAATTGGTCCCGTTTATAGTTCTTGCGACTTTCCAAAATTCGTCTTAGAAACGAAAATGATTTTTTTTTGTAGCCTTGATGCACTCCGCATCAAACCAGTTCTGCTTCCTAGACACAAAGCAGTAGTATATCACTAAACTTGCGGTTCCTTAAGTAAAGGTGAGTGGCGGTAATGGTAGTGTATTGGCTTCCCAATTGGACAGTTCGGGGTTCAATACCAGAAGTACCCGAAAGCATCTATTATTTTTAAGTAACTAAAATCTCGTGAGATAAATGTTTGCCTTAAATACAGCAACAAGTAAATTTACACTTATAATTCGCCATTAAATATTGGATGCCACAAATGGAGCGAAATAACCACCGAGTCCAAACATCTCTTTTTCCCTTTCTATCATTTTAGGAGTATAAATTCTTTCCAAAAACAAAACCTGTAAACACTATTTTGATCCCTATAAACCTTTCATTTGAAATCCTTGTGTTTAAAGCGTCAACAATTTCCAATATATTAGCGCCTTTCTCATCACAAAAATCATCTTTTATTTTGAGAGTCGGCCTAAAAATTATTAATGTAGACCTACTTTTAACATTATTTTTCGACAACCCAATTATCACGTTCAAATCACTTACAAATAAGCGATTGATACACTTTCCCTAAATAATGTATGCATCGCAAAGTTGAGCCTTATACTCTTCCAGTGGTTATCGGTTAGGTAAATAGGTTCGATAGAGGGTAGAGCCATTGTTTTTGGTAGAAACCTCGACAACGTTCATTTACTCCGCTCACTTAAAACTTAAACCAGCTCTTTTAAGACTACTACAGCTACGATAGCCAACTAGCTCACCTCTATCTGCTGTTCCAAAACTATTTATTTCACTGGAATCCATTTTAATAAATAATTCTGAAATAGTCCTTAAATGATTTTTTTCCTTCTATTATATGAGTTTCAAACAATAGAAATGTATCTTAATTTTGAACATAATTAAAGAAATTAATTACAAGCTTTTCCTAAAAAGCTTGTATGCATAATTTAATTTTTTTCTGGTAGGCGAATCCGCTCCACTCCTACGTATCATGTGAATGAAGACTCGTTTCTTCGCTTCAACTCATACCTATGTGTGCGCCAAAATTGCTTAGAATTGCTGTTTCACAAATTTGAAATAATGGATTGTACCCAATGGACGGTTTGGGTTTGACATTTTTTACTTTTTTTTTTTTGTTCGGCAACATTGATTCATAAATATTTGCAGTGATGAAAACAAAACATTATAGACACAAATTTTCCACAGTATCACGAAAGTATCTTTCATTCCACATATCAAGCCGTACGCCATATCACATGTAAAAAAATTATGTGAAACAAAAAAATATCGTCTTTAAGCTGTACGAGTATTTTAACTAAAATGAATTTGTCGCGGAGGAACTTGGCAATAGGGAGTAGATTGTATATATTTTCTACAGCGCAACGATAAGTCTTTGTGAATATGTATTTGTGAACACTTTAGATGTTTTGTGCTTTGGAGAACTGTCCTGGCGGCACTAGTAGACTAGAGAAACAAATTTTACCTTTTCGTTTATATTTGTGTTTGCTTCTGCGGGTAATTGCATATAATACCATGTTCACATGGTATTCCAACACATTCTTACGCCTTTTTATTATAGATCATTTACTTTCGCAGAGATGTTTTTTTATTCCAAATTTAAGCAGGCATCATCTTTTGAAAAAATCTCCAGGTAGAGTTCTTTACTGTTCTCGCGAATTCTATTGCAGGCTTAACACATTTCGTTACTGAAAATGTTCGGTATTTTTCCTCTCCTCTCACCTTCCAGGCGAGGTTTCAAACTGATTTCTTTTATTCATTTAGTGAGATCAGCCTGAGATCTATACTGGGATCTATTTGGATAAAGTTCTGGAACTCACACATATATTAGATTTATACAGCGGAAATGGTGATTGGAGAAGCATTTTAGCCAAATATAATTGACTCTCGCGCACATGTTTTACTTTTTTAAAGACTTTGTAGGAGCTCTATAAACTCTAAATTTTCTCTTTGACAAAAGAAAATATTCTGTTTTTCAATATATAATCGTACATAATGATATGCAAAGCGAAGGAATTCTTAAATTTCACTTTACCAGACAGATACTGTTTTCCTTACGAATGGCATGTATAAACAAAATAAGTGATAGGTCAAGTAAAGGTATTGATAAGCTTAAGAAAATAAAACCCTAATTTTGCATCAAAAAACCCTATATTCAAAATTATATTGATTATTAATAGGAATTCAGTTTACTTCCGTTTATCTTTTATAATAATACTGTTAGTTAGTTTTTATATTAAAAGACAACTCAAGATGGGACGTCATCAAAGAGGGAGTACTCAATCAAGCCAATCACGGTTTTGCCAGTGATTTTTAAGCGAAATAATTTTCAGAAAACTGAACTATTCCTTTCGAAACAGCGTTTTAAATACCCATTGCACTAGTACCTAGTAGTTGAACCTGAAAAAAACCTAAGTCTGATAGACACAGAGGGAATAATTTTGCGTCGCCGCAGAAAAATCGTCGGGAAGGTCGTATCTATTTTTCTTAGTACATTTAGCGTCTTAGCAAAACGGAAACACTTAAACTAAAAATTCACTCTAGTGTTAAGTCGAAACACAACTGCGTTATTGAAAGAAACGATGCAGATATGGTGGCAGGGTAGTATGATATTTCTTGACTTTTCAAAATCATTTGATTCAATAAACTACAATAAAAAAAAGTTTCGAAAGATTATCTATATTTTTTTTTTTTGCACGCATATTAGCGATTGCACAAAAAAATCCAACTCCGCTTAAGAGTTCATCATAGAAACTTGGTCGCACAGAGTTATCTATGACGTTTCATGCCAATTCATCTGTCGGTTGCTGAAAAAATTAGATTTGTTTTAAAAAAATTGTTTTTGATAAATGTTTGACATATCTGAAAATTCATGGAAAGTTCATTGCAAATATAGAAAATGGTGTTTTAAACACTGTTTCATATCCGCTAAATAGATGGCATATATAAATGAACTTGGCCTACATCGCTATTGTACTTGTTATAATTTATACACAAATTAATAATATTTTATAATAATTAATAAAGGGTTTGGAAAAAATTACTGCTATTGTGCATAAAACACAATAGCGCTTTGGCTTCGACTTCGCTTTAAAGTTTTAAGTTCAACTATAGGAATTCAATGCTCTCTATCACAATATCGTTTTGAGCTTCAGACTTGCGTTTGACATCCGTAATGAAGAACGTAATACTACGATCCGCTTTTAATTGAAACAAATTAAACACAAACAAGATTAAATTTCTTTCTAAATCCTAGTTAAATCCTATACTAATCATAAACGAAAAATTTCGTTTTGCTATTCGTTTTATAGTACGCTGTTTCCCAGCGGAGTAAATAAATGCTCTAGTACAACGTTCGTACAAGATTAATATATAGAAATCTCCACTCACTTTTCGCTTACAATTAATTGTCCGAGACAATAAAAGACAGCAAAATTCTGGCATTTCAATATTCTTTTTCAAAATTTTTGAAAAATACGACGTTTAACTGATAAATGTAAGTAATTCTTTAAAAAAATATGTATGTATATAAAGATGATGTGCGCGTCACTACAGCTAATCAACAACTAACTCTTAAGCTAACCAAAAGATCTTAATCATTACATAAGTACTCGTATGTACCTATGTTATGTGTTGAATACAATACCCCATTTAATATCCATACAGGAACCATGGGTGAAGAATAAATGCATATGTGGTTTCGAATGTTTAAAGGGTTTCACACCACTTTATGACGAGCGATCGGTAAGACTGAGAGCTTGTCTTTATTTGCGAACTCACTCTCACCAACTAAACTTCTGCAATGTTGTAATCAAGATTTGGTTGCTGCAGCGAACTTTTTGCGGAGAAACGGTGGAGAGGGTAGTGCCGTTATACTGTGTTTAGTATTTATTAGTAATCGAACTAGTTCTTATATAACAGACGGAAGACACATTTTATGTTGACAAATTGATGATAACTAAATGGCTGCTTGTGGCAATGAAATATACAGCTACATCATCTATATATGTCCGAGCATATAGCCTCTAAACATTAGAACATTAGCGCATAGCGGAAGGTCGACCGACGTAAAACCAGAACACAAGATGGTGGCTTCGGTTTGGCCAGCTCGCAAAAGTTGAATTATGAAAAATATAAATGTTCAATTCTGTTTTATGTACATATATAGGTACACTTGTAATTTTGCATGTTGACTAACGTGAACCTCAACATTCTCGCAATGCTCTCAGCACGATAGGTTTAAAGCTTTTGGCGAGCGAAAAATCGTTGCTTCAGATTTCTGCTACATTCTACATTCCGCATAAATTTCATTGCTCTCATTGATTCCATTGTATTAAAATCTTACACTTTGCCTGTGTTCATAAAGAAAATTTTCGTAAAATTTCAAGACCCATGTCAAAAATGTGATGAACTGCTTTTCTATTTACAAATTACAGTACCTTCAAAGTGATTGAATAAGAGATGATCAAAGAAGACTCTTAAGGCATTGATCAAATTACAAAAATTCCAATTCAGATCTTAAGCGTTGTTTATATTACTCAGGAGTAAATGTTTTGATTTAACTTTAAGTCCCAACTGCTATAGTGTCAAAAAAATATTTTAGTACGAACAAATTTTAGGGGATCTGCTCAGCGTTTGTTTGGGAAACTGTCCTATAACTTGTATTGGACCAGCAATAGAACTAGCAAATTCATAACGTAGCGCCTGCCTTAACAGCCAGTGGTACTCCAAGGTAACTCCATGATTGGACCCATTGGGCATATTGTTGTTACGACATTAATTAAATTCAGACGTGTTTAAATTTCGCTCTGCTAATTTATTTCTATTTAATTGTTTTCCTGCCTAATTTGCATTAATTCGCACAACCTATTTCTCGGTCAACACTTTTTGTTTTGTTTTGCTGACTCGATTAGTTTAATATTAAAGTAAAGTTAACATCTAACCCGATTCTTATTCACCGCCTTGTGTTTTAAAATTTCTCAACTGACCTACCCTAAATTAATCATATTCATCATGTGGAAGTGCGAATTGCTCCATAACAAGTGACCTAAATGCTGTTATGGTGATATGCAGTGCCCTTTGTAACAAGTCGTTCCATGCTCTTTGCATTGGCTTGAGTAAGAAATCCATTGCGTATCTAAGAGATTTTAAAAAAAAACTTTTTGTTTTATTATGATGAGTGCAAGGACATCACTCCGTCCCACAACCATCCCAAAACCAATTTACCAAATATGATGAATGTCATCATGAATGAAATCATTTGAAGATTGGTCAATTTCACTTGAGGAATCTGATATCTATAACAAGAATCAATTTAGAAACTTATCCATACAGTTGGCTCAAAATAATGATTTAATAAAACGCAATGACGAACATGACTTTAGTGAAGATCAAAAAATTAAATCAATAATAAAATCTTACAACCCCATAATAACAGACTCTTTAAGTTCTTTACGGTCTTCCCTTGATTTTCATCTTCAAAGTACATCTAGAAACAGCGTTCCCTCTCCGCCAAATAATGATCAGTTGCCCATAAACATATGTGCCAAATGAGCTCTTTAAGCAACCAGATAACTGAATCACGCGCGCTGTTAATCGAAATTGCTGATCACATCCGGATAACTTTCAGTAAAATCGAAGATATACCTATGCAATTCCAGCCCGCACCGACTGCATCATAAAACACCTCGATTCTTACTGAGATGCTTGAATCTGAAATAATGGAATCACCATTAACTCCAGGATCATCTTCTCCACCACAACCCCCTTCGGTAAATGATGCTACTATACCAACTCCTGAGCTTACAATCTTAAAATTCGGAATCTTACGGAGGCTTTCGGAGTGGAACACGAGAATAAAAAAGTTGAACAATTTAAACAAAGCTGAGCCATTTGTATAGTCTCTTCAAATCTAAATTTAAAATAAATGTCAGCTTTCAACTTTCAAGGTAAGCATCCCGTCAAAATATAAATATATGTTTATCAACCCTGCTTTCGACGTCATCAATCTGGGTGAATTAACTATGGAAAGAATAAAACCGAATACAGAAAATAACAAATATCGCAAGGATACTACCCTTAAGTCCAGTAACTCAAAATCCTACCAACAATCCTGCAACAAATCCTACCTCTGGTAAAGAAAATATTTTCAACGACTGCCTAACTGACTCTGGTCTATATCAATTAAGTGCTGTCACCAATAACATCGGCAGACAACTCGACCTAGTCTTCGCCACTGATACAGATAACTGCGTCGTTTTAGAAAGTAATCATCTGTTTTCTAAGTTAGATAGTTACCACCCTCCCTTTTCTCTTACGCTTTCATATTACAATGAATTGTTATGTTAATTCCGTTTCCTATGAATATGTTATTCTTACAGCTTTAATATTCATAGGGCGAACTACACCAAACTGAACAATCTTCTCGGTATGGTTAATTTTAACCTAACCCTAACCTTACGGTTAACGATGTCCTTACATCCTTTTATACCAAAATTTTGAAATGTCTCTCGCAATCTGAACCTTTTTTACCCAAAAGGAATCCCTCATCGTCACCACCCTGGTATAATAAAGAGCTGCAAAAAATGCGAAAATGACTTTCTTATCACAGATAATACCTTAATCACACTTCATTCACTAGGCAAACAGACAGATTAAAGATTAGATAGCAGCGAGGTAACATAAAGTAGGAGGGCGCTTACGGGTATAAGTTATCGCCTGACAAGCGACTTTAAGCTCTAGGAAATTCTTCTGACACCAAGCTCAGATCTTTCTGTAGTGGTAGACTGTTTAAGGAAGATGATATACAATATATCTATATATTTTAAATGGCGCAATCAACATCATTTATAGTCAGAATAAATAACAAAGGTCTAAGGTGGCTGGCTTGAAGGATACCAGAGTATGACAAATCTTTAATTGGGTAAGAAACCATCGACCTATGTTATATAGAACATAGTAATGTCGTTCATTTAAATTGGATTGAACCAACGTTATAAAACTTATTTGGAAATCAAGAGAATATAATTATATTATGAAAACTTCTATTAAAGGCAATCTAGTGCACAGAAAGTGTTTGATACGAATTCCGTTAGGTTGGCGGATGTAGATCTACCTTTGAATAATACGTGCTGGTTTTGGGAAATAATAAATTTACGATAGAAGTTCATTATGTCATAAATAGTACTCTCAAAATCTTAGGTATGCGGACAACTTAGCAATTGGGTGATATTTGGAAATATCATTTCTGTAACCTTTTTTATGTAGAGGAATAATAAAATACGTTTTCCAGAATGAGGAAAATAATCCCTGGGTGATATTAAGCTAAAACAAATCTGTAAGAGGTTGGATTGGGTGTCTTTAACATTTCTTTAAAAATATAAGGAGAAAATGATCAGGTGCAGCAGAATAATATTATCTTTGAGGTTTATTATTTTATCTTTAACTTTTCTTAAGTTTCGAAAAGTCGTCGAATTATCACAAGAGAAGTATCTGAGAATGTTGGTACCGATATGACAAAAATTGTTCATGTCACGCAATTTGTTCGAATGTTTTTGGCATAAGATGTGTGTCAGTGAAGTTTGTTCCGAAATTTCTTAATTTTGATCAGAAGAACCGTCGCATGAACATCGCTCAGGAGCTCCTGAATGACGTCAGTGATGATCCTGACTTGCTCAAAAGGCTCATAACTGCTGACAAATCATAAATTTATAGTTATCACGCCGAAATCAAATCCCAATCTTCCCAATGGAAGCACCCAGGAGAGCCAAGGTCGAAAAAACCACGCCAAGTTCGATCAAATGTCAAAGTTTTGATCACTGTTTTTTTCAATTATTGTGGCGTAGTGCATCAGAAATTTTTACCTCAAGGTCGTACGGTCAATAAGGAGTATTACTTTGAAGAAGTTACCCATTGTTTCGCAGAAACTTCCCCGGATTTCATCAAACAGACCAAGTGGTCTCATGATTGCACTTGTTCTCCGGTGTGAGCAAACGCGGCATTCAGTAAAGATGCATGGTATCTCAGCAAATTCGCGAATTTTCACTCGGCGGTCCGCCAATATGAATGGATTTTGTCCACGGTTTCCTCTGTGGTAACCATATTTGAGCCACCTGGGCTTGGCTTATCAAAAACCGGCGTGCTGCCATGGCGAAACTGTGTGAACCAATTGTAAACGGTTATACAGGAAAGTGAATGGGTCCCATATACATCACCGAAAATGGGCCAATCAATAACAAGAATCAGATCACGGAGGGTACTGCTTTTCTTTCTTGGTCGCAAAAACATTAACACGATGCTTTAAAATGGGTGCATAAAACAAAACCAAGGGTCGGATTGACATCAAGGGCTAAAAGAGGTTATACTACATGATCGTATACTCATTTTGGCTCAGTAGCGTCATCTGTCTTCCAATACGGATACTTATCAAACAGCTCTCGCAATTACCCATCCTTCCAAAAATGGGCTTCATTGGGAAACTCGATGACAAATTGTCCTGGAGATCCAGCATTCAATTAACAAATCGGCGATATCGTTTACAGGCCAAAGGTTTCAATTATTGTGTAGTTTGGATTTCATGGGCGTGCAAATGAAGATCAACCTTTTAAATTCGCAGTAAATTGCCAAAAGTGAGAAGTGGGGTCCTAATGTTGACTTCGACGAGGAATTGAAGTGCCTACCTGGTTTTGAACACTTTCGCTCACAGTGATGATGTTTTGGTGTGTGTGAGTAGCCCGAACATGCTGATATGCATTTTGACCCGATACCGAACCAGTTTCTTCAAAACGAATTCCGTACTCACTAAGGAGATTATGTTGACCGAAAAATTTACGAATTTTACGAAATTTTTCTTCTATAGACCGCATATTTTCGTAGTAAGATTGAACAGCAAAAATGCGTTGTTACGTGGTAAACGACTCAATAACTTAAATTGCCAAAGATGGTATGACACCTGTCAAAGAGATCAACTACATTGAATTCAGTTAATAACAATAATTGACAGCCATCTGTTAGTTCACCCTTCACAAAGTTATTGTTTGATGAGAATAATATTATATTTGTGTTCTAAAAAGAACTCTTATGAAATCACTTTCCATTTAGGAAGGAAAAAGAAAACTGGCAAAGAGAACTAACCTCAGTACATATGCATCACCTTTTTAAATGTATGTACAAACAAAGCAAACAGCTGATTTTAATATTTCTACACAATAATAATGCGATTATAAAACGTCAAAAAAATGTTTTATAGTGGATTCAATGAAAATATTGGGTATATATTTTATTTCGTGCGGTTTTTTTTTTTTTTTTCAATATTTGAACGTTTATTTAAGAAAAACATGTACAATAGTATTATTCAAAATATTGCCGTTGATTTGGCTGGATGGCCGGGTTTCACATATTATTTTTTGCGTTTGGGGTTATCGTAATGGATTCATTTTTCATCACCAGTAACAATCCGATGCAAAAATGACTTCCTTTTGTGGCGTTCCAGCAGCATTTCGGACAAGCAAAACCGTCTTTCGACGTCTCTCGGCTTGAGTTCATGTGGAACCCAATTTCCTTGCTTTTGAATATATCCAACTGCTTTTAAACGTTTTGAAATGGCTGCTTGAATGACACTCAAAGATTCTGCGAGCTCTTCTTGTGTTTAGCAGCAATCTTCATAGAGTAATGCTTTCAGTTCTTCATTTTCAAACTTTTTTGGCTGCCCAGGACGTTCATCGTCTTTCAAGCCAAAATTAATAATTTTAAATCGTGCAAGCCACTTTTGGCACGTTCGCTCAGCTAGCGCATGTTCACCATAAACTTCCACCAAAATACGATGACTTTCGGGAGCAGTTTTCAGTAATGAAGAAGAACTCCCCGCAAAAACACTTTTTCAGGCACAAAGTTCGACATATTTGAGTGAAAAAAAAATTGTGGTTCACGCTTTATATGAATGACATATACTGAAATGACATACAATGACAGTAGCTTTTCAACTGATGTTCCAATGGAATAATACAAGTTACGCCATCTCTTAGCAAACCGCGGTTATAGACCCAATAATAGTGATAAAGTGGTTTAAGTAAAAGCCAAATTAAAGCAAAGTGGTTGATTAAAATGTTAAGTAAAGTGAATTAAATTGTATTTAATTAAAGTGATTTTGTTTAAGCAAATTCAAGTTCTATTTTTGAGCCCACATAAGTATTTCACATTGGTGCCAGTTTAGAATTTGCAAAAAAAAAAACAACAGAGAAATGTATTTGGGTTTGTGTTAGACCTGTAACAAGTCTAAAACTATTAAAATTTTTCCTCTTCTAACACAAGTCCGAGTTAAACATAAGAATACATCAATCAGATTCATTCTCATTTGAGGTCGTCTTCATCAGAACAGATAAGTACCGGCAATAACATGGCTGTGATGATGCATCTCTTCTTGTTGAAAATAGGTTCGAACAGGAGAGCAGCTTCGAACAAAATCGGAATGAACAGAAAAACAGCAAGGAACAAAAATTTCATGAAAGAAAAACTATTTTGGAATAAGAATTAAACGAACAGAGGACAAATCTAGGCGAACAAAAGAAAATCATGCATGGTCTTTAAAAAAAAAAAAATGGATGAACAAAAGTATAATCTGAGAGAGCAAAAGAACATTCTACAGCAAAAAGTTCGAAGATATCCATGCCAAATTTGATAGAATAGAGAAGTTGACCAATTGACAGACACTGCGAAAAAATTTTTTAAATCGTCCAAGAAGAAAAGCCTCACTCGATGGCAGTTTAAAATGGTTGCTTCTATGAACAATTGAAATAATGAGGAGAGGTGATTTGCGCTAAAAATGACTTTGCACAGTCCTTAAGCAGACAATTTGTGTTTATAACAGGGCATTGAGAAACGGAAGCATGTAGTGTGTTTACATATAAGGTTTATCTTTAAACCCGAATGCAGCAACGAGGAGAAACTTTGCAACAGTCCCAATCACATTTGTCATTCCTAGCCGCAGGCCAAGAAAGTACTATTAAAATAGTAAGGGACACATTCATCAGGAAAAAAGCAGATTTGAAGGAACAGTCAGCAGTAAAGATGCTGAAATATAATACTTGACTTCGGTCTGGCGATGAAGCAGACAATTAGGCTTCTAAAGCAACAGATTTCATGTGGGAAGTACCATCTGTTGAATACTGATGCGCAACACTAATTGCCGAGGAACCATGTACACCGCGGAACTGACAAAATATGCGCTACTGGAACCACCATAAAATAGGACATCTTCAATGGCAGTGTAGAGAGTCTGCTTGATCAAAAAGCTAACCTCACTGCGGTAATATGCAAATAGAGAAATAAACAGGCAAAAACGGCTATTAAGAAGCCGGTTAATCTTCCCGCAGTCATCACTTGAGAAACGCTTGCTTCCCGGGGCAGAAGTTGGGAGCACGACGGCCCCAGGTTCACCGTCCAAGTTTCCCTAAGAAAACGATGTAATGAATGTCCCCTAGTAGAAGAAGTCAACTATAAAGAAAAATAGATGGCAACAATCAACACCTGTGCCATGGTCTCAATCATCAGGGGGATTTGGTGCACATGTTTTGGTTGCATAACACTAGTAGTTACAGATTACGTACAGCTGCGGGAAAAATGGCTAAGTTATATGGTGGAATTCCAATAAAAATCAACATAGACTTATTGTCGACTTTGGAGCATAAAAACTAAAATACGGAAATATCGAGATACCAGTGGTGCACGGAAATTCCAACACTTCAGTTTTATTGAGTCGCACTTATTGAGTCTATACTTTCACCGCAATGAAAACGAGTGGTGCAACGCAGGTCACAGCATTGTAGAGTACAAAAATCAAGAAGAAAATCCTGCACCTGTGGAATCTGAATCAAGGTCAGCGTATCCTGGCAGGAAAACTGAGTACGCTGAAATACAACATTGATAGGACCCCAGTGGTCCTTGGAAAAAAGAAAGATGGCAGCACGACATCTCAACAATGTCGTCAAAAATAACAGCTACACATTGCCGAGAACTGATAACAGTTTAGAAACGCTTTATATAGCAAAATGACTTTCAACACTTGACCTGAAGAGTGGCTACTGGGAGGTAGAATTTAATCGAAAATATTTCCCACGCTTTTGAGTAGGATTTAGTAGAGATATTATTCTATATTCTGCGCTGCATTTCGTGTTGGTAGAGTTTAAAAAAAAATTGACAGAAATGAAACATTTGGATTGTTAATATTATTATTGTACTTCGATAAAGAGTTATTATTTTTGTTTGAAATTGTTAACCTTATTTCTAAGTAGAATACTTGTTTCTACTAACACATACACTATGTTATATGTGGATTTGTGATATAACTGTAGTAGTTTGCGCACTTAGATGCAGTCGTATTTTTGCATTCAATTATTTTGTGGACAAACATATGACAATTTCGGCATTGCGTTAATCTGTTCTTATGTTTTCGTTGAAATTTCCAACTCACTTGGGTGTGAAATATAGAGCGAATATTTTTTTATGATCGTTAATTTCACTTTATAGTGAAACTTTGTAAAAAGATCCGAATAGTGCTCGTATTACTTTTAACTATTTTAACGTCCGAGCAGTTAAGCCCGAGTTTAATAAACTCACATTTTATTTCGTTGGTGTCTAAGCCGAACAAAATGACTTTGAAAGTTTTTCACAACGAAGATCTCACGTGAAGTACTGATAACTATCCGATTTAAAAGTTTATATGTAGGTTTCGAGGGTATCACACATAATTTGTATACCGATCTATATTTTTTTAATTTATATAAATACTCAGAAACACCAATAGATTGCAGTGAACATAGACACATGTTTTTTGTGAAAGTTTAATGGGAAGAATAACTACCTTAGTAAATGTTGGCAAAAGTTGGTTCGTCCATATTGTCACTTTCATCTAGAGTGTCCGGTAAACACTGCAAGGGGCTCCAATAATTCGAATCCTTTTAGTATGAGCGCGTTTCCTTCATTAATTTTGCTTTGGACATGATGTTCTCGGTATTTGACGATCGCGCGAGTTACATCAGCAACCCCCTTAACCAACAAACCATCTAACTTCAAAAACGAAAAAATCCGGCCACACACCGGTCAAGTGCACATTGTTGTCAGTCACCTGATCTATCATCACCCCGAAGTCATTAAACCACATAAACACCACACCATAAAACCTCAAGAACGATGACATCCGCCCACACGCAAAACAAGTACATCGTGAAATACCCAAAAGTGCAATCAATGCAAATCAATGTATGTACCACGAATTTGTCAAATCAGCGTCAGCTTCAAGTACGTGGTATCAGATTGCATATGAAGTTAAATGTTGAATCAATATAGTTCAGTTGATTCCGAATATTGTTAGAGTTTAGTCCATCATTTAATAAAATTAAATATGTTTCTTTTTTATTCAAATCCCGAAGGGAATACATAACTTGCGCGATTATGAATTTTAAAGAGAAATGTGGAAAACTAAGGAAATAAATAAAAACTTAAAGTAAAAAATGCATGGAGATCGAAGCAAAGAAGACGACGTAAGCAATTACGACAAATCGGTGATAATGACAGAATTGTACAGGGTCATCCAATTTGTGATTCGAAAGTAAACGTAAATAAAATACATTTACGATTAAAATTGCGGTAAAAATTTTTATTTCAATATATTGTTTGTATCTTGCCATTATGAATGCTCGATATGCGCAAAGTGTATCTATTAGAGAATCACCATATTCGAGGTAAGTTTTCACAATTTTAACACGTTAAGCGATTGCTAAACGATCCATACTATGAAATGACAAACCTTAAACCAAACATACATATATAGTCTCAGATAATAATTCTGTTAGACGTATGTGGTTGAAATAGAGATGTCTGCCTTCTTTTTCTTAATTATGTGCTCTTTCCGTTGTTTCGATTTTCGATCGGGCAAAGCTTATCGAATATATTCACGTACACCGGGCCAAATACACACAAACTAGTATGCAATATGTTTATATTTTAACAGCTTACTGTTCTAAAAAAAATGAAAAAATGGGACACAAGAAAGGTTAATTAAATATATAGGGTGATTCATCGTGAAATTTGAATTTCAATAGGCTTGTTTGACAGATCACGCGAGTCTCCTATCAAACTGCTTTATAATTTTTGTTCAGTATCGTTTGGCAAATCGTCACGGAAAGACTCACACCACAACAGCGTCTCCTAATTGTTTAGGTGTATTAAGAAAATCAGCGTTGTGTGAGAAATGTTTTTCATGCGATTCAAGGAATTTACGATGCGCATAATCGACCTAATGAAACCACTATTGCCAATACCATTCGCAAATTTGCATTATTTGCAAATTCCCAGTTTACATAAGTGGATGATACTCGACCGGTTAGACCACATCCAGCACGTAGTGAAGAGACTATAGCAGCTTTAGCTGAAAGTGTACGCGAAGACCTTGACGAATCGATTTTTCGTCATTCTCAGCAGATTGGATTGCCGTATTCGACAACTTGGCGTATTTTACTTGAAGATCTCAGCCTAAAAGCGTACAAAATTCAACTTGTGCAAGAAATGAAATCAGTCGACTTGAATTTGCGTCATATTTTTAGTGAATGGGCTCTGGAAAAACTCAATGAAAATCCGGTGTTTTATCGTGAAATTGCCGTATTATCCGAATGGACCACCTCAGACTTAGTCGTGGCCAAAATTTACATGATGTCATATTGAAAAGTAAATGCCATGAATTGTTTTTTAAATGATAATAAAAGTTTTAATTTCACTTTCAAATTTATGTGTTTTATTTTACTTACTCGTATTTCCAAAACAGCAAATTTAAGATGAAGAGTTTTAACTTGAAAGTCTTATGTACAAATTTAATGGTTATGTTTTGCGAAATAAAATATTCTCGAACTTATTGTTAATTTAATGATTGCTAAAATGCCTTCAAAGTGTTAAGTTCCTTAACGTTTTGCTGCTGTCAACGATTGATCCGCTTTCTATTTAATTCCTGTTGCAGAACAACTCTGTGATTTTAGTATCAATATTTTAGTATTGTGTTCAGGATTTGATTGCTGTAATTTACTGACTCTGTTAAAACACGGTTGCAATAAAATAAGTCTTACTGTTGACGTTATAAATGCGAATTAAACTTTTGTTTTTTATTGTTTTATTCATACATTGGAATTGTGAAAACCAATTGTTCGACAGGAAATTCCCTTCCGGAAATTTATTCATCAGTGGGTGGCTTCAAAGTAATGGTTGATGGGTGACATCGTAAGTAATAATTATTTTGATTATTCAATTTTCATTTGTTTGTGTTTTTTTTTTTTTCAATTGAGTTATAATTGTTTTGTATTAGAAGTGGGCATTGTTCCGTGACGGGCTGGTGAAATTCGCCATTTCGAGTGTTGAATCTTACACCTCTCATGACTCCGCCTGCCCCTGGGTATGCTTCAACGATCCTGCAATTGTGTTTAAAGCCATTTCGGACGGGTGAGATAATCTTCCTGCCACTGTTTCCCAAATGTATGCATACGCATTTGAATTACTTTCCACCGTTTATTGAAAGTTGCTTGTTTTTGTCTTGGCTGATGAGGAAATGAGCTGAAGTTAGAGCTTTGAAGTCATCTGGGTCGTCGAAAATTGGGTGTATAAATGCCTCGAGTAAAGACATACTTCTATTTGTGCCAGAAGCGTGTCGAGCTTTTCATACGTAAAAGTCCCGATACCAATAACTCGTTTTAAGTGATTCGTTATACTCTTTACTACCAGCTTCCCATAACACTCCAAAGTGTGGGGAAGCTGGTGAAATAAAGTTCCACTCTGTTCCTTGGTTTGTTAATTATTCCACGATTTCCTTCCAGTTATGCATGGCGATTTTCATGAAGCGAGATAACTCTACGTCAGCTAAAGTTCGTCTCACAGTCGCTGTACAGTTATCAGCATACTCCTCGTCGTAAAACGCAGCCAAGAATGCCTGAGTCGTAAGTTCGGTGGCGGCTTCCAAGTGCACAGCCTTTTGTGGATAGAAATACGAATACCGCTAAATACCCTTTTAAGCACTTAGTTCCCCGACCTTTCCATAACCTAATCTCGATTGGTCCCTCATAATCCACTCCTGTATGCGTGGATTGAGCATGCACGTTGAGCACATAGAGCGAGAAAGTCAGTTGCGACATCCATACCTTGGGGTTCCAAACTCTTAAAGGTCCTATCTCACTTCCCTTTTCAGATATTGGTCGCAGTTCGCTATTATTCTGCACATCTGTTTTATATTTGAAAAAGAATGAGTCAGCTTAGTGAAAATACACTTGGAGATATGTGTATGACAAACTTTGACTTCCTTCTTCTCCTCGTAGGTGGTCAGTTCATTTAGTTGTCCTGGAAGTTCAAAAACCCATTAGTGAGTTAATTTGCCAGGATCGATGGTGACATCCCAAGGGAAACTAAATCGGCGAAGTTATTGGGGGAGGGGATGAGGTTCGTGTGATTTTACATTTATGTCCTTATTAAAAGCCTAAAAACATCTTATGAGAATTATATTTAATAAGAATCAATTTGCTGAAATTTGGCCTTTACTTAAAGCGATGCAAGTTCTACCAATCAGACATTTCTATGTCTTAAGGAAGTTTTTTAAACAAAGCAGAAATTCCCGAATGTATTTACTTCGTATAAATAATATGAGCTTAGTCACGACACCATTTGCACACAGAACACTTTTTCTCGTTTCTATACATATACTATAGAACTATGATTGTTTTGAAGCATTTTTGTAAAAAAAAAAAGATTTGCTTTATTTTTTAAATTTCTTGCCTTTACTCATATTTAACAAAAACACTGATTGTCACCACACATCAGATGTCTTTTGAATTTTTTAAATCTTTGATCTGTCATTCACCACTAACTTTGTCGGTATAGAATGATTAATATTATTATATTTCATTCTTCCATGAATATTTTTAGTAGTTTAAGTATGAAATATTATTCATGAAATATAAAATAAAATAAAAAATAAAAAATAAATAAAAAAAAATAATTTAAAGTTGTTGCATCAGGAGTTTTGCCTTGATAGTGTAAGGTGCAATCCAGCCCACAAAATCAAACGAGCATGCTATAGTAGATAAAATTAGTCATTTTGTTGGGTGCTGCTATTTTGAAATTGAATAATGAGTTGAGAATTTATCGATTTGAGGGAGCCACTGAATACCTAAAGTCTTTACTCGATCTGTACCATCTGTACAGAGGAGCTCCTCATTGTTTGCCACCCACTTTTGTAAATAAAACTCCGCTCCTATAAGACACTTGATTTCATCTCTTTTGTCCTCTGCCCCTTGTGGTGTGTCTGCGCCGTAAATCAGATCGGCGCTATATCATCTTTGTTGCTCGTGGATGTTGCTCACAAACCTTATCGACTAATGCCATTTTAGTTCGAATACCCAAATACGGAGACGGTGCCGTACCAAATGTAACAATCTTAAGTCGATAAGTTTTTAAAATGTTGGATGCTTGTCTACGCGACAAGATCAACTGGTAATTTCCATCTTCTTCCAAATTTGATGGTACATTTACTCTAAATAACCAGGGCATGGGTACCGATAGAGTCTGCATCTTAGTAAAATGGTAGTAATGTTTTCCTGTAGCGAGGGGCCCACCATCAGCAGATCATTTAACGAGACCCCGCGAGATGTTTTAAATGAGGCATCGAATACAACTCGGAGTTTCGTCATCGAGCTGCCTTTTTTGATGACGGCATGATGGGGAGGAAAATGATAATGCACTCTATCAGCCACATTTTCTTCAGGTTATTCCATATGACCAAGCTTCAGGTAATATCCAATACTTCTTCTACGAGTACCTGCCAAAATCTGTGAAGCTGTATCTCGATGCTATAAGTTGCACTATCGGCAAGTGATCACTCGGAAGATGCCAAAAAAAACGATCTTAAAACAATAGATTGTATGGAGGTTCTTAAGTATGAATGGTGAAAACCTATGCAGATATCCACTACCTCGGTGCACGTGCCGAATAAAATGTGTTGACATTGGAACAGTTTAAATCTGCTTTTTATCTTTAAGATGGCTGGAATGCGGATGTCTCAGCATTCATCGAAGAAGTGGGTTGTGCTTGATTAAAGCATCCCGTGTTGGGGAAGTTTCCCCGTTTTATATCTGACTCAGAAAAACGAGCAAAATGGAATGGTAGTTTTGTTGGCGTCCTTGGCTACAGCACTAATTAATAGTTTGGCTAAACAATTGCTATAAATTCCTAATCTCTTCACGTACTAACAACGATCGGCGGTGCTAAACTTCAAAAAGCGATTACTTTGGCGAAATTCGTGTTGCCCTTTGTTGCAAATCTATGAAGAATATTTAAAATAACTCGCATATACTTAAATTACGTTCTGTGTCTGCTGATGGCCGACGGCTTCTAGCAGAATTTAGTTTCTAGTTTAAAATTTTTTGCAGAAGCACGAAAATTAAAATGGCTTTTCAATAGGTACATTTTAGTTACTTAAGCTTACACATCTGTTGATGTGTCTAAAATGTCCTTAATGGATTCTGATCTCTCTTGCGAGAATGATAGATTTTTGAAAAAAACACTTCAGGTGGATATTTACAAGGAAACGCTTGTGGTCGTATCTGGATATTAAGTTACAGGCCTGCATATAATTTCCTACAAAGAGCTGGATTTCTATGCAATAAGTTAGGATTTTAAACTTGGTGGTGGGTTTGATCTTATGTAACTCCGTTGATTTGAATTATCTTCTTTACGGATAAATCAGTAAAAAACAGCACTGGATTTTAAATTTAAATTGCATCTGCCGTATGCACAGGTTCATCAAATATTGCGGATCGAAAGAAATAAATGGTCGGGATGCGAAAAAAAAGTAAAAAATTACAGGTATATCTTAAGTTAATTGCGATTGCTGTAACTTACTGCTAGAATACGGGTTAAACAAAAGAAGTGTTGCTGTTGATATTACAAATACGATTCAAAGTAAGTCAAGTAAGTTTGTTTCTTTATTGTTTCATTTATACATTTCGAACTGTCAAAACCATTTTTTGGGCAAAAAGTCCCTTCTGGAAATTTATTAGTCGTTAGGTGGCTTCAACTCTGTGTTAATCAGTAACGTCACTGAAGTAAAGTGCATGTTCTGTGACCTTTAAGGTGAAAATCTCAAAGCACACTTTCTAGCTCTCGCTTAACAAGTAACGTGGAACTTAAAGGTGTATTCAAAGCTCAATCCTAAGAACACCTTCTTAATCAGAACCGATTTGTGAAAAATCTACACATGATTTTCCTTACTTATAAATATACAAAGTCGCGTCCGAGAAAATTTAAAATTTTAAGTAAAATATAACGCTTCCCCATAGTTCTGGTCAATCTCCGGGTTTCATTTATGACGGTCTCAGTCTCGGAGTTGATGTGGTTTTCCAGCTTCTGATTATGTGACACAGCATATGTTGTAACAAATCTGTCATCGTTTTTATTTCCAGAACACGGTACAAATCGCTATTTCTTGTATACTAAGGGACCTTTATTGCTCCACAAAGGATTTTGTTTTCGAATGTCTGTATAGTTTGGAGATTTTTTTCTTTGTACAACCCAATAATTTGATACCGTACGTCCAAACAAGGTTTTCTGCTTGCTTATGTATTAAGCAAGATTTTTTTTTTTTTTTTTTTGTGGGACCAGTAGGACATATTTTTTTAAAATGTTTCTAGTTTAATAGAGTTCCTCTCTGTTTTGATATTTTGTATTGTTGTCTTTAAAGAACTTAACACTCAAACAGGTATTACTACACCTAAAATGCTTGAGCACGTGTCGAGTTTCTAGAAAAATGGGACAGAGAGAGAAAGAAAGATTTTTGGGCTCAGTGGTTATTTTGGTCCATGGATATGGGATATGCTCACTCAAATCTAACTTAGCGTTCAAGGCCGTTCTAAAATACTTGGCAGTATTGATATAGGGTACGATTTGATTGTTAATCAATAACAGAAGATTATTTATCTTTTTATTTGTGAAGTTTTTGATATTTGATTTTATCTCATTGAGTTTGATAGGGCATACCGTTGATTCCAATCTCTTATTTTATTGACTCTACTCTTTGATTTCTCTATTGCCTTCATATATTGCAGTGTCATCTGCAAAAGAAGCCATCTTTGCATTATTGTTCACCGGTATATCGCAGATATAGGGTTGATCTACGGACACTTCCATGGAGAACACCTGGTATTTTTTTCTTTAGTTCCGAATATACTTGTTTGCATCAAATAGTGTCGAACAGACTTGTTTTACCTTAAATCTTTTTTTCACTACATTTGTGATTTTAGGCACTTAGTCTATCGTTGAATGTTTATTTCTAAATCTGAACTTATTATTCTATGGCTTTGCTAATCCTTTTCATTAGCCATTTTTCGAAAACCTTAGCCATGATCGGTATAAGCGATAATGGTATTCAAAATGTTACTTCTGCTGGTGCCTCACTTTGCTTAGGAATTACAATCAGTTTAATAATTTTCCAATGATGTGGGACATATAAGAGTCTCATGCATGAGTTTACTTTAAATTGTTGTCGTTTTAAGGCGATTAATAGAATTTATTTCAAAACCTCTTAGCTATAAGATCGTAGCCTTGTGCTTTTTTATTAGATAACTCGTGTTGTAATATTCTTCTTACTTCTAGGTTTTAGATTCTAAAAACTTGTTGAGATAGGTTTAAAAATGTTCGAAAGGTGTTCTGCAAAGATCTCGGTTTCGGCTTGGTTTCGAGTATCCATGTATGGCCTCATGTTTTTCAGGACCGATTTTGTAACTGAGATCTTTTAAGACTCTTAGCTGTTTTCCACAATGACTAGTCGATTGAAACACCGTTGATTTACTTCGTAGAATTCAGTTTACTCATTTTAGAATTCATAAATTTTTTAATTGATGCGGTTGAGTTCTGTCCTATCATCTGAGAACCTCGTGATTTGATACCTTCTACGAGCCCTACTTTTTTCTAATATTATATTTTTTCAGGCCACTTCTTTTCACGTTGTCTTCTATTCGAGTTAGCTTATATGCTTTCCACTTCCGCCTGTTGAGCACCAGCAATGAATTGTTATACTTTATTGTCAATTTGCTCAGCGGTTTCCATAGGATGTCTAAGGTACATACAACTTTCTAGCTTTTCTGTTAATTTAATAAAGTTTATTATTTTGCTTGCAAATTTGTGGTAACATTTTTCTTTTAATTCTGTTTCACTAAGTGAGAAGATCACTGAAGTGAAATTTGACGATAAGACACTTACAATTACGTGATTTTGTTTAATAAATTTAACTACGAAAAGGTCAGATGACAAGTATATAGGTGACCCAGAGGAAAATAATTTGGAAGTGGCGAGAAAATCTCAGTGGATTTCTAAAAATTTAGGAATTCTTGGTAGTTTTCTTCAGTTGGGGAACATTCAGGGGGACAGTATATTATTGCTACCTTACATTTTTCTTTTTTAAACTAATACTTATTACTGCTTCTTATATGTTCTCTTCAGTAACCACGACTTTTTCATAATTTTAACGTTGTGTCGAATAAGTATTGAAAATCCTTCTCCAGCTTTGTGAGCTGCATGTGGAAAGTGATAACGTGAATGGTTTGGTATTTTCTTATCAACGCTTCATACCAAGGGAAAGGATGAAAATATGTTTAATTTAGATATAGGCTGTGAAAGATCGTTTGCATTCCATATTGCTAATATCTTATTGCTTAATTCTGTTTATCTATTCTTTTTCAGATAGCTATCAGTATTTCTTTTACTGAAGTTTCACCATTTTTGTGCCCGTGTTTAGTAATTTCCGAATAGTATTTACTGTTTTCACCACAGGTCCAAGTTTATATGTTCATATCACATATATATACCATATATATATATATACATAATTATGTACGTTCTTCCTGAATTAATGGTAATTAATTTGCAACAACAAATAGTAAACAAAAAGTTATTCCAACTGCGTCATCATAGTTTACAATCTGGTATTATTCATATATTAACAATTACAACATTCCGTCCTTTATCTCCTTTTTAATCCATATCGAATATTGTCGTATTTTTCGTGCCTACGACTTTTACACTGCTCTCAAATATTTAATTAAAAGATAAGCTTAGAAAAAAAACGGAATGTTTTCGATTATAATACAAGACATCAAGAAAGACTGGATGAAACCAAGTGATCAGCTAGTGAATTGATTTAGAGGACTGTCCTTTGTGGGAGAAAATCACTTCTTAAATAGGGACAATGTATCTTTAGATGTCAGAGAAGAAACGAATATCAAAACTAATGAGACAAGTCACGAGAAACAACGATATAGGTAATTGTAATGCAGGATCCTTATAGAAAATTAAAACTTATAAAGAATACCAACCACTTTAACTAACAAAGTCGTGAGTGAAAAAAACTAAAGCCAGCAGCGTTTGTGTGAAAGTGCTCATCAAAACCGCATCGCAGTTCCTGCATTCGTTGACATTTAACCAAAACAGAAAAAAATATATACGACGCTGTAAATATATACTCAGGAACAAAGCAAGGCAGTATTTCAAAGCAAAACCGTTTTTCGCTTGAAGAGAAGGGTAATCATTCTCCCTTGGACCAGAAATAAGCTTATAAGAAGATCTCAACACACCGTCCTGCGGATGTTGTCTGCCCAGAATGTTAAAGCCACCCACAATTGTGCATATTGAAATCACCCGTAATAAAGATTTCAGTATGAGCATGCAGTTATACAATTCTTTGTATGGGGTAAGACAGCACATCAAACTCGTTAAAGGTCAAATTGGTATTCAGTTTGGGGCTTCTGTAAATAAAGCAATAGTGAATAATTTTCTTACAGAGATGGAATTTTAACCACAGGAAATTGAATTCCTGATTTAAACACATTATGGTGAAGTTTGGTAAGCTACATAGATACGTAGATAAACAATGAGACCGCGGTGGGCGAGGAATAATGGCAGCTAGCTTTAGGTCAGAGTGATCTGAGAGGTCTAGGCGGAGATCATCCTATATTTTGCTAAGTGTCAAAATAACTGGTCTGTTTTTAGAGACATGAAGTTACGCAGAAACGTGATTACGTTTTAGCCCGTGAAAATTGGCTTTATCCACTCTATATACCGAGACATTTTTAAATAAGGCAAACACGAAAAACACAAAGACCGGCAATACTAAGCACCGCTGTAAAGTAAAAATTTGGAATTTATTTACCGAATCAAATTACGGGGTTTATGTCCTTACAACAGTAGAAAACAGCATACCAATAGAATTCATAACCACAACCCGCTGTCCATCGATTGTTACAACTGAGGATTACTCAATTGGAACAACGAACGTCCTTGTACCGTAACAGAGCCTTAACCGTTTTTATAGGAAGTTCTTAATAGAGACCTTAGCATAATGCTCATGATACAAAAACATCAGATAGACTATGTGTCTGGAAATCTAAAAGATTTTTTTATTTTATTTTATTTATGTTTACAACATTTATAGTTATAATGGTCGTATTACAGAGATTTGGTTGAAGCAACTTACTACTAAAATATTATTACAAATGTTTTAAATAATACCACAGAATTTTATAAATTTGAAGGAAGCCACTAAAAACCTTCACTTAGATAAGTTTTATGCCCGATATCGTTGGAGGGAAAAGAAAAGTGGTTGTAAAACTGGTTTTGAAAGTACAAGTACTATAAATACTACAAGTACTATTTAGTTAATAGTTAAGAAATAAATAATTAAAAAACAGAATATATGAAGGAAAAAACAAGAAGAAATAATAAATAAATAAATAAATAGTAAATAGTTAAGTAAATAAATAAATAAATATATATATAAATAAATATCTAAATAAATAAATAAATAAATAAAATAAATAAAGCAAGAAACCAGAAAAATAATAAATGAATAAATAAGCAAGTAAATGAATAAATAAATAAATAAAAGGAATATATACATGATTAGTTGAACTTAACTAAGAACAAAAAAGAGTGTTGCATTTACTATGATGTTAAGTTCAAGATTGAGTCATTGTCAGAGGATAAATTCGATATATTATATTGCTGCAAAAGCAGGCAGGTTTAGGATCATCTCAATAAGTGACTTTTCGCGCACCTAACCTCAGACTGGAGATCCGTAGAATATAATGGCTTGAAAGATAGCCTTAAAAATCAGTTTTTTATTCGGGTCATTCGGTTTCGAATTTCTGCGTATGGAAAGGTAAAAAATTCTTATGGTTGAGTTGAATTTTTTAATGACTTCTTGCATATGAAGATTAAACGTTAAGTGTTTGTGGAAATATATACCAAGATACTTTCCATTCGACTTACACTCAATCTGAACTCCGTTCAATAGAAATCTACTCCTTGGTAGTAACCAAGCTTTCATTTTACGAGTGGAAAAGATAGCTTTAGTCTTAGAAGCATTAATTTTGATTTTTCAGTTAACACAGCATTATGCGAAAGCATGTATAGCTGATTGCAGGTTCGTTTCAACATTGAATAAATGCAAGTATCATCTGCGAACCGGGCGATACTACAATTTGTCAGATTGGAGAAATCGGAAGTGTATAATTTATTTAGGACGAGCCAGAATAGACCCTTGTGGAACTCGCGCATTAATCAATTTATTGTCTAAAAAGTAACGATTAATGAATACTTTATGAACACTGCCATACGGTGTTGAAAGCTTTTTCAACATCTAAAAATATCAAACGAGTACTTTTTCCATCTGATAGATTGTTTTAAATGTCCTTTGTGATAAGATGTGCTTGGTGAGTAGTACTCTAAGAAGGAAATAATTCTGTTCTTTATGATTTTTTCTAGGCATTTACTCAGAGAAATCTAAAACATGAATTATCGTAATATGTCAGTGTAAAAACGGAAAGGTAACTTTAACGTAATGACCACACCAATTAATCAGAATTATACCACCAAAAGAGAACCACTGCCGAGGCCTCCACCTCTGACAGTGCAGGAAATAAATGCTACCCATATTATTTCTCACCAGCAAGATATGGAAGCGGTTCAACCAAGACCCAATTGTAACCTACCTCCTCAACCGAACCACCTCCTAGGCCAGCAACACTAATGAAAATAGATCGATCTATCCAGATGAAACATGTAAATAAATAATATGAAAAATATCAGTTCGATACAAGACCCAGGAATCAAAAAACAACATACCATAAATCAAAGGAATCTATTCGGGTAAATATAAAAAACTTGAAAATACAGATATTGCCGAAACAATGCATATTGCGAAGTATATATAAAGGTATTTAAGACGGAAGTAAGTTTTAGAAAATGTCAGGTAAACGTCACACCCTAAAAATAAATGTAACATAGAGAACAAGGAGTTTAAAGAAACGATTCCAATGATGGAATCAAGGTACTGCAAAATACCTTAGCTTATTGCAAGACATTTACAAGTACCATTTTTCAAAGGAAAAAATAAGAATAACTCAGGAAATCCCCTAAGACATCTCAGATGAAGAGAACCAGTGGTACTTTATAAAGGATACGCACAATAGAGCTTACCTTACCACTTCCAAAAATAAAGACTAGATACATGAAAGATATTATTTCTCTTATATGACTAATAAAATTAAGAAATCCATTAAGGGATGTGATGTCTATGATACCAGCAAATATGACAATCACCTAAACAAATCAGAATATTACATATCGATATAACGGACAAAAAAAAATAACGAAAAGTTTGTTGCCTGTATCGAGTTTTTCCGTAAAAAAGAGAGATCAATTTAACATCTTTTAGAACAGATAACCAAAATACTTCACAGTATCCAGAATGCTTGTAATGGATATGTAACTATTTCAAATCTCTAGATATAAAAATCTACAGAATACCTACAGTAAGAATGAAGTAAACGGAACTGCAGAACCTGAACATTCGACAATCTTAAAATTAGTAAGATGTCTACAAGAGGAGTATATGTATGTATATGTTTAAATATAGAAAAACAAACAGTCGATATATATTTCGGAAGAAGTCAACGAATCACCTATCCCAATTAAAATTCAAGAACAAAGTAAATAATGACCTCATATATCCAATTAAATGGCATCAAAGCAGGAAAATCCTTCGGGAAAATATAAAAATAAATTAACCTTAACCTTATAAAATTGGAGATATAATTTATATTTCGAATAAAAAAAGACATGGGAAGCAAAAACCCATTTTCCAAAAAGAGATAGTTTTTAAAGATAGTAGTGAAGTGAAGAATATTTCTGTGCAATAATTATCCTTTTAATATTTCTGGTGTGAGCAGGAAGAGCAACAGTAAACATTTCTGAATATTCCACCCCCATCATAACCGTCAAGAATTATTAAAATAATACGCGTAATCAGCATTACCCAGTATGAGGAATTAGCAAGCAAATTAACAGTGACCAGTCGAGATGAAATCTTAAAACCCCAACTAAAATATCAACTACAACAAGTCCGAATGGAAACATTACCCTAAGAAATTAAAAAAGAATTTTCGGAAATAACAACCAACAATGCAAAATAATAAAAAACTCTTAAAGACACAACCAATCATTTAATAGATGATTTAGTTTAAAACTTAAATCACGAAGATACGAGGAAATACAAATGATTTACTATAAACTGAACAGTATACAAAAACTACAGGAGCTTCCTCAAGCCCATTGTGTCACCTTGCTTCTTAAAGGTACAAGTGTAGAATAAGATATTCAATACAACAGCAATCCATTATGGAAAATATATGTGCAAACACAATTTTTTTGTCTAATATCAATGGCAATATTACGTTATACGGAGTCAAAAATCTTAATTGAAGTTTTCTTACCCAGCATTCTTATGATACCGTTTTTATCAATGGATAAAAATACTTGAATTATAAAGTTAAAGCGTACGAAATATTATAACCTATCCTTCGATAGGTAAACAAAACATATACGCAAAATATTTTTTCTTTAAAGTAGACATAAACATATAACAAAAATACCAATATCCTAGCGGAATTTTCAAAACTTAAGGAGTCATTGTATGACTTTTGCCCGATAAACGTCAATACTTGAATACTCTGTCAGACGCAGACTTTCGAAGAGGGGAGAAGTTAGCGACAGCTAAAAGGTTGCGAAACTTAACATGCGCCGCACAATCAGGAGTTATTCGTGGGAACCAATAATTTTCTAAAAGTAACTTAAACCAAAAATTATCCTTAACGAATTAGGGGACACCCATACAGGGTGTCCTAGGGAAAAATTGTGATCAGAATCTACTTGTTGGTGAATTAATCAACCTTAGTTGCAATAAAATTGTTATTATTATTATTTTCTAAGGGTTTTGAAAAAAATTGGTATCAGGCTCTTTAATCGAAAATGGGCGCATTTGGGATAGAGGAATTTCTTTTTCAATGGATTTCAAACTACCTTCGTTCAATTCAAGTTATAGTTTCAAATCTGATATTCTTAAAATAAATCCTGGTGTGACTCTGAGATCCTTTCATACTCCCTTTAAATTTTCATCAATGATTTCTTTTCTGCTACCTCTAGTCCATTATATTCCTCTGCCGACGACAGTACTCTCTGTTTTTTACGTTAGCTCCTGGAATCACGTCCCTACTCTTCGGCCGTTAAACATGAACGGCAGCGTATGTTAACGTCATTAAATTCCTATATTAATAGCATAACCAGTTGGAGAGGTATCAACAGAGTGGAATTTAATGTTTCCAAAACACAATGGTGCGAAATTAAAGTCAGATAAAGTCCACTTTAAAGTAATTTTAGTACGTAACGAATTCAATGCGAGTTTTTTGATAATTATAATCGAGATAAAACTCACTTTATCGTTATAACCTCGCGCTTAACTTAATAGTATACAATGTCTTTTAACTTTTAGTATGAAATGTTTTAAGAAAATTTGTTTGCAGATTTCAAATATTTTCAAAGATTTTGAGCTTTTTAGATGATGATGATGATTTTCTTTGTATTTATTCAACAAGCTAACTGTCAAGTTCTAAGTCGAAAACCTGTATATTCAAGAGCCGGTGACAAATCGTGGTCTTCCTATTCCTGTATCCTTATAAGTGCTTGTAACGCTTACTCTTTTTGGTATAAATATCCACCAACTGATCATATTAAAAACTAGCATTTGAAACTAGCTTTTAAAGACGAATATAACCCAAACTAATTTGATATTTATAATTTATATATTATTATATTATAATTTTATTTTTATATTCGCCTAATGCCAATTGCAAAATAGTGGACATGGTTGCCAGATCTCGAGGCTCGCTTCATTATTCCAATATTTGGAACAACTGCCGCCTAAAAAGTATGTTGGAAGCGACCGTTAATGTTCAAGAGGGTATCTTGCTTGGTGAGTCTGGATATCCATGCACAAAAATCCATCCAGTCAAAGGGAATAAAGATACAATAACAGCCACATATCTACAAGAAGTCGAATCGAATGCCTGAACGATCAGTTAAAGTCCAAATTTAGATCGACGCTGGAAAAACTACGTGTGGATTTGGAGACGGAAAATTTAATAGTTTTTTAATTGGTCAGATATCATACCCTGAAATAAAAGATCAGAGGAATCTATTTACGGAACAATTGCATTGTTCCCCATTGCTCTAACAGTATTGGCTTTCTTTGCCAAAGCCTTCATCCTTGTCCATTGTTGCCTTATTTTTTCGTTGCTCCCGTGATACTCAACTGAAGACTTCCCTGCTGCGATTGATTCTCAAGCCGCCTTCTTCCGCAAATTTATTTTCAGATCATTTGTAAAAGTGTTCCCCTTAAACTGTATTTGATATCCCAAACTGAAGGATTTTAGGTTTGTTTGACTAAAACTCATCGCGGGTACGTTCTAAAGATAATACTAGTTGTAGGTAGGTTAAAAAGTGTTTATGTTAAGTACAAAGTTAGGAGCTGGTTTCAAAGTAAACGTGATGTTAGTTATTGCGTACTTAATCTACCTAATACACGGTGACTATAATAAGGCACAAATTCTGTCTGCTGTTGTTAACGTAGAATTTGAACTGGGTTTGTTTTGTAAGTTTTCGGTTCTATAATACCGATAGCCTCATTATAGCTCAAATCAAACCGCGCCTATTCTAAGTTTAATACTCTTCTTCTGATAAAGGAAATTAGTATTAATATACACTCAGTCATTGCTTCTACCGTATGGCAATGTTATACAGAAATATTGCAGTATTTGAGTGCAAGCAATAGAACTAGGGGAGTTGGGATAACTGTTTTTTTTTTTTAACTTTTGTAGTTATTTGCATGCGGCTATATATTATTGCTTTTATTTTAGTTATGGTTAAAATTTAGTGAAGCGGATGTTTCTTGTAAGTACACCGGGCTAAGTGCATTAACAAATTCACTAAGCTGACCTGTACACTCGCTAAAAGTCACTCTCGTGTACACTATAGGAAAGTTCCTCATCGTTCACCACACACCTGCATATAGGGAACCTAACTTTTTAAACATATTTCTAAATACCATCTCTTTAATTTATTTCATCTCTTATAATAGATTATCGATTCCCAAATTGTGAACATATATTTCATTTGCAATCACCTTAGCTGCTCGCAACTGTCAATAAGTAAAGACAAAAACTGTCATCATGGTTCGAAACACAAATACGAAACTGAAGTAGTGCCTTTAAGTCTTTAAATTTGAATTTTGTGTTTTCTTTTTTGATCCAAAAGTGTGGATATATTTTTATTACATTCCCACTGAATGCTTACAATCCAGTTTACCATACATCTGTTTTGCTGTTGCAAAAGTCATTTCAAACATTAATAAAATTTACTCCTCCAGTAGTTTTAAATAACTCGGCGAAATAATGAAGAGGTCCAGCAGCAGATCGGAATCAAAAAATTCTAGAAGGATATAATGATGAGGTATATTACATCGGCGACATATTTTTCCAAACCAAACTTAGTTAATCTTCATGGCATTCGATATTTTTGTTTTACAGATTCCAATCTGCCTTTAATTTCCTGTCCAGAATCATAAGCAGCTTAGGTAATCTTTTCTTCAACCTGTATAAATTAAAATTTACATTTAAAGTTACCAACAAAATGTTTTATACACACGAAAAAGTTTCGATATGACTGTTACGTTACCTATTCTAACTTACAGAATTTGCGTATCAATGCTACAGGTATTTTAAATTTTTTTTTTCAACATATGTTTGATTTAGATAGAGCTTTTTTGAATATCGTCAAACCTAAATTTGTTTTTTCAACTACCATAACTGCGACTAGTTTGTGTTGTTTTATTAGATTTGATACATAAAAAAGCCGTACGATATACTAACTTCTGAAAATAACAACTGAATTTTTGAACTGGGTACTGCCCCTTTCTTCAAATCTGGCAGTAGTTCATTGCATCGTACGCAGTGGTATGAAAAGATATTCGCTGCGCTTTATAAGGAATTCTGTTCTGTTGATGGTCGACTCGTGAGGAATCTAGTTTCCAAAAAAATCGATGAACTTATCTCTCATCTCGAACATGATGTGTTTTCTTTATGGTTTCTAGGCCATTAGATACTAAGTTAATCTGGTCTGTTTAATAGCTTCGTAATAGGCTCTGATTTTTCTTGTGAAAATAATGGCTGAATAAGCACTGCAGTTAGGGATTTTTCAGGAAATTTTTATTTTTTTCATTTAAGTTTCAGAGTTCAGCTATTAAATGATAATTTAGCCCAAATTAATTTTCGGCAACTTAATATTAACTTTTCTTGACACTCTCAAGAAATTTCAAATTTCTCTTACTGTTCGTATTTTCAATATCCCTTCAATTATTTGGATAATTGTTCACTACCTGCTTAAACGAAGTCAAGGTCTTAAGATTCTTCACATTTCTCTACTTAAAACTTCTCGTAAATTATTTGCTGTAATGAAACTGTTTTCTAAAATTTAATATAATTCTTACTTATTTATTTAAATAACCTATGTAACATCTTAGTTTTATTAAAATATTAGATTTGCAAAGATTACAGACACACGCTTACAATGTAGTACAAAGTAAAAACTTTCCTGACGAACTTGA
The DNA here is from genome assembly GCA_907269105.1 of Volucella inanis. Lineage (NCBI taxonomy): Eukaryota > Metazoa > Arthropoda > Insecta > Diptera > Syrphidae > Volucella > Volucella inanis. The sequence continues at coordinate 112,999,006 of OU026153.1, read as the reverse complement.
GGAATTAGCGGAGTGGGAGTGAAGTCGTTGGCGAATTTTCCATAAAGGTCAAAATATCTTCTGCTGAATTGAACTGGAAAGTTTCGTGTATCTGCTGTGGTGAATTCAATACCTTTTTTTCTGTGATGATCCGCTTTCTGATTTTTATACTGATGCTTGTTAATTGTAGTACGCACTACAATATTATATATAGGGTTTTCCAATAGGGACTTGACAACTTTGAATTTAATTTGTGAAACTATTAATCTAATAATCAAACTGTCACTGTCAATTTATTCAGTAAGCTCAACATTTTCATCACGGTAAAGTATACAAACGAGCTACGTTCTCCGATTGGGTTCTGGAGAAGATGCGCCAAAATGATGAATTTGATCGCAAAATCATCTTCAGTGACGAAGCTTATTTTTGGCTCAATGGGTTCGTCAATAAGCAAAATATGCGTTATTGGTCGGGTGAAAACCCACATGTGCGTCATAAATCACCACTTCATCCGCACTCTTTCACTAATCATCAAACTGTCACTGTCAATTTATTGAGTAAACTCAACATTTTCATCGTGGTAAAATACACTAACGAGCAACGTCTGCAAGTTATAAATTTTTTTTTTACAGATATTCGGAGTCGCAAAATCATCTTCAGTGACGAAGCTCATTTTGGGTTAGTCAATAAGCAAAATATGCGTTATTGGTCCAGTAAGAACCCACATGTGCTTCATGAATCACCACTTCATCCACAAAAAATAACTGTTTGGTGAGGTTTGCAAGCCGGCGGCGTTATTGGGCCAAATTTTTTCGTCGCCGTTAACTATCGTCACGTTACTGTGAATGGTCACCGTTATCGCGCCATGATCACCGATTATTTTTGGCCCGAATCGGAAGATATGGACTTGGACGACATGTGGTTTCAACAGGATGGTGCCACAAGCCACATAGCACACTCTAAAAATCGATTTATTGAAGAGTAAGTGGTGAGCGTGTTATCTCAAGACATGGGCCAGTCGATTGGCCGCCTCGTTCGTGCGATTGGCCGCCTCGCTTGACTATTTTCTGTGGGGCTACGTTAAGTCATTGGTGTATGCCAACACGCCGACGACGTTGGAACAGCTTAGAGCCAACAGTGAACGGAAATAGCGGCCATTTAGGCCGAAATGTGTTGCCGAGTCGTTGAAAATTGGGTCCAACGAATCGACCGCTGCAAACGTACCAGCGGTGGCCATATGAACGAAGTCGAGTTCCATTCATAAATGTTTTGATTGTACTTAAAGCCAATAATAAAGTTTTTAAAATATCTCAAATGGTTTGGCTTTTATTTTAAAAAAAAAAGTTGTCAAGTTGTTATTAGAAAACCCTATATCTGTTTACTGTTGTGAGAATTATTCTGTTAGACGTCAACAACGAATCTATGACAAATGCTCGCATATATTGCATAATGCAAACGAAGAAAAAGAGAGGTTTGGGCCAGACAGCATATTTATTGATTTATATGTTGATAACAAAGCTGTTTCCGGAACCCTTACCGAAAGGTTGTAACATAATTCCTTTTTTTAAGATTGCACTCGGCTGGTTTGTGAAGGTTATGTGCCCCATAGAATCTGATACATCATCCATTCTGTCTTTTTCAAAATAAATTCAATATAAAGAATTTTTCCATACTTTCCGCGATCACGGCAATATAATGTCAGCAACAATGTTGCAAAGAAAGTGTCCAATGTCGCAAGAGTTCACACGCGCTGCATCGAAAATAGCTGAGATAGCGTTGTTAGAATTGATATAACGGAGTGACGAATGGTCACCAGTTAGTTAATAGGAAAATTTTGTAAGAGCTAATCGGTTTGAAATAAATAAAAATATATTTTTTTAAGCAAACCCCGGCACGAGTAGTATAAATGGCACATTCGGTAGGATTCAAATAAATTGTTTGAATCCACAAGAATCTAAATGCGCCTGAGAAAAATAAATCTTTCAGAGTGTAAATAAGTGTAGAAGCATATCTTAAAATTAGAAAAGTTCTACATCAAAAAAAGCTTTCAAAAATAGTGGAAATGTATCTTTAAAAAAAAAGGAATTAATATTTCACACTAACTCGGCACTTAGAAAAAAGATAATATAAATTTAAATCAGTTAAATTTAATATAATAAATAAATTTAAAACACTAGCTTAACATCAGCTGGAACATTAAATCACTAACTCAGAAAAAAAAACCGCCCGATAACTACAAGAACATATCAAGGAAAATAAGCAGCTTAAGGGTAAGTTTAGTATCAGATTTTAGATATTTCAGTCTTCAGCACCACTGAAGAAATTACAGACATCTATGCCTAATTGTCATTATATCACTGAAATGAAATGTCAAAAATAAGTAAGCGTGAACGTGAATTATTGTTGTTGCAACGAGAACAGAGTGAACTTCGGCGAGCTAATCGATCGAATGTGAACAATCAACCAAGTCGAATGGACATCAGCGTTATCGAGTATGGTTTCAGCTTTCACCGCCGACGATACATATGATGTACACAAAAAAGTTGGATGACTTAGAAGATGCCTTCGACTTGCTACAATTTGATGATCGTGAACGTTTCGTGGGTATGCGACGATTATTAGGTGTAACTGCTAAAGTCTTCGTTGGAACAGTTGCCGTTCATGCATATGCCGATTTACGTGATGTATTGATAGAAGAATTCGGCCACAAATATTCAACTGATGAAGTGTTTCAACAACTGCTGTCCCGACGCCGAAAGTGCTCATCGGTATGTCATTGAAATGCAAGAAATCGCCGCTCGTGCGAAGGTGCCAGAAAGTGAGCTGATGGATTTTATTATATCTGGCATTGGTTTTTTTTTATAATTCCACATACCAAAGGGATATGAATACCCTTTCACTGGCTTTTCTCCAGGGCGCGGGCGGGTGGTGTAGTAGTTTGAAACTCAGGTGTATTCGGTTTCGATATTTTTCCCAGAGGTGGTTGTCAAACTGGAGCCAGTGCATCCTCAACCAGTGGGTCTTAGTACGTGCTAGTTGTTAGTTCGTTACATTCAGCCCAGCCAGCAACCACTCCAACATCAGTGTTATGCCTTCATGTCAGAGTTGACGCAGAAGGAATTTTCATATAACTACATACAAATTCTATGAAAAGCCTTTTTCAGAGAATTGCCTCGCACAGAATTCGAACCCGCGACCCTCTGCTTGAGGAGTCTATGCATATACCACTACACCACGGCCAACTCTGTGTTACAATGGTGATGTTACAAATACTGCTGCTATGTTGCCTTGCTCTGTGCTACAAATTCACGTCATCTTAAGATTTTAGTCTCTCGTTATGAACGCCTACGTCCTCGTGTTGTCGAACAATAGTTTCGAACTATCTTACATCTTGATCACCACTATTAAACAACCCACTATATTGTTAACTGCTGCTTCATCGAATGCGGATTCTTCGGGCCGCTGTTTCAACTGCTCCCGTTTTGGTCATTACCAAAGTGCATGCCCAAAGCCCAAATGGTTCCTGCCTCCGTTGCAGTTTACTGAATCACGTTTATAAAAATTGCCCCAATCGCCCTGTCCCACTCGTTGCCAGTCGAGGTGTCGGCTTTGTTCAAAATGAGAAAGTTGTCATTGTAGAGAGCATCGAACATATTCATATGGTAAGTGTTGCTTTATGATATCTCGATCTGAAGTGTGCCAAGTCTGAAAGTTTTTTTTTTGACTCTAGTAGTCCTAGATGTTTCATAAAAGTCTCATACATTCCGAAGTTTAAAGTGCAACTGTTGATCAAAACGAAATACAAGGGACTAGGAAACACACCAATGTTGTCATTCGGACAAACCTGCAGCTTTATCAAACATAGTAATAAATTAATTGAGCATTATTTCATTGTTGTGCCTGATGATTCTATATTTATGCCTTTGATTATTTGGACGTGATTTTTTTAAGAAAGCCAGTATTAAGTTGGTTAGCACAAAATTAACTTATTCGAAAAATAAACTTTTGAAAGTGAATTACCGTACTGATGTTAATCATAAATTGGAAGAAACACTTGCTTCGCTTGGTTTACTAAGATCTTCTGAATCTAATGAGTCTATTAAAACAAATAGTAATCTTGATCTGATTTCTCTGACGCTTTCGCCTCTGATGAAATAATAAGCAAATATTAGAGAATATAGCTGTTGTCAGTGAGTTTGATATTGATCTCAGTTACAAAGTGCACAAATTCGCGACCCTAAAATATGTAAATTTCGGTTCCAACTAGAAAAAACTGACAGCACTGATTAGAAACTGAAAGAAGAACTTGTGTACCACATAGGTCCTTCTGGCCGACGCAGACATTATATAATTATGAAAAAATTGGCCACCTGGGTTGATGGAAAATCAAGAAGCACTACTGGTTTCCGCTGATGATAACGCGTACCTTTGATATGGTACACATTGATCACCTAGGCCCTCTTCCGTCTGTTACGTCAAAGAAAAAAAATATTTTAGTTTTAAATGATATTGTAATTTAACAAGTTCACCAAACTTTACCCGGTGGCAACTGCTAATACAAAAAAGGCCTGTACCGCAATGCAGCACTACTTTGACAATTACAGCCGACCCCGACGAATTACTTTTTCTTCACAAGAGTGCCAGGAATTTTTGACCAAGAACAATATTGAGGATGTCATATGCAACTGTTTCTCCACAGGTTAATGGACAGGTGGAGCGTGTTAATCGCGTCCTTACCACAATAATAGCTAAATCTTGTGAAAAATTTGGTCATGTTGATTGGTCATATACACTTCGGAATGTGGAACATGTTTTAAACAACACGGTACATACGACTACCAAAGAAACTCCTGCTGTACTTCTTTTCGATACTCCTCAACGGAGCACAATTATTGATGAATTGGCCGAATATCTGGAGGAACGATGTGGTGCAATTGGAAGAGATTTACCCTTGATGAGAAGAAGAGCATCTGAAAATACCAAAAAGTCTCAAGAAGTAATTGAAAATTGATTTTTAAGAAACAATAGCCCTGCGAAAAGTTATGAAAAAGGGAACTATGTAGCGATTAGACACACTAGTTCTACCTCTGTTCGAATTTGAGCCGAAGTATCGGGGCCCCTATGTTATTGAAAAAGTTATGCCTAATGATAGATATGTGGTTCCTGATGTGGATGGATGTCAGATCACTTAAATCCCCTATAATGGGGTACTTGAAGAAAATAAATTGAGAAAATGGGCTTCAGGATTAGCGTACCTAGTTGTGGAGGAGGGTCTCTAAGAAACGCTTTTTGAATTAGAGATAGAGCTGATTAGCAATTAAAATTATTTACAAATAAGTCATTGAATTTTAAATTTTAGTCTTGCAATCATTTATATACTGCTAGTGGATTGCGGTCAATTTGAACGTGGGATGGCCGAGCTATGGTCTTCTAGGTGTTTTGGCACCACAGGAGATGTTACAAACAGCTATCTGTAATTGTCATTCTATCACTTTAATGAAATGTCAAAAATAAGTTCTTTTTTCTTCTTCTTGTTCAGATCTCCGTAGTATCAAAGTGAATAAAATTTAATCTGAAAAAGTTATAATAATCTGCCGCTATTAAATTTTTAATTTTAAATTAGACTGAAGACTACAATGTCAACTTATTTGCAACATATGAGAATAAATCTATAGAAACCAAAAGAACGTTCTACCCAGTGTTAGTCAATAAAATTAAGCAAATTGTTGCGGGGAATTTATCCCGGGAGTTAAGACATAAATTTGTAATACATGAAGTTAAAGAAATTTCATACAGTTATATAGGATTTGATTTTAATAATTTAGAAAAGAATTTAAGAGTACACAATAGACAACAATTGCCGAATAAAAAAACTCAGAAACTGTTTAATTAGACTAGCAATGTTCAAGAAAATAGTTTACATTCTCATGACCAACATAAAAACGCTCACTCAACAACCATAATAGGAACTTCAATAGGGAAAATGTAGGGTAAGCTAGGAAATACCATAATAACAATTATGTAGAGGTCAAATCAAAACCCACAACCAGTGTTTAACAGATCCGGCCAGTTCAAGAACGCACTACAAAACCTGCAACCAATGGAGGAAGGGCAAATAACCTATAATGATAATGAAGAAGAACAGGTGGAAGAAGATGGGCAAATTTCTGAAGAGGTTTGCAGTATCGAACCGGAGTTTTTTCATCTCCATGCCTCGGGAATAAGATATTTACTGACTTGATATTTACTGAATTGACAATTGGAGGTGGCCGCGGTGTAGTGGTACTGGTATAGCCTTAAGCTCTTACAGCGAAACCGTTTTTTCTTTTTTCCTCAATTTCCGTCCTTTCATAGCTGTCTTTAGTTTTGGGAACAGGAGAAATTCGTATGGTTCTAAATCCGGTGATTTAAGTGGCCGTGGTGTAGTGGTATTTGCATAGTAGAGTAGAGGGTCGCGGATTCGAATCCCGTGCGAGGCAATTCTCCGAAAAAGTCTTTTCATCTAATTTGTATGTAGTTATATGTAAATTCCGTCGGCGTCAACTCTGACATAAAGGCATAACTCTGAAAAAATATCGAAACCCAACACCTGAGTTTCAAAACTACAATATTACACCACCCGCCCGCGCCCTGGTGAAAAGCCAATAAAAGGGTATTCATATCCTTTTGGTGCGCGCGCGGAATTATAAAAAAAAATAAACGAACATACAAATCCGTCATTGACACGGACTCAACTGTGATCATTATTACCTGTAGTAGGATAGACTGCAGTAAATTTAAAATTTACGAAAAAGTTAAATTAAAACTGCTAGCGACAGAAATAATCGACAGAGTAATTAGAAGTACGAGTATACCGACAGGATTTAACTATAACAAAAAGGGAGCAACACGTTAGTACACAAGGAAGTTAGTCGACAAGCCTTACGATGCATTAGTGGGGATGGATTTGCCAAGTCAAATTGTTAAAACAATTAATTTCAAATATAAAAATATCATTTTAAAGAATGGAACGGTTATACCGATATATTCGGTAGTGAACGAAGCAACTCTTGATTGTTTCGAACTCAGTCCCAGCAAAAAAAAAGAGATTAATTTAAGCCATCTTAATAAGGAGGAACTCGTACAAATGGAAGCTCTCCTTAATCAATATAAAAAGTTAATTTATCATGAAGGGGATCTGATGACAAATACGGACTTCATCACATACGAGATTAGAACTTCCATCGACCAACACATTAACACAAAGGTTTACAAACTACCACTTAGACATGAAGACGAAGTCAGAAGACAACTACCAGAGATAGAAGCGCAATTTATTATAAGAAAATTGAACAGTAGATACGCATCGCTAATAGCAGTTGTTGCCAAAAAAAATAGATAGTTCAGGACGACAGAAATTTAGACTGTGCGATTCCAAATATAGATGAGATATTGGATAAATTAGGAAGGGCACAATACCTCTCCTTATTAGATCTGGCTAAGGGATATCATGCATCCCAATGACATTCATAAAACAGCATTTGTTACCGAAAAAGGGTTATACGAATTCATTAGAATGCCATTTGGCCTAAAGAACATGCCAGCAACCTTTCAAAGGTTGATGAATGAGATTCGAAAGGTAATATATGAACAAAATCTGTGTCGTCTATTTAGATAACATACTGGTTTTTTCAACCAGCTTATAAGAACATATAAGTTCTCTTAAATAAATAATTCAGTGGCTCGCCGAACACAAGCTCAAAGTTCAAAGTGTTCGTTCTGTTACATATCTTAACAGCGGAAGGAATGAAGCCGAACCTAGTAAAAATAAAATATATTCAAGACTATCCTTTGCCTTAAACAGAAAAGCTATTAAAGGGTTTTCTCAGTGTCACTAGCTATTATAGAAAATTCGTAAAGGATTATGTTAAAATAGCTAGTCTGATACTTAGATATATATTTGAAAAAAGATAAGAACATAAACGTCAACGACCCAGAATATATCCAGGCATTTGAAACACTTAAAACAAACATTACCAAACATTCAATGACTTCAAGCAATTATGCAATCGGTGCGGTATTAATGTAAGAAGTACATCCGGCTTGTTATGCCTTACGATCTTTAAACGACCATGAAAAGAATTGCTCTGTCACGGACAAAGAATTCTTGACGATAGTATAAGCAGTATCATATTTTAGGCCATATTTATGGCCCATAAAGTATTTAAATAAAAAAAAAGAAAAGAGTTTATTCAGAGAAACCAATGATGGTTACTTAAACTACAATAATACCAGTTTGATATTGAAATACAGAAAACCAATAAATAAATAATATCTCAGACAACGCAAGAGTACATTCGCAAAATGAACAACAACTAGACCACATCCCGATAAAAAAAAAAATTGTCAATATTTATAAAACTCAACTAATACTTACGAACGACATTAACAAAGAAATAGAAGTTGTACCTAATAGAAGGATAATTACATAGACATGACGAAAGAACGAGAATATTGGGTCGACTTATTACGTAGATATTATAAAACAGGTATCATAGAAGTTTGCACTGAACTTTCATATCATAAATTTAATCAAATACAACAACTTCTAATTGAACTTTTCAGCCATGAATAAAAAATAAAATTCGTGAAAACAACTTTACATAGTGGTATTATTGAAACATACCATAATTTAAAAAACAAAATTTTTTATCCCAAGTTAGTTAGATAAAACGTGTCTTGAAATTAAGTATGAAAGAAAGCCAATCAAACTGAAATACGAATTTAGCGAAACAGCTTCTTGAATCTAGACCAAACGAAATTCTGCACATGGAAGTTTATTATTTCACGATGCAAGCATTTCTAACCTTAATCTATAAATTACCTAAGAAAATTAGTTGTAGACAACGAATTTAAATCCGAAAATATTAAAACGTATTTAATAGAACAACAAGTAGACTTACATCTAATCAAAGCAAACACACACAGGGAATAGCGACATTGAAAGGTTTCACTCAACGCTTCAAGAAAAATTAGTAACAATAAGGAACGTAGGATTAACATTAATTCAAAAAATGCATAGGGCAGTAAACAATTATAACCTCGGAAGAAGCAATGTTTTTCGGATTTCGCAACACTTACTAATAGAATAAAACTTAAAAAAATATATATATATTAGTAAACTAAGTGAGGATAGGCATGCAAGAGTATACAGAAAAAAGGAAAATAGTACCAGTTAAAATTTATAGGAGATATTATAATAAAAATGAACCTAGATAAAGATTAAATACAATGGATGAAGAAAAAATATTAAACCACCTCGTAAGTTGGCAGATGACGACATTAGCGTTTCTCATACTGACAATAATGACGAGAAATGGAAAAGCAACATAAACAATTGACAGAATAACAACAGACAATGGATACGTAGAAATTAATATGGGATAGACTGAAATACACATCATCAATACTACGGAATTAAGACAGACAATTAAGCTGATTGAGCAAAACACACAAAAACTACAAATTTTTAGTGACCCAATAATTAAAAATGAATTACGAACCCTTTATGCCAAGTTAACAACAATTAAAACAAATAAACATGTGAGGAAAAAGCGGGGCTTATCAATCTTATAGGTACAGCAGAGAAATAGGTATTCGGGACAATGGGTGACAATGGTAGACAAGAAATTTCGGACCATATCAAGCAAATAGAAAACAATAATCAAAATGCAATAGGTAGTCTAAGCTAACAGGTAGAATTCAATTCGCACTTAAATGAAAGTACATATATAAAACACGGAATAATACAACCTAGCATGTTACCCATAACAAAAATCAACAAAACAAAACTTGACTTTTATAAACTTCAAAATGTTAAAGTAGGATTTCTGAAATATGACAAAAAAAGAATAATATTGGCTTTAAAGTTTCAATTTTCATATAAACTTGTAAATTATAACTTTCTCCCACCAATTTCAAGTAAAGATATGAAGGAAGTTGTGATAGATGATCAATATAGAACAGAATTCAATAAAATAAAGTATTAATACAATAGCAATAAGATTCATGTAAGTAACCTAGAACACATACACAATTTTATTACAGAAAAAAGTTGTAAAATAAGAAAGAATAAACTTTTAGTATTAATACAATAGCAATAAGAAAAAGTTGTAAAATAAGAAAGAATAAATTTTTAGAAATAAATAAATTAGATGACAACACTTTAATTTGTAAGAATTTAAGAAATACTTCATGATTTATATATATATACTTAATGATTTATAACATTGTGATGACAGAAAAATAAAGATATCTGAAAATTACTTAATTATAATTAAAAATTGTTCAATTAAACAATTAAACTTTGAACACATTTTATAAAAATGTAACTTATGATATACTGCTTTCTCCGCTATTACCGTACCACCTTGATCAAGGTTTCATCACCGTGTGTCTCTCCCATTGTTCCGATTTGAGTTCTGTTTTTTTTTATTACGTTGATACATCTATTGTTTACAATCCCTCTAAATCGTAGCGTCATAGCTCGACATTTGCAAAAGTTACGTAGCCAAAAGTACACTTTTCTCTGTGTATGTTGGCGATTTTTTACTTACTTAGAAATGGATTTAAATTTGCAACAACTAACTTGTATTAAATTTTGCATAAAAAACGGATTTGATGATGTGCGAACGTTGGAAATGTTGGAAAAGTGTTACGGCAACGATTCTCTAAAGAAAACGGTCGTTTACCAGTTTACCAATCGAAACCAGTTTACCAAAAGAAATTTTCGTCAATAACCGCAAATTAACCATCAGAGAGATAGCGGAGGACTTGAACATTGCCTATGGATCCGTCCAAGATATTTTGGTTAATGATTTGGGTTTCCGTTGTGTAGCAGCAAAGTTTTTGCCAAAAAATATATAAAAGATGATAACGCACCGACGCACAGTGCCATTATTATTCGCAATTTTTTGATTAAAAATGCAACAAATACCATCGACCATCTACCGAATTCACCTGATTTGGCTCCCTGTGACTTCTTTCTGTTCAATCGAGTTAAAAAAAAAACCACTACGGGGAACGTGTTTCAGCAGCCGAGAGGAAGTAATGGAAAAATTGCAGGAAGCCGGAAAACCGAATATAAAAAATGTTTCGAGGATTGGATCAAGCGCTGGCATAAGTGTGTTGCAGTCGATGGGAATTACTTTGAAAATGACAATATAGATATAGATGAATAAACTTGTATTTTCATTTGTCTGAATAAATTACGAACCATATTCGTATTTGTATTGTAGTTCTAATCTTCTTTTTTAGAAGAAAAATAATGGTGTCAAAGTTTCCATTCAAAATATAGTCTCAAAAATTCAGGAGAATTTAAAATCTCAATATAAATATGTAAATATATAAAAATATGTATAATATATAAAAATATACTTCATAAGATCTGATAAATTATCCATTTTTTCTTTCTCCAAATAACTTCAATATAAAGCATTTTCCCACACTCCGCGATCACGGCAATCTAATATCAGCAACAATGTTGCAAAGAATGTGTCCAATGTCGAAAAAGTTCACACGCGCTGCATCGAAGATAGCTGAGATAGGAAAGTGAGAATTGATACAAGGGAGTAACGAATGGTTACCAGTTAGTTAGTAAGAAAATTTTGTAAGAGGTAATCGGTTTGGAATAAATAAAAATATTTTTTCTTAGCAAACCCCGGTACTAGTACTATATGTAGATTGCATAATGATGTTGGTGACACTTTTTTTTTTTTCTTCTGCGTGTGTTTGGGTCATAATTAAGAGAGAGGTTATTTCAAATCATGTACATTTTTTGTCAAAATATACTCATACCATATACTGATCTCAGACAACGGGTTTGGATATGACATTTTTCGTAACGCCAGTAGTTAGTAGTATAATATGAAAGGGACATAATTTTTCTATTGAAATTGTAAAAATTATATAAATATATTATTGCAGACTCAGAAGTTCATAAATATGTTTACTGAGTCTAATGTCCATGGAATTTTCAAGTTAATTACATTAATTAACTCTTTAATTAATTAACTAATTAATTCTTTAAAATGAATTATATTATATTTAGTTTTTTTATATTAAGACCTCTGCGACATTTGAAAGATGATCTTTGCAAAAGATATACATATGTACATATATGCGACCTCTTCTGTTGCATTCTATTTGTAAGTTCTGATTGAGAGTACTTTCGGTAATTTTCAGTGATTCGGTGCTGTTCGCTTTGACGTAAAATTAATCACCCTATCGGGAGATGGTGTAATTTTTGCAAATGGCACAGAAAATTCGCGTGTGATGCACAAAAAGCCATTACATCCACTCAAAACCACTGTGTGGTGCGGCGTTCACGTGGGAGGAATGATTGAGCTGTATTTTTTGAGAACTCCATCGGCAATACGGGCACTGTTACTAGCGAACGCTAGAGAGCCATGATAAACGACTTTTTGCTGCCAGAAGTGGATTAGCGGTGCTTGGTGAACATGTGGCTCCCACAAGATGATGCAACCGCACCCTTAAAGAGAACTTTCGACAGTAATGCGAACAGTTACCACCGAAAATCTCGCGAAAAGTCAATGCTATAAAACGGGCACAAATGTGTATCAACACTGACCGCAACCACTTGGCGGACATCCACTTAACAGAAACAATTGTAAAGGTCCAGATAAAGATTTCCATCACTCAAAATCTTTTTTTTTTTATTTAGTAAAAAAAGTAATTCAAAAACAAAATTGGATGAATAATTTCGTGCCACCTGTTATTTTCATTTGAAAATTGATTGACATTATTTTGCATAAAAACTTTGAATTTACTTCTTTTTCTTAGTCGATTTCTTGAATTTGCTTATTTCATTTATAGGGTGACGTATTTGTCCATGTTGCCAGATTTGTTTCGATTATCGAATATTAGCCATTTATTCATCCATTTCATTTATAGGCTGACGTATTTGTCCATGTTGCCAGATTTGTTTCGATTATCGAATATTAGCCATTTATTCATCCATTTCGAGTGCAAAATAAACAGAACAAAGTTTCAAGTTTATTATGTAGTTTTCTTATTTTCTCTAATCCTATGCTTACTAAACCTAGGTTTATTTCCTTCCTTAGTATAAACAAATTTTCACGTAGACCTATTAAATTTGTTTTTTTCTATCTTGAGTCAGCTTTCTTATATCTCGTTTTGTTGATGTATCTAACCTAACTTCAAGTAACGGATCAATGTTTTTTTATTCTAATTTAGTTTCTTTAATGGGTAAAGCCACTCTGCGATTTTCAAAAAAATCTTTTTTTTATTGCTTTCAATGATCTGTAAGCACTTTAAAAATGATATCTCACAAGATTATGGAAATTATGGAATTATGGAAATATTTCGAAGTACTTGATTTTAAAACTACATATACTAGTACAAGGCCTAGAGGAATGACTTTCTATAACTTAAAATTTTAAAAGCGTTTATCTTAAAACTGAATTTTACAAGTTGGCTGCAATCATAACTTGAACGATTTTCAACTAGTTCACTTCAAATTTTAGCTAGATCTTTAAAAGTATATTATCTAAATAAGTATGTATGACTTTTTTTTAGATGGCATAGTTTATTTGCTTTTAGTAGTTTTCTGATGATTTTTCTTTCTATCATCTAGCCAAAAATCAAAAAAAAAAAGTCCTACGTACTTCTCTAGCTGTTGTTATGTACAATAAGAAAAGTTTATTGACTCATGACAATTCGAAATTTACAGGAGCTGTTTGTACGGCCGTAGACCCTTCCAAAAAAAAAGATCATCTGGGAAACAATCAATCATATGTGCAATAAACTTCTACCTTTGTAAACACGGTTTGTTTCGTATTTTTCTTAAAAAAAAATAACAAAAGAGCATATTCTTACGGTCTCTAGCTTAGCCTAACCTCATAAATACTCATGTTCATCATTGAACTGAATTTCCTTTTTAAATTTATCCGTAAAATCATTTACAAGAATTGAATTCGGTAGAATAATAGACAGAATTCTTTTATTACAGATAGTCCCATTAAGTGTTTCTTCATTGTCTCTTCTTTTATTTTAATAATATAATATAATAATTTCTATGAGAGTAAAGTGTACAGGTTCGACAGGGGGGTTATTGCTTGTTTCTTGAAAAGGTATCTTATTGTTGGCAATAAAATATTAATTATGAGATTTTAGCTGTAAATTCTGTTCCTTGGATCGTTATTAATTTTCTGACGACCCCTAATTGACTTTAAATGGAGAATTTACATCCAGCTGAAAGTTTGTAAAATTGTCTAGAATTTTATTTATGTCGGCAGATATTTTATGTTGAATTTTTAATGGAATTCTATCATACTCTATTTGTTGACATCTTTCGAAATTATAAACTATTAAGATGTCTTACTTTATTTGTAAATATAAGATGTTGGCCTTATTTGAAAAATCTCTTTTCGCAATCCACCCAAACTTTAAAAATTGACTTTTTCTTCTACATTGCGATGAGAAGTTCTGATAAGATTCGTTATATCACCTAAATAAATACAGTTTATGTCTATGCAGCTTGTAGATTGTTCGAAAATTCTTAGCTCAATAGAGTTGTTTGACTAACAAATAATGTGTTAATTGAGTGCGATGAGTATTTTGGTGTTTACTCTTAATTTTGGTATTCTCTTAGGGATCTGGCAGCGAATGCTTTCTCAAAACTAGATGGAAATATTTATGAAGCTTTCTGTTTTCCTTCTTTTCTACCTGGACAGTCGACCTGTCAAAAATCTACATACATACGGAGTAAAAAGTAAAAAGATACCTCTGACGTCAGTTTGTTATTTTAGGTTCCACCAAACGAAATTTGAGCCTAGCAATTACAATACCTGGGAATTCAAGTTTGTTGTAAATAAATTACCTTTGCTAAAATTTGGACTATCGACTATACATATAACACTTGGAGTTCCGATGGATAATAGATGTAACAGAGATTATGTTGGCCTTAATTTTAGAGTGGAACTCGGGGGTTTTAGTAAAAAGTAAATTGTTGAATTAGGGAACTGTGGCTTCTAAAGAAGTTAGGGCACAGATTTCTAATAGATCATCAAGTTAAGAGTAAAAACGATACCAAAAATCTTATTTGACCATAAAGGTTGATAAGGTTATTTCTTTATTGAGACTATGTGTGGCGAAAATTGTTCTAATCTTGATCAGATCATGACGATGTTTTAACTGAGAGCTTATAAAGGAGTTTGAGGGATTTGTATCAAAAAGCACAATACCTAAGGCGGATAATATGTTTTTTTAACGGAAGAACGTAAACGTATTTATTAATGTCTAACACATACACACATCCGCCACACCAATTTTTCAAGCAATTGAGGGCGTAAATCACTTATTATTAGAATTGTTGCTCCAAAGAGTCCATTGTTGCTGGCTTATCGGCAAAAATTATTGACATGCGTACGCCCAAAGAAAAAAATCCAATGTCGTCAAATCTCACGAACTTTGTGGCCAATTACCAGGTTCATTTCTTTAAAAAACTCCATTGCCAAATCGTGTCTTCAATAAATCGATGTTGTCAAAGTTCTTCCACATTAATGTCACCCAAATTTTACCATTCGATCTATTGTAATGTGGTCTATTGACAGCAACTTGCATTCCACCCTCAAATAAAAAAGGAAATAAGGTCCGATTTTCTCACCTACGCACAATCAGCACCATATGGTAAAATTTTCCAGGATTCAATAGTTTTCGGTGAAATAGGCCTCATCGCTGAATAACATCTTACAGTAAAAAACTGGGTCAACCTCCAGTTGATTTAAAGCCCAATAGCTGAACACCTGACACAATAAATGATCATGTCACTTTACCTACTAGACTAATTGGATTTTATATTGGGACCAGATAGCGGATGCTGCAAACGGCGACGAATGGAATCTTCAACACGAGATTCCACAGCCGCGATATTTTCTTCTGAAAGCACTGTTCTACTTCTTGATGGTGTGTGAGTATACATTTGCGTGAATTGGGTGAAGAATCTTTCGATAATTCAATAAATAGTACGTCTAGATGGCCGATGACGGCCAGCGTAAGTATCACGAAGTGCTCTATAAGTTTCGCGAAGAGAGCTTCGACTTTGAAATAGATTTCAACAATTCAATTATCAGTCGTCACGCGTCTATCTTTTCATGATGTAATAGAAAGCCTTACTCAAAAATAAATTAATCTCGACAGTTCAATATGGCAGCTGACTTGACAATTAATCCCTATTGAAAAGAGTGACACTGTACAAAAAAAAAAGAAAAACACCCTTTATATTCGATATTAATTTTTTGGCTTAGGAACTGTCCGAGTTGTTTTGGTTTGAGAGGGCTTTTAAGATGAGGATTGCTAATGCTAGGCATAACTTTACATAAACTATATAGGGATCATATGTGAAATCGATTTTTCTCCTCTTAATCTTTGGTGTCAAAAGATTGTTGAAAGATTACACTTTTTTGTTGCACTTATATAGGGTTTTCCAATAGGGACTTGACAACTTTGAATTTAATTTGTGAACGCACTCTTTCACTACTTATCAAACTGTCAACATTTTTATCATGGTTAAGTACACTAACGAGCAACGTTTGAAAATTATAAAAATTTTCTACAGATATTCGGAGTCGGTGACTGCAGCTTTAAGAGCGTTAACTCCCTTTTTCGGTCGTAGTTCTCGCCCTAGTAGACGAGTGCAATAAATCAGCTAATCATAAGTTTGTATGCTTTCCGTACTTGCTGATTTCGCCAGACTCTTTGATTCCTTAGGACAACTTGGTCCTGTTATACTCGGAAAGGTGTTTCTGCAAGAGCTATGTAAAACTGAAACAAACAACTTAAGTCCTGGGGCACTGGTCATTATAAAAGAAGGAAACACTTTGCCCTTGCGTTGGAAGCTTGAACGGGTTCTAGACGTTTTCAAAGGAGACGATAACGTAGTACAAGTGACAAGCATAAAAACACAAACTGGCATTTACCAACGGGCGGGGTTCAGAATCTGTGCCCTCTGCCCATAGGAAATGTAAACGAACGAAGTGGCGATTCTGGCGAAGAAGGGTTTCCGGATCAAGATGAGATGAGACACTCAAGAAACCCGAGATAAAAGATTTTTTTAAAGTTTCACTAATCTCAGTGTTATTTCCAGCATTTTTGATACTACCCACAGGTTTGGCACAAACACCTCCTGATGTTGTAGTTAAAAAACTTGATTATGGCGTAGGTATCTATTGTAAAGATATTGGAAGAATACGAACAATCAATACTTTCTGGAGCGTGTATATCAATTATAATCTTACAGGTTATTGGCAAGAATTCGGAGAAATAAGGACTTATATTAGACAGCTTAACATGCTATGCAGCAACAACATAACTGAGCATGTCAACTGTAATCCGATATTGCAAATACTGGAACAGAGAATGACAGTCATAGAGCACAACAACGAGCTTCTGCACTATTTCCACTCTTCGAAATTTGACAGAAACAGGATGGTAAGATCTCCATTGGACATTGTTGGTACTTTGGTACAAAGTGTATTTGGTATCCTTGATCAAGAAGGTTCTACGCAAATAGAGTATGATAGTAATATGCAAACAAAGTTCAATAGCCGACTCCACAGCCAACATCCTCAAGCGAGATTCATTAAAGGTTGAAGAACAATTTCAGAGGCTGAAGAAATATCTGTCGCAAACCATTAACATTATTCAGACGAAACAAAACTTAGTGGAGGCAACACTCAATTTGTCTTCACTGACATCATATTTGATATTGCTAATCACAAATTTTGAGCGAGTTCAAGACGTTTTATTGAATGTCGTGTTGGATCTAAATCATGCAAAAATAAATCCACAGCTGATAACGCCCCATCAACTCAGTATGCAGCTACAGCTGATAAGGAATAACCTGCCAACAAACCTAAGCTTACTTGACGGATCAGTTGTTAACATGTACAAAATGTCAACAGTAAAAGGTCGTAGTTTAAATAATTCAATTATCTTTGAAATGCAGTTGCCGTTGACAAATACCGATGTATTTCAATTATTAAATCTCATTTCGCTTCCTATACTTCACAGAAATTCAAGTTACATTGTAAAAACGAGTTCCTCGTACTAAGCGGTATCTTCAACGAGTGATAGATTCTTCTATCTAACAGAAACGGAGTTAGCGTCATGCAAGCAAGTTCCACTCGGAAACTATTTTTGCACCCAAATACATCCAACTGCTGTCCAACGAAGCAATTTACATAACAGTGAATGGCTCTGCTAAACGATGATCAGAACGCTTTGTCTGAATGTAATCTCAGACCAATACCCGCAATAGACCAATGGACGAAATTCAAGGACTCCTACGGTTGAAAATTTTCCATAGTTGCAAGCGTAACATGTCAAATTATATGCCAAAACAGCACGCGTTCTATGTCTCTAACTTCAGAAATTTCTGTTCACAAGCTTTGATCGGATCAGATTAATTTTTTGCATATTTTTTCTTCTAATTTCATATTTGCAAATCTTGTTAATTTTAATAAGTTTTTCAGTCAGTTGTAACTCAGCCTTCGAACTTCAAAGTTTAGGATAATTTTTGTATTTGAAAGTGTAATAAATATTGTATTTAAAAGTGTATTAAACAACGAAGTCAAGCCCTTTCTAACGCACAAATCTTTTCTAATAAAGTTGAGCTTCTCGGGTCATCATCTACCATCGTATCGAGTTGGCTGTTATAAGACAGTATCTTTGTAGGGGCGAAAGCATCTATAGCTCTGATAGATAGATACGAGATTCAAAGTTACATAGTATATACAACAAGTTATAAGTTCTAGAAAAAATATAAGAAAATTCTGTGACATTCTGTATTTTGGTATAGAAATGTTATAAAAATAGAGTTGGATGCCACTTCGATTGATTTAAAGAATAAAAATTAAATTGTGGGTGGGTGACTCTATAAGAAACACTTGCATAGTAGAACAGAAATGAATTCAAGCGTAACAAAAATATATTAATATATTAATTATAACCAAAAGAACAGCTAAAAGATCCAATAATTATTATAATATAACAAGTTGAAAAAAATAATTAAAAATAAACCAAAATATAATAATGATCTGGTCAGATCTCAAGGTTTCTGACAACATTTCAACAAGTGGCTGCCTGTGCTTTCCCACGGTCGTAAACTTTTGCTAACTCTTTCTGGTATTCCTTGAGACCCCAAATAAAAGCGTTCTGAACAGAATGGCTTCCGACTTCTAAAAATTAAACTTCAACTTCCAGCCGTCGCAATATAGTTTAATTTTATCAGAGTCACGTTTCGAAAGTATATTAACGACCTCAATTTTTAAACCTGATCTGTACATGATTAAGTCGTCTGCGTACGCCATTACAAGATAAAGTGAACCTATCTGATCATTTGTGTAAATGTTGAATAGGACATGCGAATTTACAGCATCTTGTTGCAGACCGTTTATAATGTGAAATATTTTAACGGAAGTCACATCGCCATTTTTGTTGATGAAATGTCTATCTGTTAGTATATGTATTATCAAGAATATACAGAAGTGTTTTACTGTCGAGGCTGTTCAGATCGAAGAAGAGTCCCTCTAACCATACAGTATCAAAAGCTTTTTAAAAGTCAATCAGGCCAGGTTATTGCCTTTGTTCCGTTGGATACCAGAAACCAGTTTAGATGTGGCACTAATAACATCATGAAACACCTTGAAACCGAATTGATTATCTGGAACTATATCTTTGCTCTAAACCCTCCTAGTCAGGAGTCTATTGATCACCTTTTAGAAAACCTTACTGATGTTTAGGAGAAAACTGATCGACCGGAGATTCAACGATCCGTTTTGGGGATGGAGTGTACCAGCTTTCTAATGCACCTGATAACGGACATTATTCATTGCGTCACTGAACAGGGTGGTGTATATGTCCATCGCTTGTAGTTGGAGATGTCGAGGCACAATGTTCGGTAACCCATTAGTTCCCACTGATTTCTTACCTCTGATTATCTCGTTTAGAATTCTTCCTTTGAAATTAACATTATATTGCATATCAATGGAGCAGGTGACCAGTCGCTCGTATAGCCACTACCTTCTTCTGCGGATTCACAATAACAAAAAAGTTTTCCATAATCAACGGCCTCATTCGGATCTATGCCTACTGCTATGCTTCAAGTTTTTTTTTTTTTTTTTTTGTTCGTCGTTCGGGCGATTTTTGTATTGCTCCAATACAAACTTGCAGAATTTCTGTAATTCTCTTTCAATAACATTTAGAGTTTTATGATCGACTACTTCAATATCATAATCTCCGTGTTACGTCTGTCAGTAAACTGAAGGTCTTAGATCTTGAGAGCAGTCTACTCTTATGTCGATGTGTTTATATCAAAATATTGTTTTATTCATTGTTCGTTTAATTGTCTCGTTCATTTTAGATACCTGTTAATACCTTGTTTGGTAGATTTCTTTTAGACGGATAGAGTGAATTTGATTAGTATGCTCTCGGCAGTGTTCTGGAGAGCTGTGTCCAACGCATCTTGTAAGAATACCATTGAACAAACTCCTTCAATTTCGCAGTTTCGTTGGGAACAGTTAATCAGGGCAGAGACCAGAATAATCACACTTTGGTGTTAAAATCTCTACCGATAATAAAACGATTCTCCTCCGATTCTAGCCTAAGGAACCGAAAAAGAGTGAGAGATCAGGTGGATTGAATAACCTTAAGTGCAGACAGCAACAGCAACCGCTTTTTACAAGGGAGAAAGATACACACGATGCATGCTTCCTGTACCTAGAACCTACGTTCTCCATAACTGTAATCTTTTAAAACGCAGTCCTTTTCTTACAAAATCGCAACGCCTTCTCCGTAAATTGAATTAGGTCGATTTCTTTGTACTATTTTATATCTCTTGTGCCTCATTTTTTGTTATTTGGTAAGCTTAGTGTCGCTAACCAAAAGCACATCAGGATCTTAGTCTTTAAGCAATTTAAATACGACGGCTCTTCGTTCAAATCCAATCAGTGAACTAAAATTCACTGCAAGGACTTTCAGGGTTTTCTCCGCCATATACGTATCCATTACGACTGAAGGGTGCATCAGGCCCGGCAGCAGCGCGTATATTTGATCTACCCACGTAGCCTGTTTCTGTATTTGTCGCTGAAGATGAGGCATTTGATTCTGAATAGAGAGCTAGATAGCCAGCATGTCAGTCATATGTTCCAGCACCCAATTCGCTAGGGCCTGAGAAGCAAGCTTCTCTTGTTTTACGATATTTCCCCTACCTGCTGCCATTAAGTAGTGCAAAAAGCTTCCTTATCTTATATCCTTACCCCCTCAGCAACATAGTTTGCAGTTTATTCCCCTTTAAGGTGAAAGAAAATAACTCCTTTATTATCATAGCTCAATGGTGTCTTTTAATTCAATATTGAGGGTATTGATTGGTGGCACCCTTTGTTTGACTGTTTGTTGCTGATGTTGTTGCTTCTGTTGTATTCGCTCCTTCTATTGTTGTTGGTTTTGCTAACATACTTTTACTGTAGTTGCTTTTGTTGTTGATGGTTGTCTTGTAATGAGTGATTTTTTAAGCGTTTAGATAATTTTATGTAAATTTTAACCAGGCTTAAGTCGTCCATACAAAGAATCCAATTTTGAATCACACGCGTAATGTTGTCTTCGAAGGCCGCAATTGACGCAGCATAGACGAGTGATTTAGACGTATCCCCATAAAAAAAAAAGTTTAAAGGCATCAAATCGCACGATATAGGTGGCCTTTACACCGGTCCAATACGGGAGACAAATTGCTCACCGAATTCGCGAGCGAGACGGACCATATTTTTTTATTTCTCCGGATGTATTGGTAGTTCATATATTGCGGACCAAAAACGGCAGTTTTTTTTTTATTAAAGTACCCATTCGACCAGAAATGTGCTTCGTCGCTGAGGAAAATTGTTCGTTAAAAAAGCGAATCTTACTCCAGTACATTTACTCCACACCCAGCGATGTGTGCTGTGGGTCCATTCTGCTGGAACCATATGTAAATGTTATTCTAAATTACTAGACGTAAAAACTTGTTCATGGTTTGATACACCTCCCCAATAATGTTTGTGGATGTTCATTATCATCTTCAAAATTTGGAATTTTGATTCTACTGACCATAACATATAACACTCAACAATGAATATATATTAGGATGCAATTGAAGCGGGTGCAACAGAGTATATTCATTTTAATGAAATTTTTCTTCATTGCTTATAACTAGGGAGTTTAGAGTTTAGTTTATTTCTCGTAATGATATTAACAAAATCGATGCCCTGTTGTCTTCGAAAAGTTATGAGACAAGAAGACTTCCGCACAAAGTATATCTTGAATAAGTGTTAAAATACAATATATAAAATTAAAACCGGTTGTACTTCAATATAATGAAGACTACGTAAAAAATTTATTTCTATTTATTGGTCATATTAAAATTCTCCGCGGTTTTTTGTCACTAGATGGTGTTGATGTCTATTTATCTGGAAACACTTATCTGATTGTTTCAAACGAACACGTGTTTGAAAGGTGACATATCAGGCTACATTTTTTGTGAAGACAGCTATGTAATTCGTTCCTCGTGTTAAAAGTTAAACGGATTTAAATATGAGTGAAATATTACATACGCTATGTGATGCTTTTTTACTACTAAAAAAAAAAAAGAGAAAAACGCTGCAAAAACATGCCGAAAAATTTGTGGACCCAAGAGTGGTTTGTTCGATTCCGTTCCGAAAATTTCGATGGAAAAGTTGCACCTCGCACTGGTCGGCCTGTCACTGAAAAATTCGATTAAATTTTGCAACTGATGGAGCAAGACCGGCACGAAAGCTGTCTGGAGATAGCGTAGGTATTAAACATCAACCGTATAACAGTTTAGGATCATCTAAAACGAGCAGGCTACTCAAAGAAGCTCGATGTTTGGGTGCCATATGAATTAACGCCAAGAAATTGAATTGACCGAATAAGCATCAGTGAAACGCTGCTGAAACGTAACAAAATGGAACCCTTTTTGAAAAATGGATTAGAAATGAGAATATCCAACGAAAGCGATCATGGTCGGCCGTTGCCCGACTACAAGCGACTTCAAAGCCTGGATTAATGGCAAACAAGGTTTTGTTGAGTGCTTGGTGGGAAGGGAATTGTCTATTATGAGCTGCTAGAACGTGGCGAAATGGTTAATTCGATCCACTATAACTCGACCATTTGGATGACGCTATTAAGAAAGAACGACCAGAATTGGCCAACAGAATGGGAGTTGTCTTCCCTCATGATAATGCTACACCACACACATCTTTGATGCCCTGGAGCTTAGTTGGGAAGTTTTGATGCATCCACCGGATCTTGCATCCTCTGATTACCATTTGTTTCGGCCTTTGCAAAACTCTCTTGATGGTAAAAATTGGCCGACCGAAGAGCCGCTGAAAAGCACTTGGCCAAATTTTTCCATCTACACTGATGGAATTATAAATCTACGCGGAGAATGGCAAAAGGTCATAGATAATAAAGGCCAATATGTACTTGATTGAAATTGATTTTGAAAAAAGAACTTTTTTTTCAAAAATTTACCAACAAACTAACTAAAAACTATATGACCGTTATAAATAAATAAATACAAATGCAAGCTATACTGTATTATGTTAAATTTATGATTTTATTATGTACGAATATGAATATAGTAAAATTGTTAATGTTTTGATTTTAGAGAATTTCATTCACAAGTTGTAAAACACTACACTCGTATAATATTGTGGTATATATTGCACTTATTTTGAATTTTAAAAGCATCAAAATGGTAACCTTTCAAACTATACTATATATCATGTATTTTAATTAATTTTCTTTGTATATAAGTAAAATTGTACTGCTGATTGAATGCGTTTTTTATCATTATAATGTAATTGTATCGCAGAAATCGCTAACAGGATTTCTAAGGTGAAAATTTATACAAAAATGTTAGTTCTTGCTCAGCCTCAAAACGACATAGATTAATGATAAGGATACAATTTTTATTACAATATGTCTTAGATATTAAATTTTCGTTTCTTTTTCGTTTTTCTTTTCCTTTTATTAACAATTGAAATACATATATAAATCGTATAATTACATCTAATATCACATATTTCTCCGTGAACCGCGAACCATTCTTGGAGTACAGGCCACCCTGGTGTTTTCGCATTTGCGGGATCCAGTTATTTTTATTTCTGCCTTTCTTTGAACCTCGGCTGAAAATTGAGCCTCTTTTGCTTTTTGGAGCACATTTTCCGACGACTTTTGTTGAGCATGGCAAAACCAGCTGATTTGCTCCGCCTAAAGTTTCTTAATGTGAAGATCTGCGTGGATGCGTGTCCTTCATATAAAATTACGTTTTGTTGCACTTGCTGATATTCGTAATATTTTCACTTCCGTCCAGTTATTTTTTCTTTATATTTTTCGTACATTCTCCAGCATTGCGATGCGCATGATAAGCTTGATAAATCACTATCATTTATAACAAGCCCTTAAGTTTAAGCCGCATTTTTCCGTCTCCCCTTACAGACCCTATGTACGATATTGTTACTGCAATTTTTTCGCACTTTGACACGATGACTCTTTCTAAATAGATGTCAGGATTGGGTTTGATGATTTGGAAAATTAGCAATACAATACCGATTGTTCCTTGAAAGCTGCCATGTCGTCGGTGCTATCAGCCGCAAAAAGAAAAGTGTTCCGGACACGTTGATGTACTACTTTAGTTGAAAATATTGCACTGTATTAAAAAACAACATATATTGTTCACTGCCTTGGTGTACTCCAACTTTAACTTCGAACTCTCATGTTATTCCCGTAGTGCACTTAACCTACGTTTAGAAATTATCGTACATTTGTACATTCGTCTCGGGTATACTTTCAGATTTTAATGCCTTCAAAATAACGTCTCTAGGAACTCTGTCGAACGCCTTTTCCAAGTCGAAAAAGTGTCGAAGACGATATGAAGATCAATTTTTTAAAGCTTCGCGATGTTTTCCCATCTTTATTCGTAAACTTTGCCATGATGTTTTATAGTACTACGTTATCAACTGCCTGGAACTCGCTTAAAAATGTTCATAGTATGCGACATTAGTTTCAACAGTCGGCAGTTATTGCAATTTCTGATGTCGCATTTGCCTTTATAAACACTTCGGGTGGTATGTTATCCGTATGAACTGATCTCTGTTCATTATTTTTACAGCTTCGCTAACTTCGCCTTCTGCCTTTGCCGTTAGTACATAGATTTCCCTGTTCGTCTTCAATATATTTCGGCGATTGAATCTTAGAAATGTTATGTCAGTTAATTTACAAGATAAATGTTCATTTTTTACGGATAATTTCTGAAATATAGTATCTGCATAATTTCTTTTATATGTAACATATTGTATATCCATCATTTCTGTTTCATTTTTGTTTTCAACATATTTTTCACTCTTCCTATTTGGTGTTTTGTTATAATTTATTTTTTATTAACTTAGTTTTTATTCTAATGGTGTAACATCTGTCATAAAACTGGCTATTCAATTGTTGAGATGTATTGTTATAACTTCTTATAAACTTTTGTATCTTTTTTCTGCTAACACAGTCGTATCTTCGACTTAGTTGAATCTCTTCTCTCGTTTTAATGTGGAGTGATGTTTTGTACAGTCTTACTTCCACAATTACTTTGTTGCACCGTATTTTACATAAAGATCTCGGCTGAAATGCTTATAACGTCCAGTTGGTACAAAAAATGAAGTCAGCAGACCACACACAACGCAGTACTTTCACTGGTTGGGCGCTGAAACTGAAGGAACAATATCATAATTTCTTTCTCAAAACTATTATGAGTGATAAGACTCAATAAAAGTTGGGAGACCAATAAAAACTTTGGCGAATGCTGGGAAAAAATTAAAAAGAAAAAAGTGAAAAGCCTCTTAGATTCATTTAGCTTCGAAGAAATTGGAATGGCTTATGAAAAAAGCTTCAGGAAAATTTGGAAGAGAGATACTACAGCTATAGTCAGAAAACTGTCACTTAGCTCCCCATAGAGAGGTTTGTTTTCAATATTGTATTATCCAATTTTTAATTTTACTTAACTTAAGGTACGAATTTAAAGAAATCTCTCGATAACGTATCTCCTGACCAAATATCTCTATCTACTGATGAAGCGTTGAGTAGTTCATAGACCTCCGTTGATTTATTTTATACACAGTCCGATAAGCGCGGAGGTAGTACGTTCGCCTGAGGGTACAGAGGTTCTTGGTTCGACTCTGAGTCGGTCGAACCGGTTTTTTTTTCACAAGGTTATTAAACAGTAAAATTTTTTTTACCACAACATCACGCTATGGATTGTGGTGAGCGGTCCGCTATGCAAATAGCGGCATCAGCCGAAAAACCGGAAGAGGCGTCAAGTGGTTCATGCCAAACAGTAGCTGTTAAAGAACCAGGGGCGAAGAGAAGAAGGAAACTAAGACCAATTCTCAAACTGGTACAACGTTCCTCCCTTGCACTGTGAAGCTACCCGGTGGAGTGGGGGAAGTGGCGAAATCAACGTCATCAGCTACAGCAGCTAAGATACGCACTAATCTAGATGACAACTTCCCATACGTCTCAGACGATGTTGAAGGTCGCTACATATGACCAGAAAATAACTTCGCATCTCTAGCTGCCTCTGAGTCAGATGACGAAGAAGACGAGGTCGAAACTCTCAATAAACAAATCAAGCAGCTACAAAAAAAGGTGCTGCCTATAAAGGTAAAACAGGTGGCTAGATGGAGAAACAGCAACAACTCCAGAACCCTCATCAAGTGGGTTCAAAGTGTAATTGTGGATCTACCAAAACAACAAAAACAGAAGCAGCTACCAAATCAACAAAAAGTACAGAAACCGATTCAAGAATTAAAAAAAAAAAAGCGCTGTCATAGTAACAGAAAAAGCAGCAACAACAGCAGCATCAAAATCAACATCAACAACAACAACATCAACAACAGCAACAACATCAGAAATCAACAAAGCTACGGGTACCACCAATCAACACTTTTAAGATGGAGCTAAAGGAAACAATAGAATTATGTAAGTCGGCCATAGGCAAAAATTTTTTTATTAAAAGATTAAGTTTAGATAGGTATGCGATCCACTTAACACAGTGGAGCGCTACCACAAAATTAAAAACCTTTTGAAGGATTTGACGACGGAATTCTTCTCCTACACCCCTAAGGGTGAAAAGCTCCTTGCACTGTGAAAGAGAAGGAGTGCGAAGAGCTTAAATTCGTGGGGGTCAAGCCATTTGTCACGGCTAGAGCCAAATGGAAAAAGCAGAAACTGCCGTTCTTTCTAGTTCAGCTAAGTCCCAACAGCAAACTGGATGGTCTAAGGGGCATCAAATTCCTAGACTACCAGGTTGTACACTGGGAAAATCTGAGGGATGCGCTCTAGGTAAGTACGGAGCGTCTGAAAAAAGCCAACTCGCTTATGCTTTATGTGGAAACATGGGACACACCGCAAATTATCGGGGTTGTTTCAAATTCCATTATATCAAAAGAGTAAATCTGGCTCGGCAACAGAAAGTGGAAGTTAAACGTCCACCCGTGCATTTACAAACTCCAGCCATTACTCCCCATGTTACCTACGCCCAAATGGCAGGTTGGGGAAATACGGTACAGCAAGCGAAGATTGCTTCTCAGGCCCCAGTGCTTAGAGCACCGGAACCAGCTTTTAACATGCTCAGCTTCAACGTCATATACCTGAACAGACCGCGCGGGTTGATCAAACATACGCGATGCTGCCTCGCCTAAGGCACCTTTTGTCGTAATGGGTACGTACATGGGGGAGCAGACCCCCATGTTAATGTTAATGTTAATTCACTGATTAGGTTCGAACGAAGAGCCGCACTATTTAAGTTGCTCGAAGACCAAACACCTGATGTGCTTTTGGTTAGCGAAACTAAGCTTACCAAAAGACACAAAATGAGCCACAGAAAATATGAAATAGTACGAAGAAACCGACCCAACTCCATTCATGGAGGGGGCGTTGCAATCTTTGTAAGAAAAGGAATACGCTTTAAAAGAGTATACACGCAGGTTCCAGGTGCTGAAAGCATGCATCGTCATGCATAGTGGAAAGCGGTTGTAAATGGTGTCTGTCTATGCTACTACCTAAGGCTACTCAATCCATCCTATTCATCTCAGAGTTCGAGACACTTTTTCAATCCCTGAGGTTAGAATTAAAAAACAATTATTTTAATATCGGCCGAGATTTCAACGCCAAACATAGGGATTGGGGAAATAATATACCAAATACTAGAGGGAACCTACTATTCACAGTATAATGTATCGACTCGGCCGTAAAGCGACGGATAGTCCGTCGTTTCCCAGGCACGGGTCCTATTTGGATCTCCTGCTGTTCGACTCATGAATACAACTGACTTACACTAACCAACAACCCACAAACTGCCTACGAACTTTCGTGTATGATAGTGACCATTGCGGTCTCAGCACCGAAATAACTGTTCCCAACGAAACTGCGGAATTGGAAGAGTTTGCTCAAAGGCATTCCTACACTTATAGTAGGGTGCGTTGGACACACTTCTCAAGAATGCTGACAAGAGCACTCTCCTCGAATTCGCTCTATCTACCGTCCAACAGAAATCTGTCAAACAAGGAGATTGATAGGTATCTAAGACTAATGGACGAGACAATCAAACAAACAATGGACAAAACGATACCTCGGTATCAACACACTGACAACGAAGACTTATTCCGCAACGCAACTATCGACGCACTACACTGACATAAACGTGTACAGACCTTGTACAGAAATAAAGGAAAATTACAGAAATTCTATAAGTTTGTATTGGAACAATAGAAATCGGGCTGTAAACACCAGCAACCCGAATATGTTCCCGCAAATAAATAATATATTTCGGAGAAAAAATCAAAACGACCTTCCATGTCTTTAAATCGCCCGAACGACGATCCCCGCCCGCAGGCATAGATCCAGATGACGACTTCTTTGTGATCGAGGACTCGCAGGAGAAGGTAGAGGCGACTTTCCAAGAAGTGTACAATGCGAATAAAACCATTTGCCCGAACCACGATTTGGAGAATCGAGTCCTTGTGCACAACTTCTACCTTCGAAATGAGATAATGAATTGGCGATTCGAGAGCTCGGGTTTCACTCAGTTCAGTGACGAGAATATGGCAAATAATGTCATCGCCAATGAAAGGGTACTACCACCGTTCATTTCGAAGGAAGAGCTCCAAACGGTCTTTGAATCGCTTAGAAGTAAGAAATTAGTGGGAACCGATGAAATACCCTGCCCAGAGCACACTCCTCTTAACTGTGGTTCTTTGCGCACTTAACGCATCGAGGCTGCATTTGGCAGTTCGACGCGGCATGCCCGAACCTTCGACATCTCCCACTAGAAGCGGTGAACATTTATACCACCCTGTTTATTAACACAATGAATAATGCCCATTATCCAGCGCACTGGATGGCTGCGGTGGTACATCCCATCCCCAAAAGGGATAAAGATACCTTTAATCCGGCGAATCTCCGCTCGATCAGTCTTCTACCAAACATCAATAAGGTTTTCGAAAAGGTGATCAATAGAGTCCCGACTATATCATACCAGATATAATTGGCGTAAGTTTTCGATAGTGGGGCAGCACGGGCAGCCACTTGCTTGTCGAAATGTAGTCAGACACATTGGGATCTGGCTAGATCAATATCTATATTTTAACAAACGCCCAAATGGCGGCAGGTAGGGGGGCTACGGTACAGCAAGCGACTTTTGCTTCTCCGGCGCCAATGCCGAGAACAACAGAAGCTGCACCTAACATGCTGGCTATCTTGCTCGCAATCCAAGGGCAGATGGCTCAGCAGCAAAAGCAGGTGCAAGAACAGGCCAAGCGGGTGGACCAGATCTACGTGCTTTTGCAGGGCCTAACACAACACATGTCGTAATGGGTACGCACATGGAGGAGCAAACTTTAAAGGTCCTTGCAGTGAATGTTAATTCACTGATTAGAATCGAACGAAGAGCCGCGATGTTTAAATTGCTACAAGACCAAACTCCTGATGTGCTTTTCGCTAGCGAAACCAAGCTAACCGATAAGCACAAGCTGGAGTACAATAATTATATTGTTACACGAAGAAACCGGCCCCGATTCAAACGTAGAGGCGGTATCGCGTTCTTCATTAAAAAAAAGTATAAAATTTCGCAGAGTATACAAGGGAGTGTTGCATAGGTTTCGGGTGTTGGAGGCAGTCGTCATTTATATCCTGCTCCGCAGTGGAAAGCGGCTGTACTTGGCCTCTGTTTATGCACCTAAGGCTCCACAATCCACTTTATTCATTACAGAGCTCGACACGCTTTTTCGACTTCTGAGGCTGGAATCGGGGGAGAATTATTTTGTAATCGGCGGGGACATCAACGCTAGACACAGAGATTGGGGAAATAATTTGCCAAATACTAGAGGGAACATACTACTCGATTGGTGGGGTCAGCACGATGTCATGTACAGACTCGGTCTTAAAGCGACGGATAACCCGTCGTTTCCCAGAGGCGGGTCTTATTTGGATCTACTGCTGTACGACGAACGTATACGACTGACAGGTACGAATTTACAAACGCTAAACTGTCTGCGCACATTCGTGTATGACAATGACCATTGCGGTTTTAGCACCGAAATTACAGTTCCCAACAAAATTTCGGAATTGGAGGAGTTTGTCCAAAGATATTCTTACAACTACAGTAAGACTCGATGGACACGGTTCTCCGCAACCATGACAAGTACGCTCTTTTCGAATACGCTCCACCCACCTTTCAATAGGAGTTTGTCAAACGATCGACAATTACCTAAAATAAATGGACGAGATAATTAAACAAACTAAGGACGCTACAATACCGCGGTGTCGACTAACGAAGACCTGTTCCGCAATCCTACTATTGACGCACTGCACCGACAGAAAAGTAGACTTCTGTCAAGACTCAAAAACTTATACAGACAGTTAACTGACAGACAAGACCCGGAGATTAGGACACTGAAGGCGTCCATTAAAAATATTCAAATAAAAGAGAATTACAATATTTCTGTAAGTTTGTATTGGAACAACAGGGTTCGGGCTGTATACACCAGCAACCCGAATATGTACCCGCAAATAAATAAACTATTTCGGAGAAAAAATCAAAACGACCTTCAGTGTCTTAAAATAGCCCGGACAACAGACAACGAACGGTTACTGACAATAGCAGGTATTGGTTGAGGCTATAGGGGCGACTTTCCAGGAAATATACAAGGCCATTGATACTATTAGCCCTAATTATGACCTGGACAATCGCGTCTTGGTGCACGACTTTTACATTCGAAATGAAGTAGAGAACTGGCGATCCGAAGGCTCTGGTTTCACCAGGTTCAGCGACGAAAATATGGCAAATAATGTCATTACCAGAGAGGGTGACCTACCGCCGTTCATTTCGAAGGAAGAGCTCCATGAAATCTTCGACACAATCAGGGTTAAGAAATCAGTGGGGAACGATGGTATTCCGAACATCGTGCTTCGACATCTTCCTCTAGAAGCGGTGGACATTTACACCACCCTTTTTAATAATGCAATGTATAATGCAAATTATCTAGCGCATTGGAAAACGGCGGTGGTTCAACCTATCCCCAAAAAGGAAAAGGATATATCCAACCCGGCGAATCTCCGGTCGATAAGTCTCCTCCCGAATATCAGTAAGGTGTTTGAAAAGGTTATCAATAGAGCTTTGTCTAGGTGGGTTGAGGACAAACATATAGTTCCAGATAATCAATTCGGTTTTAAGGCGGGACATAATATCTCACATGCCGCGTCTAAACTGGTGTCCGATATCCAATGGAATAAAGGCAAAAACCAATGTACTAGTGCCTGCCTTGTTGACTTGGAGAAGGCCTTCGACACCGTATGGTTAGAGGGTCTTTTATATAAGCTGACTAGGCTGGGGATCAATAAACCACTCTTGTATATTCTTTATAATATGCTAACCAACAGACAGTTCATCGTGAAGAATGGTGATGTGACTTCTGTTGGAATATTTCAAATTAAAAATGGTCTTCAGCAAGGCGCAATCAATTCGCCAATCCTGTTCAACATTTATACAAGCGACTTGGTAGGTTCACTTCCCCATACTATTGCGTACGCAGACGATTTTATAGCTTACAGAACAGGTCCAAAAATCGAGGTCATCAATACTCTCTTGCAGCGTGACTTCGATAAGATAAGATGATTTTGCGATGACTGGAAGTTGAAAATCAACTTTCAGAAGTCGCAAACTATTCTATTTAGGACGCCGTTGTCAAGAGCCTCTAGAGATACCAGAAAAAACTTGCGAACGTTCTCGATCATTGGACAACGCGGACAGCCTCTTGCCTGTCGAAAGGTAGTCAGATACCTTGGGATCTGTCTAGATCAGTTTCTTTATTTTGACAAAAATGTCAGAATACTGGTCAGAGCTAAAGGCGCTTTTGCCCTTACAAAGAGACTGTTTTATAGCAGCCAACTCGATGCGAGGGTAAAGGTAATCTGCTACATGGCCCTTATCAGGCCCATGTTGGTATTTGGGTGTCCCGTGTGGTTCAATGTGCGAGCAAGCTTAATGGAAAAGATTCGGGTGTTTGAGAGGGCTTGCCTTCGCTTGTACAGAACACCAGAGTCGGAGTACAAAAAATTTTATCGTAATGAGGTCTTTTACAACAGAGCGAACCTAATAAGAGTGGATAACTTCGTTATTAAGCTGACTCGAAGGCACAGTGCAAGAGCAATGGCCTCGACAAATAACCTGATATCTGGGGCTTACGGCTTCGTTCCACCGGAAACATTCCTCTACCTACATCAGATAGGGTTGATCCAGGATAGAACAGCGGTCCCGTTAATCTTCCATGTCGCTCGGAAAGCTGGGGACAGGCGACTCAACTACAACAGAGACGTCGCACACGGCAGTGTGGATCGTCTCAGGTTCAGTACAGCGATGGGAAATCGCGATAAGAGAGATGTCGTTCGGCAGCACCAGCATTTCTGGTGGTTGAATGATGGAGAAGATGTTTCGTCGTCGTTTCCTACAACTACGTACCAGCCTCACTATTGAGGAAGAGCTGACCAATCTATTTGCTCTGTGAATAGCGATGGCCAGCTTGCATAGGTTTAGGTTAGCATTTAAGAAATATATACATATATTAGTATATACTTTTTTATATACTTATATATGTATATAATTCTGTATAATATCTATGTGTGTGTATTGTATATATAGGTAAGGTAAATCTGCGGACAGGCGACTCAACTACGACAGAGACGTCGCACAAGGCAGTGTGGAGCGTCTTCATTTCAGTAGGGCGGTGGGGAGTCGCGACAGGAGGGATGTTGCTCAGCAGTACCAGCAATATTAGTGGCTGGTTCAAGGAGAGGAAGCTTCGTTGGCGAATTCCTCAAGTACTGAGCAGCTTCTTTATGTGAAGCAAAGCGGGTCAGCCTAATTTTTTAGGCATGGCCGACTTACACAGTTTTAAGGTAGGATTAAGTTAGATTTAAGATAAAAAAATATAAAATAAAAAAAAAAACAAAAATGAAAAAAGAAAACAAAAAAATGTATATATATGTACATATATATATACTAAGTATATTTTGTATATATTATATATATACTAAGTATATATTGTATATATTATGTATATATATATATATAATATGTGTGTATATATTAGGTATTAGATGTAAGTAGGTTTAGTATATTAAGATTTATTTTTAGGTAGTTTGTAAGTTTTTAGTCTTAAGTTTTATATTATCACAAAAAAGTCAATTCACTAAGTTTTTTCTTAAATTTATTTTCGTAGTTTTAGTTGTAAATATGTAATTAAGAATAGACTGTAAGGTACGTCGAAAGACATAGTTTAAGTGTTAGGTTTAACTTAGAGTGCCCGCATGGGGCCAGTAAGTTAGATTAAGGGTATATATTTTAATTCGTGCGTTTTTTTTTTCAAAATTTGAACGTTTATTTAAGAAAAACATGTACATTAGTATTATTCAAAGTATTGCCCATCTGAAGGGAACTTTTTCCCATCAATCTGGCAATTTGTGGATCTCATCCTAAAAGAACTGCGCCGGCTTGGCAGCCAAGAATGAATCAAGCCAATTTTTGATATTCTGCTCTGATGTGAACCGCATTTCAGTGAGGGCGTTCTGCAGCATTTCGGACATGCAAAACCGCCTTTCGACGTCTCAAGTTCAAGTGGAACCCAATTTACTTGCTTTTGAATACATCCAGCTGCTTTTAATCTTTTTGAAATGGCTGCTTGAGTGACACCCAAAGATTCTGCGAGCTTTTCATGTGTTTGGCAACAATCTTCATAGAGTAATACTTCCAGTTCTTCATCTTCAAACTTTTTTGGCTGCCCAGGACGTTCATCGTCTTCCAAGACAAAATCACCACTTTTAAATCGTGGAAACCACTTTTGGCACGTTAGCTAGCGCATTTTCACCATCAATTTTCAGCAGGCAGCAGTTTTCTTCATGAAGAAGAACTCCCCGCAAAAACACTTTTTCAGGCACAAAGTTCGACATATTTGAGTGAAAAAGAAATTATTGTTGTTTACGCTTCAAATGAATGACATATACTGAAATGACGTACAATGACAATAGCTTTCCAATGCATGTTCCAATGGAATAATAACAATAGAATAATACAAGGTACGCCATCTCTTAGCAAACCGCACGAATAAGTTATAGACCCAATATAAATTATAAATGATAAAACTCTTTGCGCGGGATAGACCCATCCATAGTACTACACTGGTTAGCTTTCGTTTGTTCCCTTTAAAAGCCGGTATCATGTAATATTCACTGACAATCCTGCTGTGCTACACGTGGTATTTTACCCTCCTTTTTGAGTGGTGAAAGTCTTTATTTTGACCTTTACAATTGTTTCTGTTAAGTGGAAAAGATGATATCTGCCAAGTGTCTGCCGCCAGTTTTGATACACATTTGTGCCCGTTTTATCGAATTTTTCATGACAATATTTCCAGTGATTTCTGTCGAATATTCACCTTAAGGGCTGCGATTTTTTGAGGCTTGTTGGCATAAACCCGCAACTTCAAGTGGCCCCAAGAAAGAAGTCTGGGATGGTTAAACTGGGCGATCTTGCTGGCCATGTCAAATCGCTAAAACGGAAGATTACGCGACCAGGAAAAGCTTCCTTCACAATATCCATTGTGGCTCAGTTGTGTGTGTGCGGTTGCAACGTCTTGTTAAACCATATGTTCACCAAACCCCGCTCATCCAATTCCGATAGTAAGAAGTCGTTTATCATGGCCCTGTAGCGTTCGCCAGTAACAGCGAATGTATTGCCGATGGCATCCTCAAAAAAATGCTGCCCAATCACTCTTCCGCGTGATCGCCGCATCACACAGTGTCTTTGAGTGCATGTAATGGTTCTTCGTGCACCAAACGCGGAATTTCAGTGCCCGAGAAGTGAAGATTTTGCATATTGACGTTACCGCTTAGGTGAATGAATGAATTTTATTTTTCACATATAATTACTTTTACATGTATTATCTGCAAAAGCCAAGTAGCTTGTCTGCAAAAAACTGATCATTTTAGTTAGTTACATTAATTAATTTTTTTTCACGAGTAAAGAAGTTTAACAGAAACAAAAATTAAACATTATTTCATTTTGATTATTAAATTCGTTAAAGAGATTTTTTTTCGGAAGGTTATCTTGGAATCTCATTGAATGTTGCCGGAAGAGCTACTGCATATATTCTTCGACCATTTTCGTACCAATATCTAGGGATTTGTACTTAATTTTGCTTTCGTCTGCTCATGTTTACTGCTTGTTGTGTTGGCATTTTTTAAATACTGTCATTTTTGAAGATTGAAAGTATCTCCATTTTGTACAGTTGCTCTATTATCAGAAACTGCCTGTTCACATCACCGTTTATTCGACTTCATTTGATTATTATTTTCTGGGTGCTTGCGTGAAGAGAAGTAAACCTTTGGAGCTGTGGCGCGCTTCCTCATGCCAGAATGCCATACCTTAAGTGAGATTCCACAAGACCAAAAAAGCATTGTAGGACATCTGGTCGACATCAAAAGCTTAGATGGAAAAGAGCAAATACAGGCTTTCTGAGTTTTTTATTAAGTGCCTTTATATTATAGCTTCATTTAAGGTTGTAATCGACTATAACTCCAAGGTATTTGTACGTAGAGACGTTATCCAGTATAGTTGAACAGTCGTCGTCAGCTCGAAGAAGTTGATGGCTATTATCTTATCTTAATGCAGACATTAATGCAGAGTTATGCATTTTAATTGTTAGTATATATTTTAAGATATAGGTTGAACGTATATGCATAACTTTTGTTTTGTTGGCGTTTATGACCAGGCCGTTGCCATGACACCATTACGATAATCACCGTATCGTCAGCATATGCGTAGACTATGCTAATGATTCTTCTTCGCTGTCCTATTTTAACTATAGATTTATTTTTATAGTTCCTATTTAACTATATACCATGTTTACGATTTGTCAAATAACACTTAAACCATGCCAGAAGTTGTCCTCTTACACCAACCTTTTCCACTTGTCTCAGTATGTTTTTATAACATAATGTATTAGAAGCTTTTTAAAGTCGATAAGAAGTATGATGGTATTGTGCTTTTTTTCGTAATTTTAATGGATTTGGTTTGAAAAGTTTTGCGAAAAACCGACTATTGCAGCATTTGAAGGAAAAGTGGCCCCCAGCCACTATTTCCTGTTCGCAGACCTCAAAAGAATGCTCGCCGGAAAGAGATTTTAGACCGATGAAGAAGTAATCGCCGAAACAGAGGCCTATTTTGAGGCTAAACCGAAATCGTACTTCAAAACTGGTATCGAAAAATTTAAATAATCGTTTCAATCAGTGTATCGCCCTCGAAGGCAGCTATATTGATAAATAAAGTTGAATTTTGCAAAAATTTTGTGTTTACTATAAAACGGCACTGACTTTTTAGCCCATGGTTTATATGTTTTGCTGTGCAAATATGGGATTTATTTCTCTGTTTAGGTTCTTACATATTTCTCCTTATGTTATTAATCTTTAAGCTTTTGCCTTCTCTGTCATCGCGATCCTTTTTTAGCTCTTTTTACCGATAGAAAAAAGTTGTATTTTCTTCAATTTCGTTATTATTTATTTCATGTCAAAACTTTTGCTGTGACAATTGCTTCCAATTGTATTTCATTGGAACGCACTTGATCTCTTCATTTTTATCTCGTTGCTTCTGCTCAAGTATGTTTATTATTTTTTTTTTTGTAAATTGTGTATTTTCGTATGTATCTTTCTGTTCGTTTTGTGTTTTGTATTTTTGGATTTCATTCATCAAGGTTTGTACAAGTTGAGTTTTTTTTGTAAGAGCGGAATTTAATTCATCATATTAGGCAATTGTAAATTCTACCGTTTTCGAGTACTCTTTTAAATTTTTTTTTTTTTTCATTTCCATTATTTTACGGTGATTCCGTTGACCGTCTCCGGTTTCCTTCCCCTGCATACAGATCGTTTCTACTCTTTTTTTGAGGTTGCTAACAGTTTCCCCCACGATTATTAAATCGACGTCGAAGTTCACGCTGCGCTAACACCACCGACCGATTACTGGTCAAAAACATTGACACAATTATTCCACACTTTTGCGGAGTATAGCGCTCCATTGCCTGTCTGTTTGTATTCTGCAGCTGTCTGTTTGTATCTTCCGATAGGGTGATTAATTTTGCGCCACCTTGCATAACCATAGTCTAAGTAATTTTTCTTCGCAAAACTTAGAAGAGAGAAATCACTCAAAAGTCCAGGTAATGGTATCAACACCAAATTTCAGTAGTATTTTTGAAGACATTTTAAATATCAGCTCGCGTCGTAGCATATATGCTTCGTTCTCTCACAAATGCTCGGTCTGTAATATGTAAGAATTACTCATTGATTACATTCGAACCCTTTAATGATAAAAACCTCTAAATAAAACATGCACAGAAAATAATGTTTACCGCGGAAATTAAAAATATTAAATATAAAAGGGAATCTCAAAACCTTCAACCTCTTAATCCATTCATCGATCCTGAAGGGATTCTTAGAGTCGATGGATGATTGCAAGAATCAAATTTATCATATTCTGCAAAACATCCAATTACTTTAAACAAAACGCACCCAATAACGCATCTGATTATCGAGTGCACTCAGAAACGATTTTTGCATGTTGCTATATCTCAACTGCTAGTATTTCTTAAAGAGGACAACTACATTCTTGGAGCTCGGAATCTTATGTATCAAGTGATACATAAGTGTATACACAGTGTGTTTTCGACAATCGAAAAAATACTTCAACACAGTTTATGGATAACCTCCAGGCGGAGAATTCGCTTTTCACGTCCGTTCAGTAAGGAAGGTTGTGACTATGACGGGCCTATTTTGTTACGTTTGTGTCGTGGTAGAAATCCTCGTTTTGTAAAAGGCTATACCGCGATGTTTGTCTGCTTCCTGGCAAAGGCTATTCACTTATAACTCGTCGGTGACCTGACATCAACCACGGTTTCTTGACGAACTCTACGAGAGGGCTGATCATCTATCGAAAGACAATACCGATTGGCGCTTTATTCAGTCTTCTTCTTTTAACTTTGGTGGCTTATGGGAGGCTGAGGTTAAGTCCGTCAGGAAACACCTAACCGGAGAAATCGGAAACCACAAGTTGGCATATGACGAGATGTACCCGTACTCCCTCTTATTGAAAGTCGATAAGTCAACTCTCGTCCAATGTGGTCTACTCCTGACAGCGAACCCTCAGCACTTTTCCCATCTCACTTATGATAGGGGAATCATACACCTCAGCTCCCCAATCTGACCTTCTGAATTTAAAAATATGTTTGAAAACTGATTGGCATCTTTTGAAGGCACTCATGCAAAGCTTTTGGAAAAGATGGACTAAGGAATACTAGACGTCTCTCAAGCAGCGCCCCAAATGGAAAACTTCTCAGCCGAATCTTCAACTAAATGACGTCGTTGAATTCTTTCTGGATGCTTGCATCGCATCGTTAATGTTTATCCAGAAAAGGACAGCAAAAACCAAGTGATCCCTGTAAGAACACCAGTCGGCGAATATGTGCGACCTATCGTCAAAATTGATAAGTTGCCTTTGGCTGAAAGATCTTGCGGTATTCCAGGGGTGGCTGCATGTTTAAAATTGAAGGCGCACTTGACAGGATTGAGTTAAACATATTTAAAAACACATCCCTGTAAAAAAAATATGTTCAGAAAAAAAATCCCTTCAATGTACAATAAAAAAATATATATTCGGTAATTCTTGTTTTGACCACCAATTGACACAGATCTAATAAACCACAATCATATTTCGTCGTTTGTTGTTTTTTTTTTTTTTTTTCTATTGTCCGGAGTTGATTTTGTTTTGATCTGCTGGATGGCCATGATCCCCTTTTTCAATCGAAGAAAATTAATACCATTGTAAATTGCATTTCCCCTCATCAAAATTTGAAGAAAAACAACCTCAAAGGGATTTTAATTGAGCAAGGATACAAGGTTTTTGAATTCCTGAAAGAAATTGCTAATGTTTACTTATTTTTG
The DNA here is from genome assembly GCA_907269105.1 of Volucella inanis. Lineage (NCBI taxonomy): Eukaryota > Metazoa > Arthropoda > Insecta > Diptera > Syrphidae > Volucella > Volucella inanis. The sequence continues at coordinate 112,959,373 of OU026153.1, read as the reverse complement.
AAGTGAAAAAAATATAAAACTTGATTACATTTTTTATAGAAAAAAACATGTTTTAGTTTCGTTTTGAGTTTTTTTAATCTTAGCTTACATCACATTAAATGCTAGTGAGCCTCTCTCAATTTAAGTGCTGGTGACCCTTTGCTTTAAGCTAATGGCGAAAATAACAAGTTAAAAAAGATGACAGCATATATTATTAATGAACAAAAACTCCCTAAAAATTTATTGAACACATGGCATGCTATACTTTCACATAATATTTCGACAGTAAAATATATCTTCCAATAAATAGGATATAACAAAAGGAGAACTAGCTATTATTAAGATACTACCAAAGTGTTTGATCACCGTGACTTTATGTTAGACTGGTTTAGGTCATACCTAAAAAATAGATCACAAAGAGTTAAAAGTGATAAAATCAGGAGTGATCTTATAAGTCTCAACTTAGGGTACCCCAAGGTTTTGCCAAAGGCCCGATTCTCTTTTTAATCTACATAAACTCACTTTTTACACTTTATTTTAAGGGTGCTTCAACGGCTTCATATAGGTTTCTCATATGGTTCAAATAGTCGCCTAGATCTGGTTTCCTATTTAAATTAGGACCTTAGTTTTTTTAAGAATGTGATTCTATAAACATAACATGCTTACAAGTCCTAAGACAAAGATTAGAATTTTTAGTTTGTCATTTAATCTTGATCTGGATCTGAATATTTACTTTCACTCACCAGAGTGTCAAAGACTTCTGTTTGCAAGTTGTAACTGCGACTCTGGCATATCTTCTTCTTTTGATGGCAGCCGTGGCGTGGTGGCCGTGGCGGGGTGGCCGTGGCGTGGTGGCCGTGGCGTGGTGGCCATGGCGGGGTGGCCGTGGTGGGGTGGCCGTGGCGGGGTGGCCGTGGCGTGGTGGCCGTGGCGGGGTGGCCGTGGCGGGGTGGCCGTGGCGGGGTGGCCGTGGCGGGGTGGCCGTGGCGGGGTGGCCGTGGCTGGGTGGTCGTGTCGGGGTGGCCGTGGCGGGGTGGCCGTGGCTGGGTGGCCGTGGTGTAGTGGTATATGCATAGACTCCTCAAGCAGAGGGTCACGGGTTCAAAGCCCTTGCCAGGCAATTCTGTGAAAAAGTCTTTTCAAAGAATTTGTATGTAGTTATATGAAAATCCCGTCGGCGTCAACTCTGACATGATGGCATAACACTGATGTTTGAGTGGTTGCTGGCTGGGCTAAATGTAACAAACTAACAACAACCACGTACTTAAGACCTACTGGTTGAGGAGGATGGACTAGCTCGTCCAGTCTAGTTTGAAAACCACCTCTGGGAAAAATATCGAAACTACTACACCACCCGCCCACGCCCTGTAGAAAAAGCCATTAAAAGGGTATTTATATCCCCCTGAATTGCAGTGATTAATGTTTCCCTATCGATATCGTTAGTGAATTCAAATACCTGAGACTTACCATAGACTCAAGAATGAGCTTTTCTAATCATGTAGAAGCTTTGAGGAACTGTTTTCGTTGCACACTTAGACAATTCTTCTATTTGAAAAATATCTGTTCTACTAAAATGTTAAAAATTATTTATTATGGTATTTTTCATTCAAAATTACAATATGGTATTACTTGCTGGGGCGGTGCTTATAGAATTAAAATAAAACCTCTTTTGATAATCCAGAAATTTATCCTACAAAAATTATGCCACAAACCTAAGAGATATTCTACTTACACTTTGTTCTGTGCCTTAAAAATTCTTCCTATCCGATATTTATACTGCTTTAAGGTGCTGAAGACCTTCTTTATGAAGTCTAGTAATCGTAACTTCCGACTTTAACCTGCGTGGAAACTTTTCATATTCTCTATCTGTTCCACCCTTCTATACCACTGCTTATCGTAATTTTTATTATATTTCGTCTCCTTGTTTATTTAAAAGACTTCCTCTATCGTCTAGATTGTTTCCCAAACTCGTAAAAACCTAGCTTCTCAATTTCAACTTAGCTAGCTTAGAATCTGTTCTCTTTGACTATTTGGTAAAACCTATGAAACAAGTTTTATTCTAGTCAACTATTTGATGCTCTATAGCAAATTCATTTTCTTCTATGTCTATTTAAGCTTGCTTATATAATATTTGTATAAGTCTTTTTGAGGGTCATCCCACCCATACATATAGTACATAATTTATTTGATTTTTCATGTTTGCTTAGTGTAATGGCGTTCAACACTATTTTCATTACTGAAGTATAGAAAATACAGAATGTCAAATGAATTTCTTAGATTTCATAATTTTTATTATTTTATAGATTAATGTAAATGAATTTATTTTGAATAATATTGTATAAGGAATTTACAGGATAATAAATAAATAAAAAAAATAAATAAATAAAGACACGTTTTAATTTAATGCATGAATAATGCAAAAAGAAAATTGTTCACTCCATCACTTAATTATCTTCTAAAAATACGTTACGTTACACATCATTCCTACCAAACCACCATAACTAACCATCAATGAAATAAACTAGATGGCAAACTTTACTAAACTTTTTCAACTTTTCGCACTGTTCACGAACATACTTGTGCATTGTACAAACACACCTCTATGGTCTTGAGATGTCTCCAAAGTTTGGAAAAGTTTTACAAAATCTGTACAGGGAAACTATAGCTGCAGTTTGGAATAGACAAGAAATATCAAAATGGTTTTAAACAGAGACTGAAGTTCGACAGGGGTGTGCATTGAGCCCTCTGCTATTTGCACTTGTCATAGAGGGTTTAACGGATTGCATAAGTGGAGGTGTAGAGTTTGCGGATACCACTACAAAGACTCTTTATGCTGATGACATAGTGATGCTATCGCACTCACCCTAATCGCTCCAAATGATGATCAACCAACTACTTGGAATCTTAAAATTAACCTCAACAAATCGAAGATAGTGATATTCGGAAATGGTTGTAGAAGAAATAGCATAAGCGAAAGATGGTTCTATAATTTAATACCTATTGAAGTCGTGAACGAATTCAAATACCTTACAAAAAACTTAAGTATGGAAAAGCATCTAAGTGAAAAACTTGTTAAGGCCAAGAGTGCTATTGGAGCTACTAGGAAAAAGTGTTTTGCCAACAGAAGTATGGCGTTCCGTTTTTTAGATGCAGCTGCGAAATCAATTATGTTCTATGCGTCACAGGTATGTGGATTCAAACAATATGACAGTGTAGAAAAGCTGCTGAGGTTTTTTATTAAAAGGATTTTCCATCTGCCTTCGAAAACATCAAACTACGACGTAATGCTTGAAACAGGGCTAACTCCACTCTTCCTGCAAACCCTCAAAACCCAGATAGACTACATTATCAAAGTTTTGAATATGCATAATGAAAGACTACCGAAGAAACCAGCCCTTAACGTAATCAAACGAAAACACAGCTGATATGCTAAATGGAACGACCTCGCGTATTGGTGTGGTATGCAGCTGGACTTGCATATTGAGAATCTCAGTGATTATACAGCTAAACTATATAAGTTAATTGCTATGGTTGATGAGAAGCTTCGAGTGAAGTTTATCCAAGAAGCCACCAGCTCTGCCCATAGAGTAGTTTACAGACGGCCTTGTCATAAACTGGGCCCAAGAAACTACTTCCGAGATAAGAACAGTGTGGAGCTTATCTCGATGATGGTGAGACTTCGTGTCGAGCTTCTACAATTGAATTATTTGCCACATAGAGAGGATCTTTCCGGCCTACGCAGTCTGTGTAATCGGAGAGAAAGAGAAGATATCTTGCATTTTTTAGAAAAATGCTCGGTCCTAGTAGAAACAAGAAATAATATCTTATATAAACGAAATGGAAGTGCGAAAACTTTTTATGTACTGCAAAGTAGCGCAAGCTTACCGAAACAGAATACTAAGCGAAAACTTCAGAATTCAAAATTCAATTACACTGATGTGTAAGGAACATAGACACAATAAATTTATTATGTAATTTATTTTAATAGTCAATCTGGCATACGACTTTGCCATACTATACATTTTTTTTTTATTATTGTACATACATAATTTGAATTAGAAATAAATAGAAATAAAAAATAAAATAACACAAAGTGAAACAATAATTGATAGATACCCATGTTTATATAACCAAAGTGATAACAACTAAAAGAAAGATTTGAATGAAAGTGAATGAAAATAGTAACAAAGGTTCCTCTTACGAGCTGCTTGACATTTTGACAGGTAATGAAAAATTACTGAAACAAAATGTTGTAAAAATATGACTGCTCTTTATTTGACGTCTTTTTATGCGACGATTAAAACGCGACGTCAAATAGATTTAACTGCAGCAATAAATCAACAACGCGGCATTAAAATCGCGTTCTACTAGGTTGAGTCTGAATTGTGAAATTGAGAATGGTATCGGAAACACTTTTAATATATTATAAAAAATGTGAAATCAGCGAAGTAAAATATACCCTCAAAGCACATATTATCTGAGTACCCTGATTCTGAATAAAACAACAGCAACAATTAAGACGTAACACTTACCTACCATTTAGAAAGTGAGAGTATCAGCGTGGTAAGATCAATATTAAAATTTCCATATTTCACACTAACGACTTCTTAATATATTTTCTATTCATGGAACAATACATTTTAGTAAAATTCCTGATCAGTCGCAGTCTGACTCTTGAAGTGCAAACATCTCGTTTTTAATTATTTTCCTCTTTTTGCCCTACTTTACTTGTTTTTTTCCTATTTTTTTTTCTTCACTACCGTTTTTTCCTAGAATAAGAGTGTCTTTATTGAAATCCATGTATGAACCCATTGCTGAGGTCGAAGAAGAAACTCGAAGGCTACTATGATGTGCTAACACATCATCATAGCCGCGAGCAATAAAAAAACCTAAAATTCTCTAGCTTCGAGGAGTTCCCTGATTTGCCAACGAACTCCAACCTTAAAAACCCAAAATTCATGGTCATTTCGCCAAAAAGCCCAGATTCACCAATCAAAACAGTGAGTATATTTTTGTGAAGGAAAGTTATCGACTCGGTCAGCACTGAGTATGAAAATATTTCACAACCTAGAGATGGCAGTATTCTCATACTTACCAGAACCCAAAAATCCACATATATTTTTCTCAAAATGACCAACATAGCTAATCAATGCCGTGTGAATGTGACACTTCACAAAACTTTGAATTCTTCAAAGAACACAAATCAACATTCCACACAAACCTTCGATTCGGATTAGATCAAATGCTCTCGTAATAGCTGTAGAAATACACATATACAATACATTAAATAAACATTACAAAAAAAAAAAAAAAAAAACAGTAGATGGAAGCAGGTACTATTGAGGTTAACAATTCTCCTTACTATTTATTGAATTTAATAAACATTTTTTTGTGTTCTAGTGGTTATTCGAAAGCGATGATTATAGCTCATCTGGATCTTCCTTGTTATATTTTGAAGATTCGGATTCGTCGGTCGAAAGTATCCCAACAAATCACCCAATAATTAGCAACTTCGAAGAAGTTAGAAGGAGCTATAATAATGCCGACTTGAAAAATAATTTTAGATTACATCGTTCAACTGCTAAATTTCTAATAGGTACATACTCATAATATATAAGACTCATGATCTGGATATCTACTTTCCATCCATTTTAGATCGCTTTAAATTAACAGATCGCTTTCAAACTTCAACAAATAGAGGATTACCAAAGACTTCTCTGGAAATTGAAATTTATTTATTTTTGTGGTATATGGCTGACACAAACACTTTTAGAGAAATCTTAAATTTATTTGGCATTTCTTCTTCGACCGCATGGAACGTTGTGAAAAGGATAACGTCTTGGGTAGTTTCGATTGGACACGAATATGTAAAATGGCCAAATGCAAATAAAATTTTGCGCAATGCAGATCTATTCGAAGGAAAATCAAACATTCCAGGAATCGTGGGATGCATCGACGGTGCCCATATAAAAATCAAAGCACCGATTACAAATAAGGAGAGTTTCTTCAATAGGAAACATTTTTACTGCATTTCTATCCAAGGCGTGGTTCATCATTATATTTTGTGGTGAACTGGGAAGTCTACACGATAGCCGGATATTACGAAGATCAGAATTATATGCAAACGCTTCTCAAAATATGACAGAACTTTTTCCTTGCAATACTATTTTGCTCAGACATAGTGGAAATCCATGTCCAGACTGGTTAGTTCCACCGATTAGAGATAACGAAATGTGATGTGTGGGTGTATACTACATAACATATGCACATATAACAATGACGAAATAGTTGATAAAATTTTGATCGATCCTGACATTATACCAGCAACTGAAATAACAGGTGAAATAAGAAACAGCCGGAGACGAAAAGCTACTACAAGACTTAATAAATAGAAGAATAATTGTTTAATATTCATTGTTTTATTCTTAAATAAAGTATTGAAAAAAAATACAATTTAGTCTTCCTTAAAAAAAACACTTTATTTTCCTGAAACTATTAAAAAATAGATTAAATTCAGGCTTCACATAAAGTCAAAATAATTTAATTCGCATTTCATACATTTAAAATAAATTATATCACACAGGTTCACTATTTATTAAACAACTCCTTTAAGGTATTATTTTTTTATTTTTTTTTTTCAAAATGCTTCTGCTTGAGTTTAAGCTTCTTTAAAGTGTAGTTCTTCATAACCTTTATTTTCTCTTCCGCCAATTTCTGCTCTATTTGTAGTTCTTCCTAACGGAATTTGTGTTTAAAGAGTGTCTTGGTCTGCATTCGACCTTTTGGTTTATTTACGCCACTGTTGGGAGTTGTCGGCAAATGCTCTTAAAGGTCTTCAAAATCAATTCGTATGTAACATTCAGTGTACGGCACTACTTGCATTCCGCACTATTGGATAAAGAAGGAACTTGTGATTCGGCGACAATATTCGGCGACATTAGTAAAGTCTCTATAAATTTCCCTGATGGATTTAGTGTATGGCTATTCTTTATTTGGGGATTGTCACCAAAATTCAGCTCCATTTCTTTTTCGAATGGAGCTGTGTAGGCGGATTCCCCAATTCATTTATTGGCGTCGGTGGCGGCTTTATATGCCCTGAATAAGTTCTTTAATTTAACCTCAAGCATTTGCACGGTCGTTGGTTGGCTCTGAAAAAACAAAACATACTTTAATAAATGCGCAAACGTGAATTATTGAACTTACTCCAAAACATCGCAGACTTTTTTCTCGTGATTGCTGGAACTCATCTTGCCTATTGTAGTAAGCCAATAGGAAAGCCTTAGTTTCTGAAGAATGTAGTATGTTCGTTTGATTTTATTCATGACTATAACCTTTATTTAAAAACAGTAAATGTGTATAATATTTTTGCAAATTAATCTATTTTATTGGAAATGTAGTTCGATTTACAATTCTGAAATTATATTCGGTTAAATATTACATTTTTTAAACACTTCATTTCTTAAGTAGTACGATTTACAAATCTGAAATTATATTCGGTTAAATATTACATTTTTTAAACACTTCATTTCTTTAGTAAAAATTATTTCATAAAATTTTTTTTCATATGCATATAAGAAAATACCATTTCTTGAGAACTCTTTTCAGATTTACCAACGTTTACGAATAAAATAAACACCTAGTGGAGGATAACTTGAATGAATTCTGTGGTCAGGATAGATAGGATAGATTCTGATAAGTTTCTAGAACTTGAGTTGTTATTGTAATGCATGTAAGTCAATGATCTATATGAATCATTGGCAAAATAAAATACACCTAATATCTATATACATTCCTTCCGACCAAATTTTTACCAGAACTAACCTTGAAAATTTTACCCAGCAAACTGACCCACCATACTGGAGATGTAAACTCCTGGAGTGTACTTTGGGGATCCCCCAAAAGCAATAATCAAAGTTCTGTTTTAGAAGAATTTATTACTAAATTCGATCTTGCCATTCTTAATGACGGGTCTCCGACCCATTTTTAACACATAACATATTCACACACATAGATCTCACCTGTTTTTTGGCAGAAATTTTACCAAGTGCATCGTGGATCATCCTAGAATTTTAAAGCCGAAAAAGCAAACTGGCTTAAGTTTGCAGGCAACGTCGTACTTAGATTACCAAGCCAACTATTCTATTGGTCAGTCAACAAAGAAGCTGCAGTATTCAGTATTTCTTAAATGCATACGCAGTGTTGCCGACGATTCCATTCCATAAACATCACCCTTAAATACAAAGCGAAATGTTCCCTGGAATCCTGAACTCGGTAGGCTAAGAGCCAAAAAAGTTTAAGCTTGGAGGACTTTTAAAAAAAATCCTACACACGTTAAGCAGCTAGCTTATAAAAAAGAAAATGCTATTTTTAGAACATTTATAAAATTCAGCAAACTCGAAAACTTTGCAACGTTCAAATCAACCCCAGTACATCTACGAGCAGAGTTTGGCAGTTACAGGAAATGCATGCTTTAAAAATGTGGTTTCAATCCAAACGCCGACCGGTCTTGTTTGTTCTACAGATGAAATTTGTGATTTATTGCTAACACTTGATCAAATACTTCAAATAACTAAATTTGTTTCTAGTTTTATAACAAGTAAATTGGAATCACTTACATTAACCACAAAACCTGCAACAGCTGTAGCTGCAAAACATATTGAAACATTATAGTTTAAAAAAAAACTAAAAAGCACGCTTTAATAGCAAATTGAATTAAACAGCAGAAAATAATTTTTCATTATCAATATTTTATTCAACAGTCATGAAAAGTCAACTAACTCAATATACGATACTTCAATTATTTTCAATGATTCTAACATAAAAATAAAGTGATGAACAGAAAATTAATTTTATTGTAAAAAAAAAAAAGTTTTTATAACTTAACTTTTACTAATAGATACTAGTGATATATATACAAAAATCAATATCCAGCACCCAACGATTTTTTTTATAATGATATTAAATTTCTTTTTATCACTTTTTTTTTATTTTAGAATCATTGAAAATGATTGAAGTATATTGCATTTAGTAGACTTTCTATGGCTGTTGAATAAAATATCAATAATTAAAAATTATTTTCTGCTTTTAAGTTCGATTTGCCATTAAATCATGTTTTTTTTTAAACCATTCTTTATTTTTTTTCATATTTAGTCTTAAGCTGATAAATGATATAATAAAACTCATATTGCCATTTACTAAACCTTTAGAAACGTCAATATTCGTTCTCAACATAAATTTCGCCCCCCTAACAATTCTTAGTATCTTAGGAAGATATAACAGAAGTATAACAGAACTCAAATTTTTGTCACCTAAATTTCGTATAGCATTAATGAGTTCATCTTGGGCCTTTATTGTATGAATATTCACACCTTTTTAACACGCTTTTGGAAGAGGGAGCCTCGTCTTGAAGTGGGTAAAAACTGCGCTGAAAGATTCCGTTACATAAATACATACAGGTCAATCTAATAAGAGCGTGTTAAAAAGATATTTCTTTGGTAAAACACCTAGTCGGAATAAGATTTATCTTATAGTCAAAAATCTACCAACTGTAGCAAAAATTAAGCTTATCACACTCTACAATAATATATTGCAAAAAGGTATTAAATCACATGGTTGGAAAACAGCCTGTATTGTTCCAGTTCCTAAAAGAAAACAAGAAATCGATAAGGTCGATTATTACCGTCCGATCTCGTTACTCTCATGCTTATATAAAGTTTTAGAAAAAATAAAATCCAACCGTATCCTTTGGTTCACTGAGTCTAAAAAGTTGAAACTTAGGCCAACAAACCTAGAAGAGGTTGTATGGATGCCCTGCTGCATTTAGATTATGTGATATCAAACGCACTATCTGTGTTGAAAACGCCAACCGAATGGCGGGTTGACCCAAACATTTTTAAATACATCAAATCATTCTCAACTAAAAGAAAATCTTGCGTGAAAATTGGAAATACTAATTTCAAAGGTTTAAAGGCATCAAGGTTTAATATTATTAAGTATGTGTCCTCAAAAAAAGTAATGTCCATGTCAATACCTTATGTTATATGACTAGAACATTAGTGCTAGGTAAGATATAGTACGTTTTTGTTATTTATGGTTCCTGCCCCAAAACAACAAAAAATATAATTAAATCCATCTGCCACCAAGCTGCCAAAAGAAGCCTAGGAGTATTTCCCATAAGCACTATCAAAAACATCTTGCATGAAGCGGGTCTACCCTCAATCGAATGAAGATATTTCGAAGTGTGAGTTAAATTAATTGCCAAATTATCTTTTCAAACGTATTCAATTATTGACAAAGACATAGCTCAAGCTATGAAAAAACGGCAGAAGAGAATTCGCTAAGTTATGCATAACACCTTAAAAACGGCACGAACTTTGTAAGTTACATTTCGCGCACTGACAATCTGCTCTGACAGTATTTCTGTTGTTATACTGAGTTTTATTCGCCTGCGCCTTGCACACACCCAACTTACACACCAATATCTTCTAAAAAAGGAGGCACCCCTGATATGTCCTTAATGCAACAGCATCATCACGTTATCTGACATTTTGGAATCATATTATCTTTTACCGAGTAATCCTCTTCAACTCAAACCAGCAAACTATACTGGAGCTACTTCAGGAACCAACTTAAAAAAATATTTCTCATCAATAAACTACTCTACCTTTACAAAATTAAAATTTAGAAAAAGTAATAAAAATAACAATAATAAATAATAAAAGTGTAACATACTCGTATATTAACTCCATCACCTTATATCCTTTTTTTATTATTTTTTTTACGAAGAGTCGAAAGCCTTTAATGCCAGTGTTCTCTAAAAAAATGTATTAATAATAGATCTTTAATTTATTCGTAAAATGAACATTTTAGGAATACGAATAAGAGAACGTATAGGTGCTAAGATCGAAATCGCAATTTCCACAACTCGCGATTTAAATAAATATACTCTTTTATTCAAATATTAAAAATATATTGTAAAATAAAACATTCTTAATTTAATTAATTTATGGCTTTATTTTATAAAATTGAGTAACTTTATGTACTCTTCAGAGTAAGGATTTAAAAAATACTGAGTCTTTTTTTCTTACAATTGAGTAATCGGAGTGTCTTCGAAGAGAAATTTAAGCTGTGATGGATTTTTCAGTTGAATATTTTTGTAAAAACGAACCAAATGTTCCTGAAGCATTTCCATAGTCAATACTTCCGCTGCAGCTACATTTTTATTTAATTGATGGGAAAACTTTCAATTCTTCTCCTCTTTCCTTATGAAATTCTAGATTTTATTAATTATTTTTATTTTAGTCAGGAAAAATTAAATGTTATTAATAACAATACCGAGAGTTAAGGAGTCTCCTATAATTAACTACATTATGGTTACTAAATTCTTTATAACTTTCATGATTGTCCTCTTGTTTTATCGAGATTTGTAGTAAATTTTCTATTGTTCGAATGACAATCTTGTGTTTGTGTGTAGCCATAAATATTATTTTAAAATTTCTTGCTGCCTTAATAATTGCTACCGGGCGACCGCCTTTTTTGCGGTTGGATTCTGGCCCACATCTGTATAAAATTGTGCTGACGCAAGAATTGAAGCCAGACGACCATTGACAACGCCGTGAATTCGCTAATTGGGCGCTGGAAATGTCAGCTGGAGATTCCGACTTTGGTCAAAAGCGGCTGTGTCAATAAGCAAACACAATGCACAAGTGTTCAACCTAGCATCAATGCATTCACAAAGACTGAATTGTAAGTGCGTTTTATGGCATGGCGGCATTATTTAACCTTATTTCTTTCGAAATGAGCAAGGAGACACCGTTACCGTCAATGGTACAGAGCGATATTTTCCGGCCTTCTGTTGTCAGAGCTCGACAAGATCGATATATCCGAGCTGTGGTTCCAACAAGACGGCGCAACGCTCGAAGATGTGAAGGAGGAATTTGGCGACTGGGTAATCTCACGGTGAGCGCTCATAAATTGATCACCGCAATCATGCGATTTGACACCACTGGAGATTATTTTCTTTGGGGCAACATCGAGTGCTTAGTCTACGCTAATATTGGACGACTGGACTCGGACTTGCTTGAAGCACTGCCAGCGAAGCCGATGTGGCCATTTGAATGATGTAATATCCCACACATAATGGTATGAACGTAGCTTTAAAATAAAACCGTTGTTGTTTTAATTACTTGTTTTTTCTATCGTTCTTATATGGTCACCCTTATTAACAATGGCTGAAAGTAATAAAATTATTTTCATATAAAACAATTTTCCTTTTGTCTCAATAACTCTTTTGAGCTTTGTCTTTAACATTTTTAGAATCAACAATTAACAGCTTTAATTCTTTTGTCGACTTATTATCTCCAAATACCATGCGCGTCCCAAAATATGGATGCCTTAACTTTGCCACTGAATTTTAGGTTTTTTGTCGCTTTGGGCGGCTTTCATCGGTTGCTGTCCACTCAGCTGACGATCGTTTTGATTCGGGTCTCTTATGGCGGATCAATGTTTCATCCATTGTCACATACCGAAGTAAGAAATCCTTTTTTACCTCCACTACGAAAACAACTTACAAATGCCAAATTGTAAAAATGTACAATTTTACCTTCCGATATCTTTGAGGTGTCAGCTATCTTACGCAACTTCACTTTATGGCCTTCCAAAACTATTTTGTAGACTTATGTTATGTAAGTTGTAAAATTACGGTATATCTCATTTTCGTATCAACTCTTATCGAGATGTTGTTTAAAATTACACCATTGCTGTCGAAAAGAAAATTTAAAACCTAGAGCCCTTTAATTCACGTCCATTTATAATCAAAAACTAATTGAATATAATGATTGCCTGTATTAAGAAAGATTATATATGTGCATATATATGAATGTAATTGTAGAACAAGTTGATTATTTTCGACATACAATGAGCAATTCAATTTACAGAATTGGTTTTAACGCTTCTCCTATCAACCTTATATTTAAAATCAAATAAAAAAAAATTATATACCATATATGGTATATACAATATACAATGTATAGTTTTATACATTGATCATGTTTTATTTTTGGTAAACCATTGTTAGAATGACTGCAGCCAATTACACTAATAATTTAGTCTTCCCATTAAATGTTAGATGACAACCGTGAAGCAAAATAACAACTGAACCCAAAAATTTTCTTTCTTTCTCTGTCCCATTTTCCTAAGAATTTAGCACTTTATGCTAAGTATAAAGTTCTTTAAAAAAAAATGAAGCACCTGTCACAAGATTATCTGCTCCTACCCGCTTAACATCTTCCTTCAACGAACAATTTCTTTCGACACTTCTGAAAGCAGCATTTATACAGTTTCCATAATAGAAAGTGCAACTAAGTTTTGCTTTTTTGATTTCCAGCTAACAGCACCATTTGCTAAAGTAGTCACATACCCAGTGCATGGCTTGCGATTGTGTTGGTCACTTCTCGAATCCGAATCTACATAACCGAGTGGAGGCCGATTCGCTTTTTCGTAAAATATTTTATAATTCAAAGTTAGTTTTAAGTACCGAATAGCTTGCTTTGCTACAATTCAGTGGTTTATTCCAGTAAGAGAAAATTTTACTTACTCTCTTTAAAGATATTTAACTAATTCAGATATTTCTTCTGGAGACTTTGGGCAATATTGTTTAGTCAACTAGCTTTTCGTGTCGATTGGTGTAGCAGATGGATTTGCTTCTTCACCAAACTTGCCTAGGGGATTTTCTCTAATAACTTGAATTCCCAGAACGCTCTGTACTTCATTTCAAACTGTTTTATCAGGGCAGCTTTTGTTTAATTTAGGAATCAAAAGTTATCATATGCTATAAGCAAATCATCGAAATCCACCACAACAATAACCTTGCTCTGATATTCGACTTTGACATAAAGACAAGCATCCTTAGTCGATTTCTTCATATCGGGGTGCTTTAAAATATTGTCTAGCTTCAAATGTCACTGACGATATCCTGCCACATTGTTTCAGAATATTTCGGTTGTTCCATAAACACTTCATCGTGTAATTCACCCTGAACGTAGGTCGTCATAACATCCATTTGAAGTAAGATCATGTTTCTCTCAGCACATATTCCAAACACCGTGCGAATCCTTTCATAACGAGCTACAGATGCAAAAATTTAATATAAATTTACCTTTTCATTCAATAAATTGTTCCTATTACATGCTCTTGGAAGTTTGCTCTACCTGAATTTGGCCTTATTATTACGCTGCCATCACTCTCTGGATCGGTTAGATCAACACCCAACATTTTTTTGCTATTTGCTTGATGTAACTGCTCATTTCAATTCGTCTCCATGAATTCGCAGTGCATCTCTGAAGACGTCTATTTCTTCATCTTCATCCGTCTCATTATTTGTTTGATATTTTGTTTAAATTAACCTGCAGATCCTCCCTCAGCATATTTTTATTGTTGGTGTTCTCAATAAAATACTTGTCTTGCATCCTCATGATGTCATTTGTGTCTATGATGCTTATGTAGTTTTTGGTAATGACTCGTTTGAAAAACTTTACATCCCGCCTCTTCACAATGTGTTCAGTATTTGCATCTCAAAGCTGAAAAGCCTTCGAGTCCTGAAAATATCTGACAAAAAATTATTCTTTGCCCTTTCTTCTTCTAGGACCTTTCTACAAAGCAATAACTTTGCTTCAAAATGTTTTAATAAAAACTGACATCAGGTTTGGACTTGTAAAATGCTGGTTGGACGTCTATTGCGGAACGCCGTTTTGTTAAGGTGTGTATGCTGTCGTAAGTTGCTTTTTAGTTCCATTGGACTCCACAAAATCAGAGAATTCTATGTACATAGATGTATTCTATTCCGTTATCAGTATGCATACCAATATACCAATATCCTTTTCAGCATGAAGGTTGAATGTTTCAAACTTATTGATTTTATAAAGCCTTATTTCATATATTTAAATTTATTGTCAATGAAAATGTCGAAATACTTAGCACCATTGAACCAGTAAATGGGTTGTACACGTTATTTGCATTGTTCCTAGCAAATTTAGATGTCCAAATCGCTGGTGCCATTTAATTAATGAATATGATTTGATTTGTCGCACAAATTTACTTCCGCATATGATGCACACGTTTTCTTTATGTTTAGTTTATTTATCTTATCCGTTTTGATAACACGCTGTTGAACCCCACTAACCAATCAGCCGTTGTCAGCGATTTTCGCTGACCTTATCTTATCTAAAACTATGTCAGCCAGCCACGGCTAATAAATTAGACTAACGACCGACTTTGCTTTTTATGGAGCTACCTAGTACTGGAGAAATAAGACGATGAAGTTTCTTCTCCTTCACCTAGCCACTAAAACTGTTGATGCTACCGAGCAACATCCCTCATGTCAAGACTCTATATCGCCCCACGGAAATGGAGAAGTTCCCTACTGCCATGTGCAACTTCTCTGTCGTAGTTGAGTCACCTGTTCGCGGATATTCGAGCGGCATGGAAGATTAGCGGCATCGCTTATTTGTCCTGAATCAGGCCATTTATATCGACGTAAAGGAACTTTTTTTTTTTATAATACCGCGCGCGCACCAAGGGGATATGAATACCCTTTTACTGGCTTTTTCTCCAGGGCGTGGGTGGGTGGTGTAGTAGTTTGAAACTCAAGTGTATTAGGTTTCGATATTTTTCCCAGAGGTAGTTGTCAAACTGGACGGGACGAGCTAATACATCCTCCTCAACCAGTACGAGTTAGCTCGTTACATTTAGTCCAGTCAGCAACCACTCCAACATCAGTGTTATGCCTTCATGTCAAAGTTGAGAACACAACCAACACTTTAAGAGAAATTACAAATTGCAGACGAAAAACACTGAAAAAAGACAACTTGAGAAATTGTTTTTTTTTTTACTAAATATTATATTAATATTATATAACATAATATTAAAGTTGTTTATTAGTTTAAATTTAAATTTATACCTGCACTTCTTATATCCATATTTCTACTAAATTGTTGGAAGTCGTTTTCGTTGAAATGTTGTGTTCGCATAATTGACTTCACTCAATGATGAATCACAGTACACTGAATTGCCAAACACGTGGTCTTACTTTAAGGGAATTTCCTAGAAAAAGCGAATGGTCTCGAAGAAAAAAAATGTACTTTGGAGAAACTTCTTCATTTATGACTTAATGTACATATTTTAAACTGGACAATTTTAAGTTCGATTTTTTTTATTTTTGTCGTGTGTTAGCAACCACTTTGCATAGGCTGGATAAGGGCCAAGTAGCAGATCACCTTCACCGTCGCATCGAGTTGGCTGCTATAAAACAGTCTCTATGTAAGGGCAAAGGCACCCTTGGCTCTGGCCAGAGCAACATCTATATGTTTGTTAAAATACCTATATTCATCTGGCCCATGTTGTCACACGACCGAAAACTTTCGCCAACTCTTTCTGGTGTCCCTAGAGACCCCAGACAGAGGCGTTCTAAAAATGCGAAATGTTCGCCATTTTTTACGATGACCTGTCTATCTGTTAGCACAGTGAAAATGATATACAAAAGTGGCTTACTAATGCGCAGACTGTTAAGCTTGAAGAAAAGTCCCTCCAACTATGCGTCAAGTACAAGCTTCTTCTCCTATGGATCCTTGATAACAAAGAAGTTGTCATTATCAACTGCCTCATTTGGATCAATACCTGTTGCTAAAAGTATTTTCACAAAAAAGGTTGTTTTGATCTTTCCTCCAAAATATTTTATTTATTAGCGGGAACATATTCGAGTTGCTGGTGTTTACAGCCCGAATTTTATATTCCAATACAAACTTACAGAATTTCTGTAATTTTCTTTTATTAATGTTTGTAGGTTTTTGATTGACGACGTTAGTGTCATGATCTCCAAGTTATGTCTGTCAGTAAATTGTCTGTTTAAGGTTTTTAGTTTTGACCCTTTCCTGTATTTGACGTTGAAGCTAAATGGAGAGCAAGATAGCCAGCTTGTCAGGTACAGGTTCCGGTGCTCTGGGCGCTGGGGCCTGAGAAGAAACCTTCGCTTGTTTTACCTTATTTCCCCTACCTACGTCTGGAATTTATATGCTCGGGTGGACGTTTAACTTGCACTTTTTGCTGCCAAGCCAGATTTACTTTTTTTATGTACTGAAATTTGGGGCAACCCCGATAGTTTGCAGAGTGTCCCCTGTTTCTAATTCTTTCCGTACTTCACGCACCGAGGCTGCATTTCGCAGTTCGACTCGGCGTACCCAAACTTTTGGTAGCGAACAAATTGTAAAATTTTTTCGCTCTTCTTTAATTTCTACGAGTGTATAACCTGATAGCCTAGGACATTGATACTCCTTAAACTATCCAGTTTGCTGTTGGGACTTAGCTGGACCAGAAAAAACGATAGTTTCCGCTTCTCCCCTAGGGCTCTAGCCATGATAAATGACTTAACCTCTACGAATTTGATCTCTTCGCACTCCTTTTGTTTCAACAGTGCAAGGAGCTCCTCCGGATCCGTCGACATTTCCAACCCCCTCAGAAGCTTGTTTGGGTGTAGCAGAATAACACCGCCAGTAAACTTTAATTTTTTGGTGGTTCCGCTTTATTACAGTGGATTGCTTGTCTATAGTATATATGGTATACTTAGTTTTTTAATAAATAAATTGATGCCTATTTGAGGCCCGGGTCAAACCCGGACAGATTTATTAAGATTTATTGCAAACATACGAGTATTCTTAAAACTAACAATGTCACTAAAAGCTAAAGACAAAAACTAAAGGGTGGAAGCGGTTTAGGAAAATTAGAGCGTGAGGCAAAGGTTGAAATAAGAATGTTCTTGAGGGAGAGTTTGCTGAGGTGGTAGTCGAAAAAAGGCAGAATACCGTTAACTTCACGAAGTATTCTAGACATTGGCTCCAGATGTCCATAATTCATTCTGTAAAGATTGAGGCGGAAAATTGGCACAGACCTAAGATTGCGTGGGTTGGGGTTAAAAGAAATAAGTTGAAGTAAAAAAGGGCAATCAATATTACCAACTAAAATTTAATGAATAAAGAGAATATTGGCAACATTTCGACGTATGGAAAGGAGTTGTAAATTTATAAGTTAAAGCCGATCAGTGTGTGGTGGTAAATTTTGCCCCATAAGACCACGTAAACAAATCGTAAAAACCTGCGTTGAACCGCCTCTATCCGAAGAATGTGAGCTCTGTAGTTCTGTGAATAAACTTGGTTTACACATTCAAGAAGAGGCCTCACAAAGATTATGTAAAGGGATTTGGTGACATAAGGATTGGAAAACTCCTAAGAACAGCGTTTGATGAAGCCAAGGTCAAAGTTGGCTTTTTTTTATTTCAAGGTGACTGCCTTGAAGGGCATCAGAAAAGGCTTTAATTAGGCAAAAACCATGAACCTAAGAAGAACATAATGCCGTCATTTAAATAGGATTGAACCCATGTTACAAAGCTTATTAGTAAACTGGTAGTAGAAGAAATCGGCGTCGGGAAGCGATTTTAAGTAAGTATACCAGAGCTTATTTTTCTTGTTACAAAGAGATCGCAGCTCTTTATTAGACTAGGGTGATGAAGATTTTTGGAAATAGAATTTCTAGTGCAAACGAATTCAAATAATGAGGTGTACGATTTTTTAAATGGTCTAGACTCGAGACTAGAGTGTTTAGCTTGAAGTACATCATATAAGTTCTCCTCTTTATCTAGATTATCGTCACGTTGTAGATCGAAGTCTTAGGAAAATAATTCATTATTCGTAATATTAGGGGTGAGATTAGTTTCTGTGAGCGCAAAAATGTCGTAGAGCAGAATCTGCGAATTAAGATATATAACAGAAATCTTGGTTCGTAATATACTTACGTTTTGATAATACAGGGACAGACATTTGGAAGGCTTCAACAAAGAAATGTGTGGTGGGTTAGGAGTAATGGTAATTTTTAAAACTATACCGTTTAGGTGTATGAAGGTGTAATATGCATTTAAAACTTACGTGAGAGGCAAAAAAAGCCACATCATCAGGAGTATTGCTCAAGAAAACGTACAAAAAGTACCAAAATCATTATGATTAGTGGGGTGACCTTCTTGCCCAATACCATTGCATTTTTTTTGCATTCTGGGTCTTATATATAGAGTCTGGTTTATTATATAGAAAAGCGAAATAAAAAGGAATATTATTATATAATATACGGTCTTTAAATTGAGAGAGAACATCCTTCCCAGAATCGGTAGGGTGCTTAGTAAAGTTTGCCTTTGGAGAAAGTATGAGGTCTAAAAAATAAGGTGGTGTGGTATTAGGGTGGGAGTTTACCATAGAAGATGGTTAGGAATTTAAAATGTGGGAGCGGATAATGTTCGGGTAAGCCGTTTTTGGTTGAATGGAATGAAGATCAGGATTAAAAGATACACGTTTGGGAATTGGGTTGGACGGGGTGGAAGAACGTTTTGTATATAAGCGACTGGCAGTATGAAGTGACGAAGAAGTAAAGAAAGGAAATATCCCAACTTTAAAACTCCAGTTGGATCAGGAGCTTGTTTGTAAGGAGTAAGGCTTAGAATTTAACATATGGTTAGACTTAATGTTAACATGTGTCTATTTTCTAGGTTAAGTAAATTTTAAATTCCTGTTTTTTATATTGGACTTAAAGGTAGTATCCTTGTGATCTATTTTGAAACCTGTTTTCAATTTTAATCTTTCCATATTTATTTCACCTGGATGTATGACGTGGGAAGCAGAGTTGATGAGCATCCATTCATATTTTAACAGGATGCTTACCTTGAAGGTGTTGGTGGAGATCTTACATCAGTTGCTGACATCAATTTTAAATTTTGATTTAAAAGGACTAGTTAGCCTGGTTCGATCAAGATGTGTAAATCTTATAGCAATAAAAAGGAAACTGCTTTACATTTGCTTAAATTTTTCAACTTTTTTATTCTTTTGTTCCACTCCGAAAGTGTCCATCGAATCGTGAAATTGTGCGTTCAGCAGTTGGTTAAGTAGCAACAATTTTCGGAGAGGGTTGTGGTGGAGAAGAAGATGACTAGAAGTTATTGGCGGTTCTATAATTGCAGATTCAAGCATCTCAATTAGAATCGATATGTTGTATTATACCATCGGTAGGGGCTGAGATTGCACCGGTATATTGTCGATTTTACTGGAAGTTATCCGGATGTGATCAGCAATTTCATTTAACAGCGCACATAATTCGGTTGTCTCGTTGCTTAAATCACCCATTCGGCCTATGCCCGACTTACATAGTTAAATGGTGTCCTTCAACTTCAAAACACTTCGCATGAGCGATTTCCAGTGTTTATAATTCCATTCGTCAAATTTCTCGATAAAACTTTTATTTGGTATATTAATTTTAAAGCGCGAGAAAAAACAAAAAAAAAAATACATAAATCGGGTTACGTACTGCGCGGTTTCAACAGATTGTATCTGTATTTGTACTTAAATTAAAATTTCTTTAATACTACAATATAGGATGAAGGAATTCGCATGCCAGTTTATTTTGATCGAAACATAATACACAATTAGTGAGAAACTTATCAAGTAACAAGTTGCTGGTGAAATTTAAAACCCATAGCTCTTTAATTTACGCCGGTTTATTCACTTGTATAATCATAACGTAACGGTTGTCGGTATTAGGAAGGAAAATATATGTACATAGTAATTTTTAAGCATGCTGATTATTTTGTACATTTTATGATCAATTTATTTCACAAAATTGATTTTAACAGATGTGGCTTATTTCCTTGAAGTTTCAGTATGTTATGTATGCTAAATATTCGATTTATGTGCTAAGAAAAATGCATTTATTATTTTAATCTATCAATCTCGCTCCTGTTAAATATTTTTAATATATTCCTTAAGTTGTGTTTGACTAATTTCCGATCGGTTGCTTTAAGGCAACGTAATTTTTTTTGTCGTTTACCTTAAACTGCGAACAATTAACTATTTGGCTAAACTACTCACACAAACTTGATCTACTAAAGACGTTTAGTATTTTATATTTATTTGTATGTATAAACTTCATCAACAATTGAAGTAAACTCTGAAATCAGCTTTTAAATTACAAATGTTGAAAGTTATGTAAAACAGAAATTCAAAATAATTTAGGTTAGAAAAATAGGGCCATTTGAATTTAAATTCATAATTTTGTACTAAGTAGTCTGGAAAAACAATAGTTAAGCTCAGTTCATATTTTAAGCCAAAAAAAAAAGTAAACGATAATATAGTATAATAACAAAGAACATTAAAAGGGAATAACATTAAATTGTTTTGTACTGTGGAGTCTTCTTATACTTAGAGGTAGTGCATTCTAGAGGCGAATAGGGTGATTTAAAAATTAGCGTTCATAAATCTGATATTTGAAACGGGGTAGGATCATATCACGGGGATATAAATACAAAGGCAAATGGTAATGATTTTATGTAGAAACTTGATCGTAAAACAATCAAGGTACTCGGTAAGTGTACAATTCAGAACCTTTTTCGAGTGCATGGACACGTTGTCATATCGTTATAAACTAAAAACATAAAGAGTTATGTTATGAAAGCAACCTGGAGTTTGGTTGTACCATCGCATTTCTGGAACAACAATTTCACAGCTATATGCAAAATGAGGGAAAAGTGGCGGTCTTGCGATTTTTTACCTTATGTTTATTGGTGTAAAACTTTGTGTTGGAGACAAATTGCTATGGTGCTTTAAATCTTGCAGACCAAAATCCTTATGCGGTCGCCCCAGTTAAGACTCCCATTAAACAAGATACCTAGATTTTTTATGTGGTTCCAAGGTGAATGGTTGGAAGTCGGCTTGAATCACGATTACGTCTACCAATTATGAGGCATTTCGATTATTTTGGGTCAATTTGTATGTAGGAAATTTATTTTAGACCACTCAAGAATTTTGTTTATGTCATTGTTATGCTTATAAGCTATATCGTTAACAAGACTATGGGAATTACTTACATAGAGTTGAACATCATCTGCGTACATATGTACTGACGAATAACAATCGACATTTGAGATGTCGTTCATTAAAATTGTGAAGAGCAGAGTTATTAAAATTGGCTTAGGAGAGCCTTGTGGTACTCCACTTCACTTAAAATTAAAATACAAATAGCTTGTTTCCGTCCTGACAGGTAGGACTTTGCAGGGTTTTCAACAGATAAAGAGCAGGCATACAGAGATCTCAATTTTGTGGTTAATGGTTAACTGTATCAAAAGACTTTGGAAAGTCTCGTAGCGTCAAAAGAAATCAATCAGCTGCACCTGTGGTGGGGAAGTTGAGGCATGCAAGAAAACAGGAAACGGCACACTCTTAGTCAAAACAAAAAATAAAATACAAGTCATGGAACTTCTAAAACTAACCAAAATGACGGATATGGAAGTAACAGCAACTGAACACAAAACATTAAACCCCATGATCCGATTCTTGTTTTTGAGTGGAAAAACCTGCGAGGAAATCAAATCTATTCTCAATCGTGTGTACGTACGTCGGTTTTTGATAAACTGCGCCCAAAAACGGTTAACACAAGGGAAACCGTGGACAAAATCCATTATCTCGTATTGACGGACCCCCGAGTGAAAATTCGCGAATTGACTGAGACACTGAGATAGCAGTTATCTTACCATAAGAAAGCTGTCCGCGCGATTGGTGCAGCGTTTTCTCATAACGTAGAACATGGGCAATTGTGAAACCACCTCAAAGACGTGATTGAGATTGTTAATCGCTGTTTAATCGATATCCGGAGGAGTATCTGCGTCGTTTTTTGACCGTTGATAAGACATGTATAGACATACACACAAAAGACCAAAGAACAATTCAAACAGTGGGTTTTACCCGGTGAACTTGCTCCAAAGAAGAGGAAGACCGTGCCTTCGGAAAGGTGATAGCCACCATTTTTTGGAACGCGCGAGGTGTGATCTACGTTGACTATTTGAAGAAGACAAAAACAATCACAGGAGCATACAACTTCGATTTATTGAGTCGATTCAATTTATCCAATTCTTTTGGAATATAGGTAACTATCTTATTCATTATAATCAGCCTCAATTCATGTCAGCAAAGTGCAATTTAAGAACTCAGTTGCAATAATAAACAACATACCAAATTAATTTATTCTATTTCCCGCGTTGATAACTACGAAAAAAAAAGAATCAGTGCTAATGTGTTTAGCAGCTTCAATTTGCAACCTACCTATGATAAAAAGCTATTGCTACAATAGCTATGTAAAACTATGCATATTGAACCCGTGTGCAGAATATTCTTTTACAAGTATTGTCATATTTCCTATTGCCAGTCTGGTTTAGTTTCAGATTCTAATTTATGAAATCTTTTGTTATTTATACCAAACTTTTGAAAATCGTTTTATTTATTTATTTTTTTTTTTTGTTTTTGCAAATTATTACTTGTTTAAAAATAACTACGAGAACGGTGAGTGAGTAATGCAGATTTGCGAAAACCATGGCCTCGAAAAGTTAAATCATGTGCCTCCGAAAAGTCTCACAATTTCCCGTCTTTGTAGACGTTGACTATGTAGGTAAAAAATGTACAAAGTTACGAAGAATGAGAAACACTTAATTTACCTCCTGGTCTTGGTTTATTTCGGACTGTCGCGCTAACAGTTTATATATTTTTTTTAGGCCTGTGTTAAGTCATGGACTTATGCGAAATTTTCTGTTAGAGGAGCCAATTGTGCAGAGTCCAGAACAACTGATTTTTCAACGAAAACAGCGCTTTTATAGCATCGACATGAGACTCTTCCTGCAATTCTTAAGTGGTTATATGGGTTTCCAAATTTAAAAGAATCCATATTTTTGTGTAATGGTACAACATATCAAGAATATTTTGTCAAACTATCAAGTTAATCGGAGTAAAACTCTAGCCTTTCAAAATTCCTTTCAGTAAGCGCGGTCAGACAAGTGAGTCGCACATACATCGAAGCAGTTAGCTAGCTATCGGTTGAAGGTTTTTCTAACTTTATAGGGATCGAGTTACCTTTATATGTGTGATTTAGAAGAAACAACTAGATACGATGGAGTTTAAAGAGTGGCATGAGAATCATTTTGAAAAAACACGAATGATGTTCCAATCACGAAGGACCAGCTGGTAATCTGAAAGTTTTACCAAAACTTTATTAAACAAACACAGAAAAACCAAACACCAACGATGCTAAGTAAGTCTGTGAAGTAAAAATTCTGCCGTTTGTATTGGCATATTTTGGGCACAGCTATGTGGGCCCTCTCCTTGCTGATAACCTAGAAAAGTTGTTTTTGAAAGCTGGAAGGCTAAAAACCGGCCTTGTCATCGGGTGCGACGCTAACGCTCAAGACACGGTATGGGGCAGTACCGACATCAACAACAGAGGTGAGTCACTTTTTGATACATAATAAGTACTTGCCTCATTTTTTACAGCATTTGCAGTAAGCCCACATCATCCAGTTCAGCCTGAATGATGAAAAATGAAAGAAACCTCTGAGGCATCGCGGCTAAGTAAAATGTTTTCTACAAATTCTATGATGCCTAACTGTTTGAAAAGAATGTATGGCTCTGTGACAATCTCAAGTGATGATTAAGTGATTCACCACTTTCTTTCCAGGTAGATCCGTATTCCCGAACAGTGATATCCATAACAGGACTACTGCAACCGTAACTAAAATTCGAGGTAGGATTACAAGGTACAAGCTGGTTATGTTGTCCTAAAGGACCTCAGGCCTATAAGTCTATCATCTTTCCTTCTGAAATTCTAAAACGACTGACTGATATCCACATACGATCTAAAATTGATCCACGAACTTTTTCTGCGGTTCAGCATGACTATTGTAAAGCAAAATTTCACTCCTTTCACTGACTCACTACATGAACAGACCCCTCAATATAGAGAGAACACAATGTCGCTTTCCTGGACATATAATGTGCCTTTAACAATACAATACATCAATACATCCGCAATCACGACTGCGCTTTCAGCTCTGAAGGTAGACGATGATGCACTTGCGGAGTTTATCAGTCGCATTCTTAATAGCATTATAATCAACTGCAAAATGTGTGGGGCTTCTGCTTACGGGTGTGATAGCAGAGGTATACCACAAGACGGTGTCCTTTCACTTCATTTTTGGAACCTAGTGGTCAATGAACTGCTGATATACCTAGTGGCGAGGGGTAACAGGGTGATTGCCTATATGAAAAACGTTGCTAAAGCCGTCTCAGTTAAGCATCTTAATACAATCAAAGAACACCTTCACCTAAATTTTAACAGATTAAGACGCTGGGCGGATATCGCTGTGGAATGAGGTTAAGTCCCCATTAAACTAATCCTGTCCTCTTTTCCAGCGAATATGAAATTTCAATCATAGACCCTCAATCACCGGTTCCAGTCTTATCTTTTTTTCATAATTAGCATGCCCTCACGGGAGGAAGAATATAGAGGCACCGAATATTTGCAGTTTATAGCGACCAGGAAATAGAGGGCTCGGCAGGGAATTTCATAAACGATTTGTACGGCTAACGAAAGAACTACAATATTTAGAGAAAGTAGGTTTGAGGGTTCAATGATGAGCATTCATAGCGAGCCGAGAGTTACTGTTTTGAATCCTATCTAGCAGAAGTAGAGATATTTTAGGAGCACCTGACCAAGCAATGTACTCAAATTTTGAGAGGACGAATGCCTTATATACATATTAAGGCCAGATCAGGAGTGAACTATTTCTTATATCGCTTGAAGGAACCTAGAAATTCCGCAGCACTTCTGACGACATCAAATATGTGTTCATTACAACGTAAGTTTTCACTTACACTTCGGTTTCAACGGTGCAAGTGCCATTCATGGATAATTGCTGGGTATTTAAATTTCTTTTAAATGACAGCACACACCATTGAATCTTGAAAGCATTGAATTTCACTCTGTTTACAGTTCTCCAATTGATAATGCTGTTAATATAGGAATAAACTGGGAGGTGAAACCATGAACTAATATGTAACGTCATATAATAAACGTAATAAAAGTAATAAAAGTAACGTCATCAGCAAAGTAATATATTGGATTAGAAGTAGCAGACTAGAGATCATTAATGAAAATTAAGAAGAGTGTCGGAGACAGAACGGAGCCCTGTGGCACACTAGCATTTATCTTGTGAATATCAGACTTAAAACCATCCAAGGCAACTTGAATTGACCGTTCCGAAAGCTTATTTCTAATTCATTGAAGAAGAGAGTCAACGATCATAAAAGCATGCATTTTCGACAAAAGAGCCTGATTCTAATCTCCGTCAAATGGCTTGGAAAACGTACTACCATTGAAAAGTTTTGGAGTTTCGAGATATTTTATGAGGTGATGGCTTATCAGCATTTCAATGGCCTCAGAAAGAAGGGACATAAGTGAAATGAAGTGTAATGGATCTGTAGCAAGTGCAGAAAGAAAATTCGCCTTTTTAGGGATGGGCTGGATAAATGCTGTTCTAAGGGTCCTAAGGCGTAGCATTGATGGGAAAATTTATGCAGTGGTTTTGCCAGAGAAGAATAACTTATCAGAAGAAGGGGAGTTATACCATATGGATCAGCGGATTTGTGACATATTAAGATCTTTAAGTACTTTTGCTACTACAAGAATGCGGAAAGTGGATTCGTCCCATTGAAGATTCGACGTACTCAATTATAGGCGCGGACAAAGCATGATCTGGAAGTACTGAGCTGGTCGCAAAGTGCGCATCCAGCTCTTCGTCCAAAGAGCTAGTAGCTGGAATGTAATTAAAAATGAGCGTTGGGATGAAGTATGAGGCATAATTTCTAATGTTTTTGAAGAACGACTACTAAAAAAAATAGCTTTGGGAAATTGTATTGGGTCTATAACTTAATTCGTGCGGTTTGCTAAGAGATGGCGTAACTTGTATTAATCCATTGTAATTATTCCATTGGAACATGCGTTGGATAGCTACTGTCAATGTACGTCATTTCAGTATATGTCATTTATTTCAAGCGTAAACAACAATAATTTTTTTTTCACTCAAATATGTCGAACTGTGTGCCTGAAAAATTGTTTTTGCGGGGAGTTCTTCTTCACGAAGAAAACTGCTGCCGAATGTCATCGGATACTGGTGGAAGTTTATGGTGAACATGTGCTAGCTGAACGAACGTGCCAAAAGTGGTTTGCACGATTTAAGAGTGGTGATTTTGGTGAAGACGATGAACGTCCTGGGTAGCCAAAAAAGTTTGAAGATGAAGAACTGGAAGCATTACTCTATGAAGATTATTGCCAAACACAAGAAGAGCTCACAGAATCTTTGGGTGTCACTCAAGCTTCTTAACGTAGCCTACAAGATCCAATATGCTGTATTGTGAGAATACCTGAAGCCTAACGTCAACAACCTAACTGTTCTATATCAGTGTGCCTTCAGGCCAGAAAAGTCTATCATCGACCATATATTTAAACTACGGCAGATCTTGCGAAAAACCCATGAGCTCCAAATCGATACACACTACTATACCTATTCGTCGATTTTATGTCTAGTTTTGACATAACTGTCAAACTTCTCTGTTTGTGTAGGATGACAATGTAGAATGCGCGCTTCTCCATCAAGGTTGGTAAAGAGCTTAACGAGAACTATGTGTAATGTAAGAAGACGCCCTGTCATGCGATTTCTTAAGCATTATTTTTGAAAGAATAGTGCAAAACTCATGCGCTTACACAAGATATACAATTTTTAAAAAGCCAGTCCAGTTACTTACATAACTTAACATAGATGGAAGAAAACAGCGTGATATACTTTCTCTTTTGCGAGAATTGAGACGGAAGCGGTGAAGATGGGTTTAACGGTCAATGAGGGCAAGAAGAAGTATATACTGTCAAACAGAAGAACACCCATGTGATTCTTTCAAGAATTTTATTAATATCACAATGGTTTTAATTTATGTATAGTACATATAAAACAAAATTTTTGAACTTTAATAAGAAAGGTATAAAATTTTGTTATATGTATAAAACTTTGTATCACTTTTTCGGATATATTGGTAAATTTATGGCTCGTCTGAATAAAAAAAATTTAACATGATCTTCAGGCATTAAATTTGTTTTATACATATACACGTTTTCTGTAAATTATATACACAGGGTGCGTTTAATGTTTCATGTGGGACGGGAGAAAATTTTTCCAATAAGGCCTATCCTCTAAAGTTGGAGAGTTTGCAGCCTCTGGAAATTACCTGTGGTAAAATTATCTTAAATATGTTCATAATTTGGTTATTTTCGATAGTATGGAGCCTTCTGTTTTGCATTTACACACATCTTAATCGTTCTTTATTTAACTTAAGTTTTTCTTCGAGAAAATGCAGGGTGACTACTTGCCGCAATTCTTCGCTGTATTGTCTTCTAGCTCCATAGCGGGAAGGAATGAAACGGTTTCATTCGCATATTATTTTACTGGATTTTGTTATTATTTTCATTATCAAAAATATATTAGACTTGCTATGAATTTGTATTAATAACATAAAATAATAGTTCATTTATACGATATTTTCATTTTAAATCAAATATATTTTTAGCCAAAAAGAAAACGATTTCAACAAAAAGTTTATAGTATCAGTATTCTTTTGGGTTAACAATGCAAAAATTCTGACATGACACATACGAGTATATCTATATCAGTGCGATATGTATAAAAAGAGAAAAGTATGAAATAAATATAAACACTTCATCGCCGATCACTTCTCTGCACAGTCCAGAAATTATCGCTGTGCGAATAGACATATTACTATAGTAATAGAGCTCACCCGTTTCCAGAGCGAAATTGAGCCTTGGTACAATAACAGGCAAAAGCTTCAACTAAAAAATGTTTAACGGCAACATAAAATTGATAAAATATGCGTTCAAGAAAGAAAACTGAACTCCACAACAAAAGCGAATCAGAACGTGTGAGAAGACAAGCTTAACATTTACAAGTCACAAGGTCAAACTATTCTTAATTCGCTATTTACTAAGCAATTACTGCGCTTGATTATATTATGCCTAAAAAACGCGAAACGGCGAGTAAAAAATCCTAAAGTTACCTGGTGATAATAACATTCAAGTTAGCACCGTCTTTGACTGACAGAACAAACAAGAAAAAAACCCACGAAAACCGACCGACTTGAATAGAGTATTTTATAGAAATTTCAGAGTTCTTGTATTTCACTTAAATCTAAAGCTTTGTTATATACGATAGTCGTTCGTGTTACTTTAACATACGTATCGTTGGAAGATGTAAGATGTAAAAAATAAAATTGACAACGGCTTAGCTGAAAATCTAACCCTATAAGAAGTGCGCACATTTTTGCCATTTCCGACTATGGCTGTCGGAAAATCCGGTCAAAAAGCAAAAGAGACCCATGTTCCAGTCAAGGTTCGAAGAATTGGGTAGATAATACCCAATTCAAAAAAGGATAGTCTGTAGAATGGACAAACTCTGCCAATAATACAACCGAGGCTGTAGGAATGCAGATAGATGTCGAAAACATTATATGGTATAATATGGGATGAAATTATACTTTATTATATAATTTTCTCTAGTTTTTGGCATGACAAGAGAGGTCACCTCCATAATGTGTTGGTTTTTTAATTTAGATATTATCATTTTCTTGTGACTATACACAGAAAACGTTTTATGTTTCAAGCTGAAAACTTATGTTTTTTTCACTCCTAGATAATGTTTAAAAACAATTAAATATAAATAATCGAGTGCCGCAAAAATGTTTGAAATTACCAATTGTATATAGGCGAAGGAAGTTGTATGATTTTAATAGTGTAAGTCATAACCTAGAAGTTCAATCATTCAGCGGGTAATTAATTAATAAAAAAAATTAAAGCCTGGGCTTAATTATTATAGCCAATATATGGCAGAAAACATATCTGTTTAATGATTTCTTATTTCTTGACTTACAAAAACAAAATAACGCAATTTTATACTTCTTAAATAAAAATTTTAATACGTTTTGTGAAGTTTTGTATCTCATAGTAAATTTCTTTCCCTCGTTCTATACTTCATACCATATATTATAGTTTTCGCTGATATACGAGTACGTATGTATTTTATTTATAGTGGGATCTCATTGATATTGTTACTCTTATACTCATTTGTGTAATTGAGGGCTTTATGTTATTGATATGTTTCTTTATACTCATATATTTTATAATAAATTTATTTGACTGTAGCCTTAGGAAACGATTTAACTTCTTAACTACTTATTTTTCGTAGTATAATTATAGCGTACTTATGTATGCATATGCCCTCTCTCCTATTTAATTTTTTGCAGATTTCCTCTTAAAATATTTTTCGGAGCAGTGATTGTTTGTTACCTTGTTTTTAACATTGCCCATATAGGGTTTTCCAATAGGGACTTGACAACTTTGAATTTGTGAACGCACTCTTTCACTAATCACTAAACTGTCACTGTCAATTTATTCAGTAAACTCAACATTTTCATCATGGTAAAGTACACTAATGAGCTACGTTCTCCGATTGGGTTCTGGAGAAGATGTGCCAAGATGATGAATTTCATTGCAAAATCATCTTCAGTGACAAAGCTAGTTTTTGGCTTAATGGGTTCGTCAATAAGCAAAATATGAGCTATTGGTCGGGTGAAAACCTACATGTGCTTCATCCACAAAAAATAATTGTTTGGTGCGGTTTGCATGCCGGCGACGTTATTGGGCCATATTTTTTCGTCGACGATAACGATCGTCACGTTACTGTGAATGGTCAGCGTTATCACGCCATGATCACCGATTATTTTTGGCCCGAATTGGAAGATATGGACTTCGACGACATGTGGTTTCAACATGATGGTGCCACAATCCACAAAGCATACGCTACAATCGATTTGTTGAAGAATAAGTATGGTGAGCGTGTTATCTCAAGACATGGACCAGTCAATTGGCCGCCTTGTTAGTGTGATTTAACGCCAATTGACTAGTTTCTGTGGGGCTATGTTAAGTCATTGGTTTATGCCAACACGCCGACGACGTTGGAAGAGTCCAGAGCCAACATTGAACGCGAAATAGCAGCTGTTTCGGCCGAAATGTGTGGCCGAGTCGTTGAAAATTGGGTCCAACGAATCGACCGTTGCAAACTTGCCAGCAGTGGCCATATGAACGACGTCGAGTTCCATTCATAAATGTTTTGATTGTACTTCAACCCAATAATGAAGTTTTTGAAATATCTCAAATGGTTTGCCTTTTATTTAAAAAAAAAATTTGTCAAGTCGTTATTAGGAAACCCTATATTTACGACTTACTTATTCCAAACCTTCCACATTTTTTTCTTTTAATAGGGCTCTACTTCAACATTGATACATCCTATGATATATTCTCAATATTTTCAATGTTAGGGTGTACCGGACTGACAGACAAATGCATCACAATTTCAAAGTGAATCATTAATATGTTCCCGTCTTTTATTTTTGGGTGTTGCACATTTCCTCTTTTGAGTTAAGTATGGAATTTTATTTATTCCAGGATATATTTTAGACTTTGCACATTTGGTGTGTTCTACTGACAACTCGTTCCTTAGAGCCTGATTGAATGCCGACTATGCCAATATATATACATATATAAACTTAACTTTTTGATAAATGCATACCGATGTCTTAAAATACTATATGACGCATTCCAGTTCAACTTTCCGCTTAGTAAGGAGAGCAACCTCACTTTTGAGGTTCCGAAACGCTAATGGTTGATAGCTTCAAATGCTGCATCTGAGCATAGACGCAAAAACTATTGAGAGCATTATGCACAGAGTCAACTAACATGTGCTATAGCACTTGCTACAAGTTCCTTATTTCCGGAAAAACTCTGTTTAACCCCGTCCTAAAATTTTGTCGTAGCCAACTACCGCAATCAGGGTCCTAATCACTACCATTACTCTTATCCTCGAAATCAATGATCCATCCAAGCCGTTTTGTCAGGTCGAGCCTAACATGCCCAGTACATACTTCTTGTCGGATGCGCCTTCAATTTTGCCTACCAAATTTTGAAGCGTAGTGTCGAAGGTTCATCCGCGTAATTTCACAGTTTTTCGATCGTGTCGAAAAAATTTTCTGCAAGAGCCCAATGTTATATTCTTTTTATTTCGATCCAGCTTTTGTACATATTAGTGTTCAGTGACTTATTTAGAAGTTTTCGAACTTCCTTACGTAGTCAGTATAAATCTGCGTTTAGATATTGAACGGGCAACTTGTTTGGTTATATGGGCACAAAATATTCAGTATCTTAACTGTTTTCCCTAGCTTTTACTTTTTTTTGGGCTTAAAGATAGCATTGCTAGACTTGCCATTATACTCCTTAAAGATGGTACAATTAGTAGTCGATTGTGAATTCAATGGATATGTGATCTGCAATGGAGCCCCGATAGTGCTTTGCGACTGATATAATCTTTTCAGTGTACTTTTTGCAAAGCGTACTTTCAAGGATGATAGAATTGAGGCACCTCAAAACCTCAGGGATGCAGACTTGTATTGTTGAACTTCGAAAACAAACCAATTCTGATATTATATTTCTTCGAAGCGAACCATATGCTACGAGAGACACACCGCTTAGCTTAGTCTATTTACCTTTAATTTCGAAAAATGAAATCTAGTAGTATTGAAGAAAAATTATAAATGTGTTATACTCGACCGGGTCTATAAAATAATATACGTATAAAAAAGGATGCATACTGTTGCGAACAAATATCTAAAAGGATGTAATGGGAAAAGTGTCTGCAAAATTTTGTGATATTACCCAAATTCGCAAAGCGCACTTGTTGTTTACTTCCCGTTTGACAGCTTGATAATGTGCGTTCAATTTACTGACTTTTACAGTGAATTCAATATATACAGACCAATTTTTTTACAATAGGTTAAATAGAGGAAACAGGAAAATGTTATTAACAGCAAGAACATTCAACGTTGACGTTCCTGGGACATAAGACTTCTTTTTATATAAGCGGTTCCCAGCGTTACAATAAAGAACGGAAATTAATATTTTGATTTGCAGAAAAGAGCAAAGTTTTTAAGCAGCAGTCAATGTAAAGTTAAAACTACAGTCTAAAGAAAGGCACTCCAAAGAAGCAAACAGCTCCCTCATGATCAAGTGAAATTTCTAGTCTGAGGACAATGCTGCAAGATATTATGGTTAATCAGAGTAGGTTTTGGAACCAGAAGGTATCCGAGTGAAAGCAAAAGGTTGTATCTTGGAATTTGAGGTTGAAAAGAATATGTTTTAAAACCGACGTATCCTTCACTAATATGGAGACCCAGGCAAGAAGTTCGATGCTTCCAGCACGTAAATGAGCATCTTATGACAATCCGCATCAAGTCTAAGTTCGCTAACATAAGCCTAATATACACCCATACCCCCACAGAAGACAACTAATAAGCCATCAAAGAAAGTTTATACGATCTCAAGGTACGAATGCGAGTCTTCCAAACGAAAGAACAAGTATGAGCTAGTGTGCGAAAATATGACGTGGAAAAGCTGCGATCGCAGGAAATCGTTAGAAATTTCGTCGAACGCGTATCCAGAAATCTCTCAACAATTCTTAGGCTGCCGGCATCAAGTACCGAAGATCAGTGGCAACCCTTCCAACGTGTCATCAGAGACGCCGCAACTAATGTTGTGGATTTCACCCGACCGCCAACAAAAATATCCTGGTTATATGAAGAATGCCGGCAAGCACATGTAGTAAAACAACAAGGATACAGCGTAGCGATCCAACGAAGGACGGGAGACGCAAAGTTTTGTATATCAGATTTTTCAGAAAAATGTCGATGACATCTGAATTCTAAGGACCAACTCTTTAGGATGCTTGCACAAAAAAAATTCGGATTACCTTTTGTGCGACTTGTGTCAGTCGCCCAGCATTACTTGCAACTATTCCAGAAGATGTGGTTAAGACTTTGGCACCAGATAGCTGCAGTTAATTAAAAACCCATTACGAAACAAATCGCTTATGCTGAAATATCAAGGTTGTTTGGTCCACTGCGCATCATAGGCACGGTTGTGATTTTGGGAAAATTACTCCAGCGTGAAATAAACAAATGTAAAATAAACAAATGTAATGCGTACAAGGTGTAGTTCTACGCATTAAGTAAGTTTCGCATTCCTGAAAGAAATTATGTGACCAAAAAGCTATTAATCCGCACTTATAAGCACATGGAGGAACTTGTCATAAATATGAGGTAGCCAATCCAATTCACAGATCAGGATCCATACTAAGACTCCAAAGAATATTCGCCTATTGCATCCGATTCATTAACACCTGAACGTCAAACAAAGCAATACACAAGGAATACACGCTATTATGAATAACCAACTTGTCGCCTGTAATAAAGAGTGTAAGCAAATAAGGAAAGGAACATCATGGGAGTAAATTATAAGCACTAAAACCATTCATTTACAATCACCGGCAGGTGATCATACGAGCTGGAGGATGGCTTAGAGACTCTATGGCCCGGGCATAGAGAAAATAATCAATCTTACTTCCAAAGCGGAGCTAAGGGTACCAACTAATTCTGGAACACTTACATAACCATCATATGCACGTAAGACCACAAACTTATGGGTGGCCGTGGCTCAAATCTTTCGGGGTTCAATACCAGCCATAAGATTTTTTTCAGGGAACTAAAATCTTGCGATAGACTTTTTTCAGGCAACTAAAATATTGTGAAGTGAATGGTCATGACATCACATCAATTTACACTAATAATGTAGTCCCCCCATTAATTTCTGGATGTCATCCAAGGAGCGAAATAACCACTGAGCCCAAAAATCTTTCTTCCTCCCTTTGTCCCATTTTCCTAAAAACTTAACACGTGCTTAGGCAATTTAAGTGTATTCTTAACCACTTGGATATAAAGCTCTTTCAAAAAAAAAAATATGGTTGCATTATCCCGGAATAGATATTTTACCATGGATGTAAAGAGAGCTTCTACAGTCATCGGATCGTGATCAAACTAATGGGACACAATGGGAGACCTTTCAAGTAATCGGATAAAATCATCTCGATCATTCTTCCACTCTGGTTTCGACATTGCGGGCCCGCAAAGTACGCGGGTTCCTAGATGAGATCCCAACAAAGACACGTTGCAGCATTTTATGCTCTGCAATAAGCGCAGTGCACCTAAAAGATGCGATTTAACCACCGAAGCCTTTCTCAAGCCATTATGCAAAATTTTTTTTCCCAATGTGACAAATTGAAGGAACTGAGCACCTATAACACTTCCAGCGGCTGCAGTCTATCCAACAGCAGTTTTATGAGTGATGGTCCGAAGAATACATTACCAACTACAAGGCCAATCGAAGTGGAATATAGGTAGTAGTGAATTATTCCCTGGAATGATGGTTCTAATGATGAAGGGAGATCACAAAACGCCAATAAGTCAATCTTAGCCAAAGGATACAACGACTAGAGGAATAATGTTGGATATACCATTGATGGTACTGTGTTGAGTATTGCCTACAAACGCTGCACGAGACGAAAGGCACACAAATAGTCAGCTAGAATCATTAAGCGAGCATGTAGCTCACGTACAGCGAGCATTGAATGTGCCGACACAGACATTGGATGAAACTCGAGCAATCCTTTTATTCAACTCAAAATTTAATCTTAAGTATTGAATGTTATCAGAAGATTCAAAATGCAATAATCGACGCCATCACGGTAGCACGACATGGAAAGAATAACACTCACCTTCAGAACTAATATGTCAACTAGACCTGACAGACAACACGGCATTACCAAAAGCAAAGCGTAGCACAATCATGCAAAGGAGACTTATATTCAACAACAATATACTCCTAGTATACAACGTTCAATTGGAGCTGTACGAGGTGATACCATTGCCAATACCTAGAGACAACAGGCTTACTTTCATCCAACCAACAACGGAATACATGGCCATAACTCTCCATCGAGATCAGTTCAAAAGGTTCACATTGAAGAACCTCACGTAGTGTAAGAAATTGGAAGATCAAGTTTTCATTTGCACAGGTAAACATCCAATGTACACATATTATGAAAACCACGCACTATATAAAAGAACATACAGATAAGCAGCACCAACGCTGCATCTTATTCACCATCAACGAAAATCAGGTTTGGATACAACTACACTGCTCCTGAAAAAAATTAATGCGATATGTTTACCTCTAGTCTACTCGATTTAATTACACGAGCAAGGAGATTCTCGCCGACACCAAGGTTACGCCTTTACACAGTTTTTACAAACCAAGCACCTGGTGAACTGGTACAGCTCCACAGGTGCTGTGGAGTCCCACAGTTTATTTACTCGAACCATGGAACAAATATCGAGTCAGAGATTTTCAAAAAAGGCTATGAACATCAAGAGCTATGAATATGAGCCAAAAGGCTACTGGATTATTTGGCAAAGTCTTAAAGTCCACACCATACCAAGCGAGATTTGTTTTTGCAATCAGCTTTAATAGTTATTGTGGGGCAGAACACGAATCAATATGCTTAGCTTTTTGAAGACAATTTAAGCTACAAACTAATATACCTAAATTTCCGATATCCAAAAGACATACGTCGCGAAATTCAGAGATATGCGAAGGAATTAAAAAACCGACTATAACTACTACTTGTTAGGATGACACAGAACTTAAATCTTACAAAGAAAGACAGGTACAACTTAAAAGTCAAAACTTAAAAGATATTGTCTACCATAGCACCAGGTAACTTTTCTTCTGATAAACCATAGACCACGAAGTATTTAAAAAAGTGTCCTTATATTTGTAGTTCATTATTTAAGAAAGAGAAACAACTTTATACTATGCAGGTATTTAAAGAAGTTTTTGGCACTAATAATTCGTAATCTTAATCGTCAAGAAATGTCTGTAGTCGGGAACAAGCAACCTTTTCAATTAACTGAAAAACATATATAATTTTGTCGAAACTTTTTCCTTTTCCAAATTGGACCTTACCTAATCTTTTGAATTTTTATCAAGTAAATCAACAAAATGTTTAATAATTACTGCAAGTTTTCGTTCTGTTTCTGCAGAATGGTTGCGCGTGTCTACCAGTGCTACAGTTTCCCGTAATTACGTTGTATGTTTGAAGATATCTAGTTTCTTGAAGTTGATCACGAAAATAGCTTAAAATCTAGTTGATAACTTAAAATCTAGTATTGGCCATATTAGTCTACTAAGCCATCTCGTTGAGGACTGCAGGGCAGTCTCTAACCACCTCCGCATTTCTGGTACCCGAATTTAATGATCTGATAGCTTGACTGAGTATGTATACTGAAGAATTGGACTCCATAAACTTAATGAATAGCTAAAACTTCGGCTGGGAAGACGGTATATTGTGTGGGTAGATTGTGTGAGTGCCGAGTTGATCACCGACGAGGCCACTCGTAAAATTCTTAAAATTGTCATACAGCGCGTGCAGTGATGGATAGCGGGTTTGGCGTATACATTTTTTGGAATGCGGTTTGCTATTGTGGTAAACGCATTACACCTACAACAGTTTGATTCGGTGAACCAACTCAAAATTTTTATTTCGCAGCTGTGCTTAATATCGTCGGTGTTTGTATTTTTCGTGTTTGTTTTTTTATAATGGCTCGGGAATTTAGATGGACATGATGGACAGATGAACAAAAAGTAATCACTTTTCTGAGTACGTCCACGTCTGTAAATACAGACCAGCTCTTTTGGCACTTAGTGAATTGAACACTTCCGCCTAGACCTCTCGAATCACTTTGATCTGAAGCTACCTGGCTAAAATATGGCATAGTGCAACTATTATTTCCTCACCGCGGTCTCGTTGTTTATCTACGTAGTGATGCAGCTTTCCAAACTCCACCACAATGTTCCAACCCCGAAATTGATTTCAAGTGGTTAAAATTCCACCTTCTACTTTTGCCTTGTTTACAGAAGCCTCAAACTATACAGCTATTCGACGTTTAACGAATTTGACGCTCTACCTGACGGGAAATTTCTGGGTGGCTTCGACATTCTGGACAAACAACACCTGAAAGACACACCTGTGCTACAGAAAACAACCTAACCCATGCGAAAACCGTACGTTGATAGTCATACCGCCAACATACTTATTTTTAACTCCTAACTCTAATAAGTGCAAAGTCGATATGCTTTCCCTATAAGACTCGTTGAACCACTGTGTTACTATATTTCAGCTTATTTCTCGTACACTGACAACGCAAATAGGGAAACGATTCATAGAAGAAGCGTATGATAATACGGATGTACACGTACAAAATGCAAAGTATTTTTTAAGCGTGTGAAATTTCAATACGACTAAAACCTATGGCAAAAAATACTTGTTCCAAAGGTATCAAAAATTGTTGGTCGTTAGTCAAAAATATTAGAGATTCTGCCTCATTCATCCCAACTCTCATTAACAATGAAATTCCAGTTGTCAGCTCTTTGGCCAAGGCCAACCGGCTGGTTACACACTGTGCGGCCAGCTCAATACATCAAGATTGTGCTTTTTCTCCACCAACACTTGAGTACGTCGAATCTTTAATGGGATGAATCCGCTCTCGTGTAGTAATAAGAGTACTTAAAGATCTAAACATTTACATATTCGCTGATCCAGATGGCATATCTTTTCTTCTGTAGAGGTGTTCTTCCATGCTGGCAAAAACATTGCGTTAGCTTTTCCACCAATCTTATTCTTTAAAACCCTTTCTGAGCAGATAAAGAGCAGCATTTCTGCAGTCTAAAAAAGGCGATATGATAAACCATCAGCTCATGAAATATCTCGAAACACGGAAACTTCTGAACGATAGGTAGTGCGGTTTTAGTAGCAGCAAGTCCACTGGTGATTTGATGGCATGTCTCACTTAAAAGTAGAACCAAAGCACACACCAATCTGGAGAAAGAAAAATAGTTGCACTTGATATTTCTAAGTCAATTGAGAAAGTTTTTCATCAGGCTTTTTGCTGAAAATGTTCGGATTTGCGATCGATGACTCTCTTCTTCAATTTACGTTGCGCAACGTTCAGTTCCAGTGCTCTTGGATGGTTACAAGTCTGATATTCACAAAATAAATGCTGGGGTGCCACAGGATTTCGTTCTGCCTTCCACACTTTTTTTAATTTTCATTAATGATCTCTTGTCTACCACTTCTAATCCAATATATTACTTTACTGATGACAGTACTCTCTGCTTTTCATGTTTGTTCCCTGACTCACGTCTCTGCTCTTCCGCTGTAGAACGGGAACGTCAGCGTATGTTAAGGTTATTAAGTTCTGATATTAACAGCATAAGTAGTTGGAGAACAACTAACAGGGTGGAATTTAATGCTTCCAAAATGCAATGCTGTATGCTGTCCTTAAAGCGAAACTTAAACACCCAGTCATTGTCCATAGATGACACTTGCATCGTCGAAACCAAAAATCTTTATATTCTTGGTATGTGTGTCAATGACAACTTAGCGACGTAAGAAATACTTCACCCCCTCTGATCGGGCTACAATATACAAGGCGTTTATCCGCTCAAAATCAGAGTACAATGCCCACATA
The DNA here is from genome assembly GCA_907269105.1 of Volucella inanis. NCBI lineage: Eukaryota > Metazoa > Arthropoda > Insecta > Diptera > Syrphidae > Volucella > Volucella inanis. The sequence goes on along the minus strand of OU026153.1, from coordinate 112,919,903 downwards.
CAGTCAGATGCGCCTAAAACATCTTTGCACATGCTAGATAGGATGCAAAATCGCTCGGTAAATCTCATGGGTGATGCTTATATCACTTAGACAATGGCCACCCTCCAACACCAACTCCAGTGTCTCGTGCCTCACTTTGCTTTATCGTTATTTCCACCACCAGTGCTCCACAGAAATCGGCAGGAGCATTCCCCCTGTTAAATATTGTACAGGACTGTACTGTGGCAAATTACATCTTATCTTCCATTTATTATATAGGTATATTGCCTGCATTATTATCGTGTAGTAGATAAAATGTTGTAAGCAGAACGCCAGACAAATACTCAAAGTACAGTCAATGGATCTTAAGATCGTATGCGAGTCGTTTAGTGTGCGATAGGCATATTACAAATAGCACCGCATGCGTATATATATAAACTATATCCATATACGGACTGCGTTCATTTTATCTATTAAGTAGATAATGTTGTATTGAATTAATATTGTTGTATTTATTCGTGCGGTTTCCTAAGAGATGGCGTAACTTGTATTATTCCATTGGAACATGCATTGGAAATCTACTGTCATTGTACGTAATTTTAGTATATGTTATTCATTTGAAGCGTAAACAACAATAATTTTTTTTCACTCAAATATGTCGAACTTTGTGCCTGAAAAAGTGTTTTTGTGGGGAGTTCTTCTTCATTACTTTAATATGAAGAAAACTGCTACCAAAAGTCATTGTATTTTGGTGGAAGTTTAGGGTGAACATGCGCTACCTGAGCGAACGTGCCAAAAGTGGTTTGCACGATTTAAAAGTGTTGATTTTTGCTTGGAAGACTATGCATCCAAAAAAGTTTGAAGATGAAGAACTTAACGCATTACTCTATAAAGATTGTTGCCAAACACAAGTAGAGGTCGCAGAATCTTTGGGTGTCACTCAAGCAGCCATTTCAAAACGTTTAAAAGCAGCTAGATATATTCAAAAGCAAGGAAATTGGGTTCCACATGAAATCAAGCCGAGAGACGTCGAAAGGCGGTTTTGCATGTCCGAAATGTTGCTGGAACGCCACAAGAGGAAGTCATTTTTGCATCGGATTGTTACTGGTGATGGAAAATGTATCCATTACGACAACCCCAAGCGCAAAAAATCATATGTGAAACCCGGCCAACCAGCCAAATCAACGGCAAAGCCGAATATCCATGGCGCGAAGGTAATACTCTGCATTTGGTGGGATCAGATGAGTATGCTGTATTATGAGCTGCTAAAACCGGGCAAAACCATCAATGGACCAATCTACTGAACACAATTAATCCGTTTGAAGAGAGCAGTAGCCGAAAAACGCCCGGTATATGCGACCAGACACGAGGCAATAATTTTCCATCATGACAACGCTCGGCCCCACGTTGCTATTCCGGTTAAGAATAGCTAATCATCACTAATCATCAAACTGTTACTGTCAATTTATCATGATAAAGTACACTATCGACCAACGTCTGCAAATTATAAAAAATTTCATTCGATATTCGGAGTCGGTGACTGTAACTTTAAGAGCGTTAACTCCAATTTTCGGTCGTAATTCTCATACTAGTAGACAGGCAATAACAAGTTTAGTGCAAAAATTTGAGTTTACATATTCGTTGTGTGATGTTGCCGTGTCAATAAGACAACGGGTTGGTCGAAGTGTCGAAAATATCTCTGCCGTTCAGACGTCCGTAGCAAATGATCCAAATTAGTCAATTCCACGGCGTTCTCAACAATTGGGCATCTCTCAAACCACATTATGGCGTATTTTGCGTAAGGATCTTGGTTTACACCCAAGCAAGATCAAGCTGAATCAAGAATTGAAGCCGATGGACCATTTGAGGCGACGTACATTCTCCGATTGGGTTCTGGAGAAGATGCGACAAGATGATGAATTTCATCGCAAAATCATCTTCAGTGACGAAGCTCATTTTTGGCTCAATGGGTTCGTCAATAAGCAAAATATGCGTTATTGGTCGGGTGAAAACCCACATGTGCGTCATAAATCACCACTTCATCCAGAAAAGTTACTGTTTGGTGCGGTTTTCATGCTGGCGGCATTATTGGGCCATATTTTTTCGTCGACGATAACGATCGTCACGTTACTGTGAATGGTCAGCGTTATCGCGCCATGATCACCCGAATTGGAAGATATGGACTTGGACGACATGTGGTTTCAACAGGATGGTGCCACAAGCCACATAGCACACTCTAAAAATCGATTTATTGAAGAGTAAGTATGGTGAGCGTGTTATCTCAAGACGATTGGCCGCCTCGTTCTTGCGATTTAACGCCGCTTGACTATTTTCTGTAGGGCTACGTTAAGTCATTGGTTTATACCAACACGCCGACGACATTGGATGAGCTCAGAGCCAAAATTGAACGCGAAATAGCGGCCGTTTCGACCGAAATGTGTGGCCGAGTCGTTGGAAATTGAGTCCAACGAATCGACCGCTGCAACCGTTCCCGCGGTGGCCATATGAACGAAGTCGAGTTCCATTCATAAATGTTTTGATTGTACTTCAAGCCAATTATAAAGTTTTTGAAATATCTCAAATGGTTTGGCTTTTATTTAAAAAAAAAAGTTGTCAAGTCGTTATTAGAAAACCCTATAGTATCGTAACCCCTTCAACGCGCGCCTGTTATATATATATATATGAATATATATAAGCTGAAGTATTGGTGTATACAGAGGCCCCTAGAGAAGACCTCCGCATTAAAGCTATCCGCTGATGAAAAATAACTTACTGAGCTTGCTTTTACATTGTCTTCAATTGTTTTTATCTGGAATCAAATGATTAAAGTCAACTTCGAAGGCATATAAAGTTGATTGAGGGTCGGTGAGTGTGTGCAAACGTGTGTGCTATTTGTATTCGGTGTGCTCGAAAAGTCTACAAGTAGCAAATGAAACAACGTCTGGTGAGCCGTCGTTAGAAAGCTTCTTAATCCGGTTAACACGGACAACGTTTTAAGTTTTTTTCTCTAACAGAGAAATATTATTTACATAATCATTTTAAAAAGAAGAATGCTTAGGAGTCGAAAATTTGCATCTTTATTTTCCGGTTTAATCTTTGAACTTGAGATATGTGCAAATTGAATTAATTTATAAGAACTTTTCCGACTATGAATATATTTTTAATAAGGAAATAAGGGATACATATGTAAATGCAATTTTCCATACGATTGTTTAGCATTTGCCTATAGATTTGTGTTGGTTTCCTTTTTCGTTAATTGAAAAAGAAATAACTGCGATAAGGTTAAAATTAAAAATTTTCAGTAAATCGAAGTTGATTTTAAAATCAATTGGTATTAAGTTGATTCACTTTAAACCTTTCCTTTATGTTCAGAAAATAATTTTTCAACGTTATCATGAAATTCAAAGCAATTCATGACGTTAAAACAAATATGGGATGTTAAAAGTTATACGGTTAAAGAAGCATAATATACAGTGTAGTATCGATTAACCGGGGTCCAATTAATCGGTAGGTCCAATCAACCGGGAAGTTTAAAAAAGACGTTGCTTTCCTATTGAAATTTAATTAACCGGAAAAGGCTCTATTATCCGTGTTGCGTGCAAAACTTCACTTCAGAAGAAAAACAAAACAGTCGTGTTACATGTCCAATCGGGAAGATCGTACGCACTTAGGTTGCGCTTTGTGTGCAATGGTTTGTTTAGCATGTTAAATCTTGTTTGCATTCGCACATATGCTGCTGTTAGTTTATTGATAAATTTGTACATGTTTCATCATATTGCTCGCTATAGTTTTACAGGACGCATCGTTAAAATTGATTTGTAAAGGTGGTGAAGTTTATTTATGTCTTATGGCCTCTTCATTTAAAAGTGCAGTAAAAAGGTGAAGAAAAGTGTTGTTAATTAGAAAAAAAGATGACTTAATTAATTTTCATACGAAAAAAATTGGCTCAAAAATATGAAGTCAGTGCACAAACATTGTATGACCTGTTTACAAATAAGGACTGGATCTCAAAGTGTTTTGCTGAAAGAAACTTAAAACACTAAAGAAAGCTGAGAGCCCAAAAGTGGACAGTACAAAGTATGAATTAGTACGTCAACAAAGATTCAAAGGCATATCACTTTCTGGAGAAATGATTGTGGAAAATAATATTTTCATGGTTGGCTCAAGATTCTGAACGTGTGTATTCATCGGGCTGGCTGAGAAATTTTAAAACCGTCATCAAATCCACAGTTTTAAAAGCTTAGGTGAGAGACAATCGGCCGATTATGAATCTGCTACGCAGAACTAGCTAAGGTCATAAAAACGAAACGTTGACAAATATGCAAATATGGAATTCGGATGAGATAAGCTTTTTTTGGCAGTCTTTACCACGAAATTCTTTGGCATGTAGAAAAGAACATTCAGTCTTCAAGGAACTATGCACTGTGCTAATTTGCTCCCAAGGCTGCAGGGACACACAAATGCAAGTTGATGGTTATTGGAAAATGTATTTACCCAAAACCATTAAAAATGTCAGAAATTTTCCTGACATTTATAAGGCCAACAAGAGGGTTTGAGAAACCCAACAACTATTATGGAGTGGTTCATCCAAGACTTTGTACAGGAAGTAAAAGAGCATCTGAAGAATATCAGTCTTGCAATAGACTGTTAATTTCTTTTACTCCTAGATAACTGTTCAGCTCACCCAGATGTAGAAGATTTCAGAAGCCATAGAATTATTGTGAAATATCTGACGCCAAACTGCACATCTTTGATCCAGTCAATGGATCGGGGTGTCATACAGAGCTTGAAGAGTCATTACGGTAAAGAAATTGTACGAAAATTATTAAGCTCTGGAAGCCGACAAGAGTTTAACAGGTCACTTAACATTAAAACTGCAATATGGACTATTGCAACTTCTTTGAATTCTGTTACGGTTGAAGTTTTGAAAAATGTTTGGCATAATTTACTTTATCCAGAAACTGACGTATCAAATACATTACAGATGCTTAAATGCACTATTTATAAAATCTACATTATTCTATATTATATTATATTCTAAATTATGGAGGTTTCGGAGCATTTTAATGAAGATGCAATCAGAAATTGGCTAGACTCCGACGTGAATATTCCGCCATTTGCTATTCTATCTGAGACGGATGAATTAAACTCCTATGAATTTTAAGAAGACGATGTAGCGATTCCAAAAATAACTTAAGACAGGGCTCTTAACTCAAGCAGCACCCTCTTGGATTCCTTAGAAGGTTTTAACTCGCCTGAAATAACGGCACAAGATAAAATGCAAGTTTATCGCTTTAGAGAGAACTAAGAGGCAGTCAATAATCTCCGAATTCTTCAAATCTCCTCGCACTTAAATGTTTTTTTTTTTTTTTTTTACTGTAAAAAACCTTAGCAACCATCTGGATTTTTTTCAACTTTCTACCCCACCAAATAAAAAGAAATGGATATATAATGATGTGTAATAGAGTATATTTTGAAATTCACAACTTCTTATATAAGTAATAATACTTCAGATTTAAAAAAAAAAACCAAAAAAGTTGCCAAATTGAGCTGTGCAAAACCTAAGCAACTTTTTTACCCGCTGTAAAAAAAAAAAAGCTAACAGTACTTTTTTTCCAGTCGGGTTATGCTTGAAATGTTGTAAGCTCTTTGTCTTTGATCTTGAGTGATTGTCTTTGATAATTTTAAGTTAGTCGCATAATTGATATTTTTTAATAATGTCGCGACAAAGTTACTCTTCTTGTTTTAAACTAAAGATTATTGATGAATTTAAGGTTGGATATACTCAGGCAACATTAGCTTAATGTTATGATACTACTAAATCGATTATTTCACGTTTAATAAAAAAATATAATGCAAAAGGAATCGTTGAAAGTCAAAATGTTGGTGGTAGGCCGCGTAGAACAACATGTCGAACGAATAGAAACATCTATGGTGTATTTAAAAAAACACTATTCATAAGTTCGAATGAAGTCGTAAAATTACTTGATTTAAACATTGATGCTAGCACGGTGCGAAGATGTGCAATTGAAAATAATCTTACAGACCCTGCAAAAAGCCGATGTTCACAAAAAGACATTTAACAGGTAGTGCATTTAAATTCTTTAAACATAATTCAAACTAAAATCTTTTGTCATATTAGATAAAATTTTGAAAGATCTTGAAAAAAAAAACAGTTCTTTTCAGCGACGAGTCAAAATTTAATTAACTTAATTCTGGCGGGATATGTTGTGTGAGGCAGCTACCACATGCGTAGTGGGAGATGCCACTTCGTTGGGTGTTTCAACAGGATAACGATCCGAAACACACATCGAAGTTGGTAAAAGAATGGTTAGCGGATAGTTGAATTCAAGTCCTTGATAGGCTGGCCTAATTACTCGACTTGAATCCCATCGAAAACCTGTTTGGTATCCTTAAAAGTCCAACAGGTCTGGCCTATTCAATGCTTTGAAAGTTGAGTGTGAAATGCCATCCCAGGATACACTTTCAAAGTTAATTACTTCTATGCCTCTGCTATTCAAAATAAAGAATATTACACAAAATATTAAAAAAATTGCTTAGGTTTTGCACAGCTCAATTTGGCTACTTTGTCGGTTTTTGCGTTTATTTTTAAATCTGAAGTATTATTACTTTTATAAAAAGTTATGAATTTGAAAATACACTCTATAACACATCATTACATATCTATTTTTTTTTATTTGGTGGGGTAGAAAGTTGAAAAGATTTACTATGAAGTGCTGACTCCAGATGGTTGCTTAGATTTTGCAGAGTACTGTATGTATACCTTTTATATGTACGTTTATGAATTATTTTTTAATTTAATTTAATTAACTTTATTTATTTTTCGTTTTTCTCAATGAATTTTTGTCATTTTCTTTAGTTTTTATTTTATTGTTTTATAATACAATAAATTATTTTTTATTGAGTTTCGGTTATTTTGTGATTTATAGAAAAATTATTCGTCCATCTGGGATTTTCAGTTTTCCGTGACGGGACGAGGGTGTCCCAGTTTAGGTTTTCGTCCTGAAAGCTGAAGATTCCTAAGGTTATAGCGAACAAAAAATTGTATCGCAGTGATGGGGTCTATTTTCACCCCCCTCCAAGTTATAGGCCGTTAAAGTGAGGATTTCGATGTAAAACTTCTTTAAAGGCCGTATCTTTTACTTTTACTATAAAAGCGTTTTAAAATCTCAAAGCGTAACGGTCGTTTTTAGGACCACAGAAACTATTTAAAGGGATATAAAATTTATTTTGTGACCCATTTGATTGAATAAAATAGTGGTTTGTAATAACTTCCGTTGTTCGTAGGTGGAAAAATCTTTCATAAAAATCGTAGATAATGAAGAGGAGACAAAATTTTTGACAAAAAAACTTAACCCAAAAGTTGAAAATTTCGAGACAAACGCATTTTCCTGATGAAATTGGTTCAAAGATTTTTCAAAATGTTAGCTTTACTATAAAAAGCTATAATTTTGGCTGGCGTTCACGAACTCGACGAAATTTTATTATTTTTTGCACACTAAATTTTTTTTTTTCAAAAATGTGCACAACGATTTCTTAAGCTGAATCCGTTAGAAAGATACGGTCTTTTAAGAAGTCTTACCTCGAAATCAGAGGTTCCTCATTTTAAGGATCTATAACTTAGAGGGGGGTGAAAATAGACCTCCCTGCAATACAATTTTTTTTTTCGCCGTGACTTCAGAAATCTTTAACTATAAGGACGAAAACCTAAACTGGGACACTTTGTAAAAGTTAAAAATGAAATAACGAGCAATATAAAAAAAGATATTGCAAATACGTTAATGCAATTTTATTAAGGATATCGAATTTAGGAAAAGAAATTAAACTGTTATTAGATCAAAGATTATACCAATTTTCAAAAAAGGTTAAAGCTAGAAATAAGTTTCTTTCGATACGTATAGCAAAGTCGAACTTTAAAATTTTACATACCTCTTTTGCAAATATTGTATAAGTATATTTTATTACAATAAATCAACAGAGGTAAGTATTTTTCTACTTAGAAAATCTATGATTATAAAAAGCAAATCATGTATTATATTATTTTTTGCCAATGAAAACACAAAAAGAAGTACGATAGGTGAAATTTAGACTATTTCTGTAGAAACGTTAAGTTACTTAAAATAACAAATAGATTAGCATATTTTCAAACTGAATCAAACTAAATTTTCTTGAAAATTCTGAAAGATGTTAAAAAAATATATACAATACATGAATAGCTTTAGCCCCAAAAAACACAATATGGTTCGTTTAGTAAATTGCATCCAACTATTCTATAAATAATGCCATTCGATATATACAACTACATAATCGCAAGTCCGAAATTCGCCTGTAATATACATACGGCCATATATTCATAGCTATAAGAATAAGATGTTAGTTGGAAGTATGCAAATTTACACAAGACAACAACAAGTCTACTTTCACTGAAAATCCTGTAATACCGACTTTACTTCGGAATTTCGTTAGCAACCTTACTTAGTTGGCATATTTTCACAGGAATTCCCAAACATGATTTTCTGATGGATGAAATATAATATAATATATATATTCGAGAGATACTCTAATCAGACCACCATTGTCGGGTCTATTTTCGTCTCTCTAGTATTATAAACCATATCCAGAGAGACTCTCGGGACTTCTTCAGAGTTCTTCCCTGGGTTCGATTCCTAGCGTTAACCCTAGCATCTGTTTATGTGAGATCTGTTTCATCCAATGGGTCTCGCCCAATGTTTTCCCAAGATCCTAATTCTACTGCCAGCCAAAGCTGGACAATGACACAATATATATTTGCCGCTGCTTCAGATTCCTCCAGGCACGGCTTACAAGTGTCATCCTCCCTTAGGCCCATCTTCCTTAAATGATACCCGAAATTACCATGACCTGTAGTTAACGACACCACCCATTTCAATGTTCCTCGACTCATGCCTAGAATCTTCTTTGAGTGGAGCAGGTCGACCATTGTATTGGCATTTTAGCTTGTCTACATTGTTCCACGATTGACCATCTTTTCAGGTGTTCTGCAGTGATCCATTTATGAATCAGCTGTTCTACCATTCCTCTACCAACTGAAGAGAATGGTTCTGGTCCCAGAAACTTTTCAGTTGACCCCTGTTTTGCAAGGGAGTCCGAATTTTCGTTGCCGTCGATCCCTATGTGTCCTTGTACCCAACTCAGTGTAACTTGACTTTTAGATGAACACTTATTGAGCCTGAATACACATTCCAGTGCCAATGATGTTGTGATGAATGTCCGTTCCATGCATCTAATCACCGCCTGATTGTCCAGTGCTATAAGAATATTTTTTCCTTCCACCTGACTCTCAAACAGATAATCCAACGCATGCAGGAAAGCAATCATCTCAGCCTGGTACAAAGAAGTGTGCTTTTTGAGGCTAATGTGACGGGCTAGTTCCAGATCTTCTAAAAAGATACCGGCCCCCGCTCCGAAACCCATCATGGATTCATCTGGGAAAATCACGATTCCACCATTCCTCTTCTCTGGAAGTAATCCATTCTCAATACGAGTTTTGTGATTCCTTTCCATAATACGCACCTTTGTTATACCATCCACAGGCATGTTCAGTTCCCAAATCTCGTTTTTGACAAGTTCCAGGATCCTCCTGTGTCCATAGATGGTACCCCTATTAATATTGATAGATGAAAAGAAATATATGAAACAAGATTTGATTAGGATTTATAGCTGCTTCGACGCAAGACTAAAACGTCCAAATTAAGAGAAACAAGATCTTTCAATAAGCTCTTCGATAAAAAAAAAAAACAAAAAACAAAAAACAAAAACAAAAAAAAACTAAAACATACTTCCAAAGAAGTATAACACTAAGTATTATATTAACGAAATAAAATATCACAACATTGCAGGAATTCGCCAAATCTTACCAGTACAAAAATTCAATCGTAGCAGCGATATAAATATTTTGAGGGTTCATCTTTGAAATGTAAAGAAGACCCAAAGTTACTTTAGTGAGCCACCGCAAAAAAAACAGCAATGTAGATCCTCTTTTTATGTTTAAAATTAGTTCATTAAATTATAAATGAAATTGTGGCACCAAATCCTGGATTTCTTATGATCTTTAGCACTTAATTGTACGCTATGCAGTTCGTATCAATTAAAAAAGCGAAACGTGACACTGTCACATTCGATACATCTTCCTTCATGCTGGTTTCGATGAAGTTCAGATATACATGATATTGAGCTTACCAAAGAGTATTAAAGTCATATTCGGAACCATTCGACGACACTTTACAAATAAATAGATATTAAAAAAGTTAAAAACTTCAGATTCAAGTTCGAACTGTCATTATGCCCAAGTCATTCAATATTTATATATCTTTAAAGACAGACTTTTTTTTAACCTAAATAGATAACCTAGATTAACCTAGATAGAGATTATTCTTTAAAGTCTGCAAAAATGTTTGCACTTTTTTTACAGAGTGATCAAATTTTTTATAGGAACAACTATCCGACCAGTTGTTAAATTTGGTAGATATATATCAGATTTTTCTTCAACATATTTTTCTATATCAACACAATAAGACTTTCTTATTGCAACTTATTTTCAAAATCACCAATTTGGACAATATTCATAAATGAATATAATTTATGGTTTCACGCTCATGATTGTAAACAGTTTCCATTACCTTTACATAAGTGTGGAAAGAGTAATTTTATAGCAAATGTGCGTTGTACTGAAAACAGCTTCAAAATCGAAACGGTTCAAACCTTTAAGTACCTAGGTGTAGTGATTGATTTCAATTTAAATTGGAAAAGTCATATTCACATGTATTTGATAAAGCCTTTTTGTTCTCAAAAAGTTTTAACAACTATCTATTATGGTCTTGGTCCCTCAAAGTTGCAGTACGGCATAACAAGCTGGGGGGTTTGTATACTAATACCGTTAGATCCTTATTAATCGCTCAGAAAAATTTAATAAGAATTGTGTCAAATAAAAATCGTTTAGCTGAGAGTTGACCTTTATTCAAAAATGTGCGTACTCTGCCAATTAGGCATTTATATGTTTTTAAAGTCTTAAGAGAGTTCTTCGAACAAAGCGCAAATATTCCCAGTAGGACCATACAAATGTACTATCTGCGTGTAAACAATATGAGCTTAGTTAATATACCTTTTGCACAAAGAACACACTTTTTAATAAATTACCCTTATTTATAGGAGATACACTTCGTTTTTCATGTTTCATCAAAAGGGTTAAACACTGGTTTTTAACGTTAACCTATGAATGTATTGAATAATTTATTAAAATTATTATTTTTTCTCATCAACTGCACAATTACATAATATATTCATGATGAATTGTTATGTTTACGATCGAATATCACTAAATTTTTTTCTATTTCATTTTTTACTTTTTTTTCATCCAATTTAAAAAAAATGTGAATTGAATAAATTAATACTGATTTTCACCGCACATCAGATATCAAATGAAATGTAAATCTAGATGTGTCCTTCACCACTAACTTTTAAGTTAAGGAATGATAACTAATATTCCATTTATAATTATAGTTAAGTAATATTTAAGTTTATGATAATGAATATATAACAAATAAATAAATACATAAATAAAATAAATTAAAAAAAAAAAAGATCCGACTTTATATAGTTCTCAATATGCATAAATTCTTGAAACTCCATTGTATATAAAAAAAAAAAGGTCCGACTTTATATAGTTCTCAATATGAATAAATTCTTGAAACTCCATTGTATAGAAAAAAGATTTACGTATTGGTGCATTATTTGAATTTATTTTTTCAAAAATTAGGTCACTTACGAAATGTGATTTTAAAAGGATAACCTTACCACACAGCAATTTATGCGGACAAACATGAAACGACCACTTTGAAGCAAATATTGTAGCCTGAGGCCAAAATTTAATTTAAACCTCAAAGGCTTAACATATTTTAATCAAACAAAAGAAAATTCGCGGCCGCTTAACGGATTTTTATGTGTTCTCTTTTAACTTAAAGTTCTCGGAAAAATAAATACCGTTTACCGTATTTAAAGGGCAAGGCAATGTTTTAACAAAAATCCGTAAAAGATTCCAAATAATCGTATACATATAAAAAAAAAATTAAAAAAAGTTATGTTGGAATCACAAACGGTATATAGGCGTTAGGATGTTTGGCGACGTAGAAGCTCAAGCAAAGTTTTAAAGAAAATACTTTTCCGTATCTGCACAATACTACCAAGCAGCTATTTTCCAGTTAAATGCTAGAAACCAATTATTTTCAAAATCAATTCAAAACGTATTTAATTAAAAACGTTTGTCAGAAAGTTGTTTAATTGAAAATCAATCAAGTTGTACTCGCATAATTCCAAATTTACATAATTAAATTCCAGATATAACATCTGTGGCCACAAGGAAAAACCGCGTAAATTATTGGATATTGTACTACAAAACTATTGGTACTACAAAACTCAGTATCAAGATCTATTTGTTATAAATTTCGTATGCTGCTTGCATTTGTAGAAAATTAAATAAAACTTAAAGCGATGTAGCAATCTCTCGACTTTAAAACCTCAAACACGTCTTCTAAAGAAGTAAGGAAAATCGACTTAGTCAGCTTTTCCTTGTGATCTTATACGAGTATGTTAGGCCTGGTTGATTATGTGCCGTATACAAATGAAAAAATTAAAAAAAAATTAAGCAGATCCCCAAAAATAATTTAACCAGTGAAGAAAAACGTAGATACATTTACTTACACTATCAGCAGACGAATTCGATCCTGCCGAACTGCTAACAAATCAATTAATCAGAATAACGACACCAGTTCAATCCGAGCATCTTTACTAAATCCTTACTATGTTACTTACGTAAAAATCTTAATCTAAACGGTTGTATTCTTTGGATTGTGATTGGTGTTCATTGGTTTCGTTTAAATTTCAATAAAAATAACATAGGTAGCATGTTATGCTATTTTGTACTGCCATTTTGCCGAATGACCGTAAGGAAAAATGGTACATACATACATACAAACATACACATCTACACCGTAAAGACTTGATACGATATGATATTATTGATTTTCGGTAAGAATACATTAACTTTTATAATTAGAAGGATAAAAATATGGCAAAATATTGATATAACATATACTCGTATGAATGTAATACTTAATTTTTGATACGCGTGTACTACATCACAGATTGAGAAATAATATAATATTTTACTCGGTGGGTCAGTGGTAATAACTATAGTCCAATAGAATGAAAAAAAAAAAAAATAAATAAATTAACTTTTTGAGCGAGAAAATTTGTGGCGGAACAAGTCCGCTCACTGAAATGTTCGCACTGTTATTTTATGCATAGTGAGAGAAGGCATATGGTTTCCTGCCGACTCCGATCGAACGGAACGTGAGACACTTGAACCAGACCCTCTTGCATAGTATTCGGCGAACTCACTGCGCCACGCTTTACTAATACAACAAAGTTATTAATATTTTTATCAGATCTATAATTTGAATGCATCCCAGGGTAAAACGACTTATTGTGCAAGTTAAAGGCAAAGTTCGGGATCTTATTTTTGCCTAAATATTCGCAAACTGGAAACTTTTCTTCTTTTATTTTCTTTAATTTTCTTCTATTGCTAAAAGTAGTGGATTTGCGATCATTGTTAATGCAGTCATAAAAAATACTACGGGTTATCTATTTAATTTAACGCAAACTGAATCACAACAAAGCTAAATTCTGTTTCACAATGATACGATTTCGGTGTTTTTTTTTTTAATTTTGAACTTATTTTTATAAAGCCTTATATGTGACCGCATAAAGTTGACAAAATGTGGAATCTACTTTACTTCAAATACGACCTGCAAAAGATATTTCCTCAATATGACACCTAAATGATGTTAGATTATTTGCGATAAATAAGAAAATTTTTTTGAATCATAATGGTTTATATTATCTGAATGAAATAAATTGCCAAAAATTGTTATTGCAAAGTACATCATTAATAAAATTTTCGAATTCTTGCAAAATAAATACGTAATAAAATAACTTTAAACGAAAGGATTAAAAACAAAAATAGCGTAAGCCTCTCGAGCTCCTTAATCATCGTATATCAAATTCGTAGAAATATTGATACCACGTAATTACGTAAAAACTACGATTTGGAAATACAATACAATAACGTTGGTATAACACGATAGCGTGGGCAGAATAAGCTTGCATAATACAATACATTTTTCACTTTGTATGCAATTAATAATTGGGATTATGGAACTTTTTTGACAAATTAATGTATATATAAATACCTTCACGTAAAACAAAATATTTTAGCACTCACTATTTTAAATAACTTAATATTATTCGCACAGATATACATACATACGTTTTTTTTATATCGTTTTATTTTTTATTGTATTGTATTTTAAACAAATGAAAGCAAAAGGAAATAAAAGGAATATAAAGGAAAGATAGGTTTTTATATGAGAATTAGACACGTATGATTTCCCGTCATTTTATATGAACATATAAACATGTAAATAAACTCTTTGACAATCAATTGAGGCTTAAAAAAATGCTTATAATTTTTTTCCAGAAACAAAGGATATGACTAATTATTCTGTTCGTATCATTTGATTTTATTCAAACAATATATTATTCAAAGCTAAATTGCTACAGCTTTTCATTGGATTTACTAATATATAGAAAGTGTTTGTTATTGTTATTCGTTTAACAATCAATTATATTGATTAAATATAAAAAAACCAATGAATTATTCTATGCTTTGTTATATTTTAAGTCAAATTCGTGCAATCAGTTTTATTGGTAACTTATTAAGAACTGAACTTCCCTTAAATTTTCATAATAAGCGATTCCTTAGCTTATTTTTTAATTCAATTCAGATCACCAATTTTTTAATTATTGCTTATGTTCCTCGGAAAACCATATAAATTGTATAATTATTGTAAAAGTAATATATTTTCATAATATATTTAAAACGTCGACAAATGGGTTTTTGTTTGCCATCTCTTATCTCATTTGGTAAAGCGTTAGAACCCGCACAGCGATTTTCATTTTTCAAATTTTGTATAAAAAAATATAAAACACGAGTTGTTAGTCTTCTGCAATGAATACGCCTTATTCTTGTTAATATAAACTGAATGCAAATACCGAGTAGTTAACTAAATTAGAAAGAAAAGTTAAGCAAAAACTATCTGTCAAATATAAAAAAGTTATTCTAACTGACATGGACTGAAATAGTATGGTATTATTCGGTTTTTCCAATGTTAAATTATATACATATATATTTAAAAGATATCATTAAAATTGCACATTTTATGATAGAAACATAATTGTATATATAAATAAATATCTCACAAAATTGCGCCCAGAAGCCCACATATTTACATTTGAAAGTGGTTAATTTCTTTCAAATTAATTTCTAATCAAGATATTTTTACAAGAAATTTAAAAAAAAAAATTTAGTTTTATTTTATAATAATCGACATAGCTAAAAATAAATATTTTGTTTGTCACGCGCAAATCACATTTTTATTGATTGGTTTCAATTAATATTCAAAACAGTTAGTTCAAAAGATAAAAATGTATGCAATTACCAATAGTTTCTCCTGAATACCAACACTAAAACTTAAATAACACATCATTTTACTTTTACCATTTCAAATACCAATTTTGCGATGAATTGCAATTAGAAAGATTTTAAAAACTCACACAATCATATCATAATTTTTTTTTAGTATACCGTAGTTCGTTTTTTTCATTAAACGAATAACCGTTTGAACCTTGCACGCCACTTTGGCCAAATCATTAGTGATGGCATTCACGTATGTTATCTTTTCTTTCTGTGAAAACTGAGAATGTTTCTGCTTTTTATTGCACACTGACCGTTAAATTTTTAAATCGAAATTGTTAAAATATGCATCATATTTACAGTAGGTCTGACTATTAAAAGTATGATATATATTTCAACTAACATATATACGTGTACATATATATATATATATATATATATATATATATATATATATATATATATATATATATATATATATTGAATATATACATAATTGAATAAAGTCTGGTTTATAAGCTACAATTATATTGTTATATAAAATTGCTGCAGATAATTATTCAAATAGATGCCGTACTGCACTACTTCGTTACCGACAAAAGACTAACCGTCTTAAAATTTACTCAAGATGAGAAGGTGATTTCAAATGCAACCAATCTAGCTATGCTAAAGTTATACACTTTTCATTTGACACTATAATGCATTATGTAAATAAAATAAAAATTCTAAATAAAATGTATGTAAAACCTAATACATATACGCATTTATTTTACATAAAGAAATAATATAAATCCTGCGTTTATGGAAAAATAAAAGCTACCAATGGCCGCCAACACTTTGGTAATATTAGCTTAAGTTGGGGTAGAACCACCCAAGAATAAAATACAATACATTGAAGAAATAACACTTAACCCACCGGGAGGGGAAAAGAAGCACAGAATAAGAGATGCGAATACAAAATAAGGAAACGGTTGAAAAGAAAAGTTACCTTTGCGGTCGGACCAAATTGAGCGCGCAATGCAAGATTATATTAATTTATGAGAAATAAAAGTAAAGACTACAATAAACTCTATATGAAACCATATTATGCTAGTTAAAAAAAGGTTCATTACATCCTTTTTTTGTAAAAACATCACTACTACCTAAATGTTACATGTATGATGCAAATTTCGACTGCCAACAGAAAGTTATATGAATTTAACATTTTCAAATATATTAAGACTGCTAAATCATTTACCAACTTTGCTCAAAATATACCTATATACCAAAATTTGAATAAGCAACGTTGAAGCATGGCTTCGATGTAAAAACCTTTGACATGGGCAAATTAGTCTATCACCTTTGACAAGAAAAACTAGTGTGTACAAACATCTTGTATAAAATTGACAGATTTTCTGCAACCCATGCCAAATCTTATATCCAATCCAAGCTTTTAATAAAATATATATCAAAATAATTTTTTGTGTATGCAAGTACATACGTGTATACATATGTATTTATTCTCTAATAAGTTTCTTTTTTACCTATGTACGTTAATAGGGCGACATGATGATCACATATGTGATTATGTATGTTCACACCTTCATATCTGCCAAACCGTTTCCATCATTGAAGGAAAAAATAAAATTTTATAGTGAAAT
The DNA here is from genome assembly GCA_907269105.1 of Volucella inanis. Taxonomy (NCBI): domain Eukaryota; kingdom Metazoa; phylum Arthropoda; class Insecta; order Diptera; family Syrphidae; genus Volucella; species Volucella inanis. The sequence continues at coordinate 112,902,695 of OU026153.1, read as the reverse complement.
ATTCAGAAGAAAAACATGTGTATGCAAATCGAAGAAATTTCGCAGAATACTAACATGGTTAATAAAAGGAATCTCATGTAGTCACTAAATGACGGTCGATTTAGTTATTTAGCTGCATATATATATATATGTATGTACAAAATTATTTCTTTTTTCATTTGGAGAAATTAACCCACCCATTACGACAAAATACTCTTAGTTTTATTTACTTACTATGTATATAACAAGGTTGCATGAAATATATTACCGATGTCATTCCACTTATTCTCAGTTAAATTCCTTTTCTCCACCGTGTGAATGTATAGATAGATGTTCATTCTCACAAAAAGAGTTACATCAACTTTAGGGATAACCGCACTACAAAAACCAATGCAAAGATAACAAAACGTACACATCTATACACTCCTATATAAAATTTTTGCCTTACCTACCCAATTGTTTTTAGTAAATACATTGTATATTTCGTTATCATATACATATATTTACGTAGCCACATTTAAAAAAAAAAAAGTTTTACTTTACCAGTAAATAAACACATCTTAATGCTCATAAAGGGAAGAAGGAGTATACAGCGATTTCGAATTATTTTATTTTTATAAAAATATGATATGTATACCCCACTTTTACTGCAGTATATTGTACTTAAAAAAACAAAAAAGTAAAATTGTTATATAGGAAATTAGCTTAACCCGAGATTTATGCACATCCTAACACGTTTTGTGAATATCTCCACAAATCTTACATTATTTTAATTTGTATCTCCTGGGGACGTAATATAACAAAATTAATTATCAAGGAAAGTAGTTATTTTTTTAATACTCATACATTTGCTTTTAATAGGTTAGCAGTTTTATACCAGAACTTCACTTATTGGGAATAATTAACAATTAGACCCAAAAAGTAGTAAACAATCTTAACACTTTTTCCCTCTTTACAAAAAAAAAAAAGATATACGATATTTGAAACCGAATTTTAAGCCGTCCGAACCTGATCAGGAACCGGATGCCAACCACATCATAACCGATTTTTACTGCGTTTCCCATTTACCCCATATTTTCTCATGAAAGGTGGTGGTAAAAAAATCAAATATATGTATGAATGAATATATATTGTCGTCACAAACACTTTCTAATCAGGCACCACAAAAGTGCCAAAAAGAGAGATAAGACAAAATTTTACAATAAGAGAGATATTTGTTCCTATTTAATAATTCATCTGCCACCAATACCACGGAAAACCTTAGGCAAACTTGGGCAAATGTGGAAAAGTTTTGCAATTGGGGAAATATAAGGAGAACGAATAGAAAAACGCTAGATTCCACTTGAAGGCAAAATTTATATGAATGTTGAAAAGTAAAAAAGAGCATGCGCCAAGAAATATTGTAACTGTTTGTATTTGTGTGCTTGCTTAATTGCATAGCGCCTATTCATCCTTTGTATTTAGCTTGCATTGCTATCCTCCAGCATTTGCGCCAGCACTGGGCGCCAGTTTGATGAAACATGTATGTGTAAAGCAATTTAGTACTCTACATATGTGTAAAGCTCAAAGGAGAAAAAAAATATATATAAGAAGTTGAATCTGCTGCCCTTAGTCATTTTTACAATTTTATATTTTGATTTCACTTAAGAGGAAGTTTTCAACTTAAAAATAAAATAAATAACGGATGCCACATGAAAAACCATTTACGATGGGAAAAATTTTAAATATTCATATTTTCTTAGCGTACAGAGAAAAATGTGCATATATATTTCTTATAAACATTGAATCAACTTTTTGAACAATCAGCACAAACTTATTTGTTTTAGTGCTAAATACCATATGTAGTTTCTTCCGACAATATGTATTTGAAATAAAAAGGAAGGATGTTAGATATGAAGTGCTAGAAGTGATAAACATGTATCAAATAAATATATTATGAAACGTTAGTAATGTTGAAAAAAGATCTTTCTTAGTGCAGCAATTTGAGCAACAAGTACTAGTACATTTTTAGTTCATATGACTAACATCTATTGTATATATAAGAAGTGTCTATTAAATAGTATTTTTTTTTTACATTTTTTGCGTTCTTTATAAATATTTTGAAACTAATTTTTTTATATTGTATTTTATACATATGTATATATTTAAAGAAAAATAAAATACCATTACAGTGTAGAAAAAAATACTACCTACTTTCATTATGTGGAATAAAACTGAATTGTGATATATGGCTTGTTTTATGGGTTTTATTCCACATTACTTTCTTAAGGAACTTTAACTTATTGCCAATTTTCTTCGATTATGTCGTAGGTATATACTGCTGTATAAAGTATATAGTATACAAATACTTTTTTCTTAGGACAACAAATACTTTTCTTTTTGAAATTAAATTCTTAATCATACACGAAATTAAAAGTAATAGACGAATAACCCAACAAACGAAAATCAAAACTTTCGGGTTCAAATGAAAATGACTGGCGACCAAAAATTGTGGCAAATGTCTACAGGGTGCAAAAGATAATATATCGATGATTTATATTTTATGTCTAGCTTTTTTCTGAAGATGTGTTCTAGCACACTTGCAAGACCACTCTTTTCCATCCGTTAATACTCCTTTTGAGAAAGTGAAAAGCTACACATATTGAAAGCATTAAAGGCGAAAACATGATTGCCACGCTTAATATTCCAAGGCTATGTAAACAAGGTTGGTATTATTATATTTATTAAAAAGAAGATGTGTTTGTGGCCAACAAAATTTTTAAATGGAAGGGAAACTAGTTTTTTTTTAAGAATTAATTTTTATGGTTTTGGACGCTTTGAAGTCACTTATATATTTCATATTTTCTATATCTTTTTATACTATGAAAATGTCCTACCGTTTTTAGGTCTCACATTGTACACAAGATGATAATATGGAAGCACGGAGAATAGAAAAAAAAGCTTTTGAATTACCCCGGGTGGGCATTTACTATTTTTAACTATAAATGCAATGTATTCATTTGCTAATGACAGTAAACTCTGCTTTTCATATTAGTTCCCAGACACTTACTTCAGCTTAAGATTGAGAACAATAGTGTTTAACTCTTTAAATTACAATATCAAACGCATTACTTATAGGGAAACCATTAGTAGAAGGGAATTTAATGTTTTCTTAACACTTTCATTAAAGCGAAACTCAAACTATTTTCAATGAATGACGCTTTCATCGCGAAATATGTATGTTAATGATAATCTGAAAAAAAATTTTTTATCCAGTAAGATCGAAAATATATAAAGGTTTAATCTTCCCAAAAGCGAAGCACAATCTCTATTTCGTGTTATATCTTAACGCATTTCTGTCATTGTTAGATAAGATTAGTTGGCAATTAAACTTATATACACGATATTGCACATTCATTTAACATACTACTTGATTAACGTTGCCTTACCGTGCTATAACGCAAGAAAAATGTATGAGTATTTTCCAGAAAAATCTTAAACCAGCTCGAAATTCAAAAAAAAAAAAAACCGCAACCATATGTGAATAAAATTTTATTTCAAGATATTCTTTAAAACACGTTATCTTACCTTCTGCTTAGATTAAAATTTTAAATTCAAGATATTCTCTTACTTTTACTCACTATTTTATAAATCAATCGAATTCATCTATTATGTAAATTAAACAAATCCTCTCAAACTAAAACATTTAAAACAAAAGTAACCGAGTTTAATTAAGCCAAAGAGCCGCCCCCACGCTTTTTCTGTATAAAAACCAGTCCTCTAATTCCACTCACATCCTAAATACTTGAATTTCATCCTTTTCCATTTTCTCCACTCAGATCCTGTAAGTCATCCTGTGTTTCTTATCTATTACTGCTTGTCATAAAGTAATATTCTGCCTGATGAATGTATTATGTGTTATATCAATACATTTGCATTTATCTTCCAAAAATGCATAACATGACTCCATCCGCATGAAGGTATGACCAAGCAACCATCCTTGAAGCTCCGCATCTTCAGTAAATTGGCTCTAGCTAAGCTGCTATCGTTCCTTATCTTTTCGGTGCAGCTCCCGCTTATTGAATCATTATTTGATGATATATTTCCTCACTCAGTATCACTAACTAAAATGTAATTTTATAGGCGCTAACTGAAATTTTTAAAAGGTTTAAATTTTGTTAACAAATACCTATTCAAGTTATTTAACATGTTTGATGTAATTCTTGAATATGTAGACATTTTAGTCCTCTCTTAATGAACATAGAAATAAAAATAACTGAATTGAGTTTCTTTTAAAATTGTGAAGTGGCGTGCTGCTACGGAAGAGAAAGGTCTATTGACTTTCTTCAAAAAAAGCCGCTTTGGCGGCTTATAACCGTTCTTAAGAAAATCCATTTGGTTCTATTTTGATCTAATACCTAGTCACTCCAACTCACTATGTTGTGCCAACAGGCGATCTACCTATTTTTTACCGTCTTCAAACGGCTGGAGTGTAAGACTTTGTCATAAGTCAACGATTTCAGTATCAGAAATTTGGGATCCCACGAACAGATGGTAAAATCAGAAAAGTAGTTAGCTTTTGATGTTGGTCGAGTTTTAAAACCAGACTTCGTTTTATCGAGGTATATTCATTTTGATGTAGGTAGAGCCCCGTTTATAGCTAAGCATAATCGGTTAGCAAATGTCTACGCGATAAAGGTGTTATTCCGTAACAGAAGCAGTACTTTAAATATAAATTTATAGATAATATACCAAACGTATAAAAATAAGAATAATATCTGACACATTTGACAGGGAGTTTGTTTGATATGCATTATATCAGTAACGAATAATCTTACCAACTGCTGTTCGTACCTATTTAACATAGATAAGAATTCGCATTCCCGTATTAATATTTAATATTATTGCACAAATTATTGTACATATTTTGGTATTTATCAAAAAGCAAGTACTTTTGGAACGAAGTACGATAACACTGATAATTTAAAATATATAAAACATTTCAAGTATAAATGCCCATTCCTTTAAATAAAAAAAACTTTGTTTTGTATTATTATATTAATATCACAAGTTAATGACTTACCGAACAAGACAGTTCTTCTTATATCGCTTGTATTCCTTATGGTGTTATAAAATATTAAATCTGATTTTTGACGCATAATTTGTACGATAGTTTTGTTTCTTTTAATGGATTTTTCTTTAAAGAAAGATAGATCGTATATCTATATAGAAATCGATCTTTTCTTGAGAGAACACAGCATCGGACTCAATGAAAGCACAACATTTAATTAAAAATCGAACAAAAGCACTGCCATTTTAATTTTAATTTGATTTAATCAATACCGATTTTATGGACATTGATTGAGGTTATTTTCTAATAATTCGGTTACGGATTTACAAATAAAATATTTTCTCTACACATGAGTGTTTTAATGATTTATTGAAATTCGTCTTGCATTTATTTAAAAAAAAAATTTGTTCACTATCTTTTAAAATTCTCTAAATGGTACGATTAATAATTTTTAAAGAAATGAATTTTTCGAAAAAATTTGGAATTTATATGAAATAAATTAACTTTGATTAAAATTCAATATTAATTTATAATGACAAAAATCACGTGCATTTCATAAGGTTTTTGGCAAATTCTATTTATCTGAATTAAAACTGATTTAATTTTATTTACCATTATATTAAATTAATTAGGTTCATTCCGCTAACGCAATGGGAAAGAATTGACGAATACGCGTATCGATAATAACAAAAAATAATTATTATAAAACACAACTATGCTTTAACTAAACACAATTTTAATATTGCATTAGTCCTGCAAAAAAAACGAATTATAATAGAACTTTATTATTATTCCCGTCTCGCGTTTTTCGACGTCATAACACTCGTACATATTAAAAATATCTAACATAGATTTCGGCAATGAACAAAACTTTTTCCAGGATAAGTCCTTAGATGCATTTGGAATCTTTGTAATATAGCCCTTTGGAGTAGAGCTTTTTCTCGACACAATACAATCACATATCAAAACATAATGCCTAATGCAGAAGCGCCGATACTTTCAATCTGTTGTATGCTCTTACTTAAAAAAGGAAATAAATCTACTGTTGTTGGTTTGGTTGCTGTTAAAGTATTGTACGAGTATTCGTATGCTTGATGGTGAAACTTTTTCTCAATATACCATTCCGTTCAAGAAAAAGAAAAAAAAACTCTTAAAAGTTTCTACTCTGATAGAAAAATTTGTATGGAGCGTTGAAAAAAAAAAATAAAAATCAAGAACGACACTACATGTTAAAAAAAGCTCTATTTTCTCGCCAGTAAAAGGAAATCGTTAGGTAACTAAGTTTCCATTGGAGGCAAAAAAAAAATATTTTCCGAGTAAACACACATATGTGCTTGTATTAACCACCTTTTATTCAAATACATATAAATAAGGAAATATTTCTATGGCTTTTTAGAGAAAATCGAATACATACATTAAAAGCCAAGAAAGGAGAAAAAGATATTTTGGTTACTAGTGCATTCGATGTAGGAGGCATAATGACAAAATAGCCACCGAAGATTTATTTCTCTTTATACGTTTTATATGTATATAAATAGTAGTTTAATAATTAGTAGGCAGTGTATATATAATAAACGTCAGATATTAGTACTTAATCGCGCAAATTAGAAAAATAAATAAATAAAAAACACTAAATTCAATTAGTTTGAACTGTTATTCATGTTGTAACGTGTGGCAAAAGTGAAGCATTATTTTTCGTTGTTTTTTGATCGAAGTATGGTAAATTTAGTACTTGATCTAAGAAAATACATAACCTATGTTCTTTCAGTATATATAGCAATATTTTGTGCGAACAGATACTAGTTAGAGCAGATTTTATAGTAGGATGGCATAGCCAAAGAATATGTAAATATAAGACTGCATTCGGATTCGAAAGAAAACTTTTTTCGTTTTGATACAAGCTTGCATTATTAATGCGCGCTTGCGTTTGAAAAAATGAAATCAAAAACTCGCCCCGCCTACTATACTACTGGGTTCACATAGACGGATAAATTCCGCACATTTTTGGATGGAAACTGCTAACTACATAATTTGTTGAAAGAAGAGTCGCAGTTTTATATTTTACGTTTGAAAACTCCTTCCTGTATTTAGATAGCTGCAAACATGTACATAGTAAAAACACACCCGTAGCTTACTTTCAAATATTTTAAACGCCTGTGTGTTCGTACCGTGTAAAATAAGGAAAAAATATATCGCCAGTTTGTATATACATACATAGAAAAAAAACCTGAGGAAGTGGTATGTAAAACTATCAACGTTTTACCTTTTTGCAAGAAAATGAAAAAAAAACTATTTTAAATTTGTATGTACGTTATTTTATGTTTTAAATATAATTTTTTCATCCATAAAATAGCAATCGAATAATTGCAATGTAAAGGTTATTTCCGTATAATAAATGCATTCGTAAGGCTGACATTTTCTTTATCCTAGGAATGCCTAGTAATGTCTTGGTATATCAATAATCACAGAACACTATAAAATAATCAAAATAGTTCCACCGGTAGTTCAGCTTTGATGTCACAAAGTAACACAATATGTTCTAACCTCAAATCAATTTTAGCGAAATAGTAGTGTATTACTACTTCATTGTTTATTTCGTAAAAATTGTTTTAGCAACTCCATTTCTTGGGATCATTATTAAAGTAAAGGCGGGCGAATAACGCTTTAAAAAACAGATGACAAAGTTGGTCATGGGCTTGTTATTCTTATACCTACTCACTTAATATGATTAGATAACATTTTATTGAAATAAGCAGGATTTTTTTTTTTTGTATAGACACATAATTTTTTTAAGCTAATATTTTTAACTTTAAAGGGGATCAAAGATATTCAGCAATGTTATCTAAAGAAACAAACATATAATAACCAGGAAGAAATGATTTAAAATTTAGCTGTCAAGCTTGATCTGGAAAATTGAACGACCAAATCTTATTGGATTCAATATTTAACAAGTATATACAAATTTCATCATTATTAATGGCATGGACTGTAATTGTGTGTTATCTTTCGCTACGGAGGAATTACGCCAAGTATCTGGTCGCCGATTTTAATACTTTAACAACTTTTTTTAATGAACTACAATGTATCAATGTCTTTCCAAAACTTTGGAAAGAGAATAGCCACTATGATCTGGCACTAAGAAAATTATATATTAATAAATAACGAAAGCTAAAAGCACAAACCATTGTACATAGCGCAAAAACAATTACAATTGTAACCACAGAAAATATTACATAGGTAGTTTCTCCTTTTTTTGTTTTTTGATACATCAAAATTGCGGACTGGGATTTTTTTTTTCCTTTTTTATTTCGTGATATTTTTTAAGAATTTTATTCAAATTTCGGTTTCTTTAGAATTCAATTTCTGTCCGACCCATATTTGTATTAAATTGCGAGTATGAGTCTGACATTTTTTTCCTTTCTCATTTCTTGAAAATTTCTGAGACTCGTTTTGGAACTTTGCGCTTCTTTAGTATTTCCCTGAAATCACCTTTGTTTATTCTATATTTTTAGATCATACAGGCTGAACAAAATTGTTAAAATCTAAATTTCTAATAACAGCTTTTTTATCTTTATTTATGTTTCTTACCGAGCACTAAGTATAAGCTCAATAATTTCCCACTCATCTATATATTTTGGAATACAACTTATTTCCCTGTAGTATTGTATGCACTTTAAACAATATAAACTATTTATTACCTACTAGCTGTGAACTGCGGCTTCGCCCGCTTAACAGTACTTTTGTTATGGTGTATGATAATAAGTAACTAAGCTAGTAATATTAAAAGTATTTGTAAGCAATTCGAGTGCCGAGCTGACCACCGACAAGTGCATACGCACTTGTGAAAAATCACTCGTGTACGCGTCCCAACCTACAATAATTTGATTCGTCAAACCAACTCGACCTTTTTACTTCACAGCTGTGCTTAGTATAGTTGGTGTTTGTGGTTTTTGTGTTTGTCTTTTTTTATAATGACTCGAGAATTTAGAGAATATATGCCATAATTCGCGGGCTATAAATAGAGACCAGTGATTTTGGCACTTAGCGAAACATAGGTATATCCCCGGCCACACCCCTCAAATCACTCTAATCTGAAGCTACTTGGCTACTATCAAGTGCCACTATTCTTCTCTCACCGGTCTCGCCATTTACGTGCGATGTAGTTTACCAAACTCCATGTATTCTCTGTTTCAATCCGGAAATCAATTTCATGTGGTTAAAATTACACCTCCGTTAGCAAATTATCCACTATTGCTTTATTTACAGGAGCCCCAAACTGAACAGCAATTTGACTTTTAAAGAGTTTGGTGCGTTGTCTGACTCCATACAAATGATTGTATCCCTGTATCCCCATACTAAAATGTATTCTGAACAGACAACTCCTGAAGGACGGTGTGTCTCGAACTTCGATGCGGAAAATAACTTAACGCAGCTTGTAAGTGAGCCCACACGAATACCACACGTTGATATTCATACCGCCAACACCCTGGACTTGTTTTTAACTTCTCACCCTGATAAAAACGAAGTCAACGTGTTATCCCCTAACTAACGACCTAACGACCACACAGTTAGAAAAAAATTTTACAAAATAGCTATGGCAATACGATAAAGTCAATTGGAGAACTCTTAACAGGTCTTTATGTTTCCTCGATAGCTACGGGAATGCCGCTGCTGATATGATTGCAGACACTAATTTTTTTTAATGGGATTTTTTTATCCCTCATCGGATGAAGATTTTCAAAATAAAATGTTTCCTCGATAGCTACGGGAATGCCGCTGCTGATATGATTGCAGACACTAATTTTTTTTAATGGGATTTTTTTATCCCTCATCGGATGAAGATTTTCAAAATAAAAGATAGGGCATGATACGGCTTGAGCTGTAAAGTGGCTTTCAGGGTTAGAGATATGTTTTTTTGGTTCTATAAGACCATCCTGACAGAGAATAACCGAAAAAAATCAAACGCGCCAGAAATGACTACAACGTCTTGCTCAAGCGTATGAAATTTCAATACGACCAAAAACTAAGGCAAAAGATACTACAGTGTCCCAAAGATAGTAAACATTTTTGGTCGTTCGTCAAAAACATTATGAAATTCTGCCTCATCCCCCAGCCCAACACTTATTTACAATGGCATTCCAGCTGTCAGCTATTCGGACAAGGCCGACCTGCTTGCTGCAAACTTTCCGGCCAGGTCAAAACATTCAGATTATGCGTTATCCCCTTATTGTACTCAAAGAGTTTAATATACAATACACAAATCCGCTGATCGAGATGGTATATGGTATCTCCCCTTCTGCTGAAGATGTGTTCTCTCTCGCTAGCAAAACCACTGCGTAAGCTTTTTCATCAATCCTACCCTTTTCGACTCGGTCCGAGCAGATGGAATACAGCATTTGTCAAGCCCGCCCAGTCCCAGGGAATCTTCTCCTCTCTCCTGCTAAAGACCCAGACCTTTCTTTTCAAGTTCATGGAAACGCTGGTAAACCGTCAGCTCATAAAATATCCTAAAACACGGAAACTTCTGAATGACCAGCAGTACGGTTTTCGAAGCAACTGGTGATTTGATGGCATGTCTCACCGAAAAGTGGAACCAAAGCGTACATCAATCTGACGAAAGCAAGATAGTTGCACTTGATATTTCTTAGCTGTTTGACAGAGTTTGGCATTAGGTTCTTTTGTCGAAAATGCATGCATTTTGGATCGTACCTTTCTGAACGTTCAATTCAAGTTGTCTTGAATGGTTTCAAATCTGATATGCACAAGATAAATGCTGTCTCCGATACTCCTATTTTCATCAACAATCTCCTATCTGCTACTACTAATCCAATATATTTCATTGCTGAGGACAGTACTCTCTGCTGTTCATATTCGTTCCCTGACTCACGTCCTTGCTCTTGGGCTGTAGAACGGAACCGCCTATGTCAAGGTCCCTAAATTCTGATATTAACAGCATAGCTAATTGGGAAGTCACTATCAGAGTAGAATTAAATGCTTCCAAATGTCTTCTAAAACAGCTCTCTGCTGCATTTAAAGCAAGATTTAAGCACCCAGCTATTATCCATGAATTTCATTTGCATCGTCAAAACCAAAAATCTTTCCATTCTCGGTATTTGTATCAATGACAAATTACATTCGAATGACCACATATTCGGTGTCATCAACAATGCTGCGAAATATCTAAGATTCCTCAAGCGATGTAAGGTATACTTTATCCTCTTTGATCTGGTATTAATATATAAAGCATTTATCCGCCCGAAATTGGAGTACAATGCCCACATATGGCCGTGTGCGGCCAAAACTTCTCTACACCTTCTAGATAAGGTTCGAAACCGTGCGGGAAAACTCATAGGTGACACTAGTATCTCTCACACAGTGGACACTCTCGAACACTGACGTAATGTCTCGTGTCTTTCTCTAATTTATCGATATTTCCACCAACTGTGCTTCATTGAAATCGCCAGTAGCATTCCGCCCCTTCAAACTTTTAACCTCCCAAGTTCATGGAAACTTTGCTTATGAATTATTCCGAGGTACGGTTCCAAAGTAACAGATTGTCTATGTCGCTTTTTGATATCAGTAAGAGACGAAATTGAAGAAACAAGGCCATCGTACAATGGACAGCAATCGTAAAATTTTGCGATATACTATAAGCTAAGTGTTTCAATTAAATATTAATTTAAAAAAATTTTTATTATATAATTTTAGAGTTGAAAGAAAAAGAATAAATCTAATAATCCTATCACAAGACTGATATACATATGTTTCTTTGTTTGGAAAAATTTGCCAAAATATTAATACCTATATAATCGCTGAAATACACATAGAAACATATTCAGGTTAATTCCGTAGAAGGAAACTAAAGAAATAAAACACATTGCTAACCCTGTCAATGAAAAAAAAATTTTTTTCTATGAAAAACACAAAAAATTGTTTTTTTAAGTACAAGGTGGGGCAAAAGTATTGTTATAATGTAAATGTGTTACAAGTTTGTCGCAAATGTATCACAAATGTTGTCAAGTGTCACTGTGCTTTAAAATTTATGTTGTAGACAGTTAAAGAAATAGTTCACAATAAGCAATGGATCGATCTACCTGACGTGTACCGTGTATTTCATCGTTATATTCCTTGTCATCATGCACCATGTGCGTGAACAATTAAGCGTTTGGCTTAGCATCTCACTAGAACAACAATTGATGTCGCAAGAAGCGGCCGGCCCCATATTGCTGGTTGGCAGAGAATATCACTGCTGTGACCGAGGACATCCGAGAGAGTCCACAAACACCGACAACACAACGATGCACCCAATTTGGCTCCAGAAAATGTGCGTTGCGTTGAATTTTTGGTGAAAGTCCTGAAGATGTTCTCTTATAAAGTGCGATTAACTTACTCCCATGCCCTGTTAAAAAAAGGTGGAAGAAGAGAATGATTTCGTATCCGAAATCCTAAAGAGCGACGAACCCATTTCCGCCTTAGCAGTTATATGAATAAACAAAATTAGCTTTTCTAAGTCATAGAGAATTCCCCTCAAAGTAACTGTTTGATGCGTAATTTTCAGTGAAATGTGATTTTTGAGGACTTCTGCCTTTTGAGCCATTCGAAATCTTGCTTTCACCACAACAAATCACAAATCTTGCAAGCCTTGAAAACCAACGTTGGAGAAGAATTCACGAATTTGGAACCAGATGAAACCGTGGATCAAGTGATAGTGAACTGGCTTCCAAATCGAAAGGTTCGGAGTTCGAATCTCAGCCTCGCCCGATTGACATTCGTTTTTTTTTTTAGTTAACAAAAATCAAGTAAGATATAAAGTTAACCAGAAATCAACAACAAGCATACTTCCGCTAATAATTTAGTCTCCCTATTAAATGTTGGTTGCCACCCACCCCATTTTACACCAGTTTTTTTATTAGGGCAAATGAAAAAGCTTAGGGTACGTTTTTTCCGAAAAAATAATATCAATGCAAGTAGTTTGGCTGCAGAAGCCTTGTAAAAGGACGGATTAACTACTGGCGATTATGCAAATTTAAATAAGGCTGGTGTTATTAGAATTTTCCGGAGCGATAATTTCGGTAATTTTGAGTGCCCAGTGATATTCTCCACTTAGGCCTAGTTCTTCCATGTAAACCAAGTGCTCCATGATAAGAAGGCAAAAGATAACGTAGCCAAAGAAAGTTGCTAAAAAATCCTTGATAGAGCTTATCAGGCTAATCTTATATGTAGAAATAAAATTGTTCTAGGCGATTTCAATGTAAAAATCAAAAAGGAGAACATCTTTTCTAAAACAGTTGGAAGTTTTTTTTTCTGTCTAAACACAGTATTAAGACAAAGAACTAGTCCACTGTACTCCTTGTACGTTCCTTATACTACTACTTATACTACTATTCCTTAGTTTTTAACAGAAAGATGAATAAGTGTTTCAGTGATAAAGTACCTGAAGTACCAACGCACACCAGCAACCTGAACCGAGTACTTGTAAAGATAGTGCTCCGCAGTAACAGCTTCGATATACCAGCAAGCCCCGCAGGATGTTTTGTCACATATTCCCACCACACTTAAGTGCTTAATAAAAGCGTAGGGCCCTGTCACTTGTCACGAGGCCAGTAAGCAGTCTTTCTTACTGAGAAATAGCAGGAAAATCTTAGATCTCTTAAGGACGTCGGTAGGCATTTGTTCTGTCTACCAAGGATTCTGGTAAAGCCTTCAAATACTAGATAAGTTCACTCGGTCAGCTTTTTCATTCTCGTAAAGACAAGAACCTCAGTTTTAAGAAAAATAACCAAAAGCTCATTTTAGGTACACCAATCGTCAATTAAGCCCAATTTTTTATTTTCAACATAATGGCAGCCAATTAACAATATGAATTACTTTTGCCCCATCTTGTATGAACTTAAAGACAATCTTTCGAACAAAACTAATTGTCTTGATCATGTGAATATTTTACAAAAAATTATTAGTTACATTATTTTTAAAATGTTAACCCTAGTGTTGTCACCCGGGTACCCGAGTACTCGGGTACCCATCGGCGTACGATTTGTTGAATAAATTTTTTCCAATAAAGATTGTTCAAAACCTTCTGGAATCCCCATGATTTGACCGATTCCAAAAACTCGTATGAGTTTTTTTCATCGGGTACCCCGATAGAAAAAGCATGAGTTTCGTATGTTTGTTGTAAAAATATAATAAATATGGATTAATATGTAAGTAATAACAACATATATTTATTTCAAATTCTTTATCTGTTGAATGTACTGTATATTATAATAATAAATTTCACATTTTGTAAAGTGATTGTTGGACAAAAATAATGGAGTTTTCGTTTTTTGCACAGTAATATACACATACTATATGAAAAACTACAAAAAAAAATAATTGAATTTCAGTCTTTCACACAGATATATTAGAAATCAATGATTACAATTCAAAAATTTTGTAGTTTTTGCGGTGTGCTGATAACAGTTATTACACTCAACGCAAGACCACCTTGCATTTCTTCCCTTTCGAATAGGTTGCTCATTTCAAATGTAACATGATCCAACTACAACTTTTCTACCATAATCGTTATTATCAGTTACCACTTCTGTTACTGGCCTTTCCTAGTAACTTTTTTATTGATTTTTTTATGAATTTTTTAAATGTGAATAAGATCGATAACATTTCCGTACTTTTATGTGATCATAAATATATAATTCTAATATCAATATCTATATAATTCTTAAAGAAGTCTGCTGGTTTTGAGACATAGTTTTATTTCAAACCGTTTAGTCTTTTGCCACAAAAGTTGTACTAGTATTGACTGAAACATCTGAAGCTACTTCGTTGTCACTCTCCTCTTCAGCGTCTTCTTCTTCTTGAGTCTTGCCATCAATATCGGGTTCGTCATCAAAGCAATCTTCGTTACCTGATGCTTCAGCATTCTCAGAATTCAGAGCGTTATGGTTGGAAAACAAATCCTCGACTTCACTGCCCGAATGGTCATCTCTTCAATTACTCCCCATTTTTAACGTAACTTAAAATAATAAATAAATTCATGTTTTACAATAACATTACACTTATAATAATAATATCAAATATATGGTACAAATACTCGTATTGTATTTACTATATTAACATTACCTCAAAAACTCAGCTCTCGATAATTCCTCCATCTTACTACTTTCTTATTCTCTTGCACAAATATAATGCACAAGTTTTATGCATACTTCATTTAATAATATTGGAGTAAGTCGGAAAATTAAAACAGCGGATATGACACGCACACATACTATAGGGAGAAGATGCGCCAAGATGATGAATTTCATCGCAAAATTATTTTCTTACCCACATGTGCATCAGGAATCACCACTTCATCCACAAAAAATAACTGTTTGATGCGGTTTGAATGCCGGCGGCGTTATTGGGTCATATTTTTTCGTCGACGATAACGATAACTGTGAATGGTCAGCGTTATCGCGCCATGATCACCGATTATTTTTGGCCCGAATTGGAAGATATGGACTTGGACGACATGTGGTTTCAACAGGATGGTGCCACAAGCCACACAGCACACTCTATAACGCCGCTTGACTATTTTCTGTGGGGATACGTTAAGTCATTGGTTTATGCCAACACGCCGACGACGTTGGAAGAGCTCAGAACCAACATTGAACGTGAAATACCGGCCGTTTTGGCCGAAATGTGTGGCCGAGTCGTTGAAAATTGGGTCCAACGAATCGACCGCTGCAAACGTGCCCGCGGTGGCCACATGAACGAAGTCGAGTTCCATTCATAAATGTTTTGATTGTACTTCAAGCCAATAGTAAAGTTTTTGAAATATCTCAAATGGTTTGCCTTTTATTTAAAAAAAATAGTTGTCAAGTCGTTATTAGAAAACCCTATATATACCAAACTATCCAAACTCTCTCAGCAGTGACTGAACGTCTTGCTTCAAAAGTATAGGCATGTTTGTCTCTACGTGTTCCAAAAGTCTTCTCGAATATCCTTCTGTTGTAGTGTAATGTAAAACAATAAAAATATCGACTCTTCTGCTTCTGCCCTTCACATAATTTAATTATTATATAGGAATAGCTTCCTAGAATATGAATAATTAAATACTGATCGAATGCATATCATTTTGTTAGTTACAACACAAGAATTAAATGAAATGTGAATATATAAATATCTAATACATAGAATTTAGTTAGGTTTATTTTTGCTACTTTTTTTAACTTTATTTTGATGCGCAATTTTAATAACTATAGCTTATCCATTTTATCTATTAAGGATGACTTCTAAACCAGATTTAAAAAATTAATTATTCTAATCTAATTGCCTTACTAAAATCTTAAAGAGCACAGACCACGTTACGTATATATGTGTATGTGCATGGTCGTTTTGGAAGTGATATGCAAACACACCGCTGGTAGTATTGCAATATTGCAGTCATAACATTTTTTACCCTACACACACAATTTTCTGTTGAAAGATAAATCGTAAGAATGTTTTCATAATTTTTTAGGGAAGCGAAAAACCTGAAAAGAATCCGTACTAATATTATATGTTGAACAAGAAAGTAACTCTGTCTTTCTATTATGTTTTCACCGTTAAACTGCTGCACCGATTTTTATGGGCTTGAGCCCAGGGGACGGAGATAGGCTACTTAATAACAAAATAAAAAACAAAAATCTATGCAGTTCAATGTAAACCTACTTCATTGGTAATCGGCAGCCGACGTCATCGCACAAATCTTTTATTTTCTTTCTTCGCCAGTCTGAATTATTCAATTTAAATTAGTGAGTAGATTTCTTAATACTTTTGTGATTTACATAAATTGAATGAACTTTGATTTTGAACATTATTTAATTCATTTACTCGTATATAATATTATTTAGGTTTGCAAACGTATTTACATATTAGAGCCCAACTTAATTCTTTGAAATAGGTATAGATTTACTACTTTTTCATCAATATTAATGTTGTCCCCTTCAAAATAATTCCCCTCAGATAAAATACACTTGTGCCAACGCTTTTTGCAATCCTCGAAACACTTTTCATAAGCACTTTTTGGTATAGCCTTAAGTGCTATATAGCGATGCTGTTTTTTTTTTTCTTAATCTCGGTCTTTTCACGGCTCTCTTTAGTTTTGGGAACAGGAAAAATTCGCATAAGGCCAAATCCGGTGATTTGGGTGGCCGTGGTGTAGTGGTATATACATAAACTCCTCAAGCAGAGGGTCACGGGTTCGAATTCCGTGCGAGGCAATTTTCTGAAAAATTCTTTTCATAGAATCTGTATGTAGTTATATGAAAATCCCATCGGCGTTAGCTCTGACATGAAGGCATAACACTGATGTTGCAGTGATTGCTGGCTGGGCTTAATGTAACGAACTAACAATTAGCACATATTATAGGAACCACTGGTTGAGGATGCTCGTCCCGTCCAGTTTGGCAACCACTTCTGGGAAAATTATCGAAAACTGAGCTTCAAACAACCACACCACCCGCCCGCGGCCAGGAGAAAAGCCAGTAAAAGGGTATTGACATCCTCTTGGTACGCGTGCGGAATTATAAAAAAAAAATATGGTCGCTGAGGCATGATTATCTTGTTGTTTTCGGCCAAAAAATCTCTCACATGCAACAATGAAAGAGCAGCTGCATTCTCGTGATGCATAAGACATGAATTGTCACAATTCCGGACGTTTTTTTCGTATTGGTTCTCGCAAACGGCGCATAACTTCAAGGTTATACTTCTTTTTGACTGTACGACCTTGAAGTAAAAGCCTCAGGACGTCGTGCTTTTACACTTAGGATGTGGGAGATTTTTAATGACACTGCATTTAATTATGATCCATTGAATGACTATGTTAATGATCGATTTGTAATCCAAGGGAGAATGGATCAATGCCTGCATTAGGCATTGCAATGCGTTAAAATGGAAGGAAGATATAGCTTTAATGTGTTGCTCTGGTGGGAAAATCTTACTTCAATCATTAGGTGAGCCAGGGAAACCAATAAAACTCTTTTTCTGTACAACTATGATGAATCCAGTTTTTTTTTTTGTGTAATAGAATTAGAAAATACAATTTATACTATACTTTCAAATTACTTTATTTGGTGTGGATATAGAAGTAATACCAATAGGTTGTTCACCTGTTTTTAAGAACTAAGGTCAAATTTACAGTAGAATTGGTTCTTTGCCTCCACCAGATAGTCTTCAGCTCGTGTTGACAGATTAACTAGGTTGCTGATACACATAAATATTAAGTTGCACAGGAACAGGAAAATTATCATTTTCGAATACCGCAAATTTCAGTATATAACGGACTTCTGCTTGGCAAAGGATAATGCAAGCAATGGATTAATCAGTTTTATGTCGATATATTTGAAGGTATGTGTATATCATCAAATCAAGCTAATTTGAGAGCTGACAATTATATTCATCTTTGAGATGTTTTGGCAAATCCTGGGCGTTACTGACAGATTGATTGATTGGTTAGAAGTAATGTCAATTATAACTTAAGGAAAACTAATGGGGGAAGTGTTTTATTTTATTTATTTTATAGAATAGCGGAAGCGCGACTTACCACATGTTCACATTTAACGTTAGTTAAAATGCAGTTTGAGACATTGAGTTGACATATGCAATCTATCAAAGTGATTTGAATATACTTCAGCGAAGGATTACAAAAAAAGTAAAAAAAAAAATGTCTAATACATATGTATATGGATCTAACTACATTTCAAAAGTCTACACAACTTTAAAATAAGATCTGAATAAACTCTAGCAAATAAAACACACTGTCGATAAGTTTTACCAACACCCAAACAAAAGAAATATTGAGGAGATTAAGTAGGGAAAAACGTCGCCACAGCGAAACACCGTCTAAGTTGGAAATGGAGGTTATAACAAACATTGGTACTGAAATATCAGATTTTCAATCGCCCTACACGGAACTAACTAAATTGAAAGCAAAGTATAAAAAGATTTCACCAAGGGTGGTTCAATCAGAGCATCGTTATTGCCTGCTGGATAGGCTCATGCAGAAAATCACAGAAATTAGCATTGTAGTGCACTTGCCAGCAGAGGACCACAAAGACCCAGCTGAAAGCGCAAAGTCCCGTTTTCGCTGATCTGTTAGACAAAAAAAAAAAATAAAACACTGCCATCGATAATGCATACATAGTGCGTGGCAGCGATTTCAGTAAGGCGACTATAATCGTCAAAATGAAATCCCATCACAGCAAACTATTAAGATGAAACAGTAGAGGAGGCTATGGTTCTAGAAATTAAAATGGATACGAAAAACTTTTATTTTGTCCCATTATGTATAATCCGTTGTCATTGGAAGCGAAACTTTGATAAAACTAATAACCTATTAACCCTAGTCCGGGCAACGAATATAACTTACACAAGCGGAACTATGTGTCCGGTAGACACA
The DNA here is from genome assembly GCA_907269105.1 of Volucella inanis. Lineage (NCBI taxonomy): Eukaryota > Metazoa > Arthropoda > Insecta > Diptera > Syrphidae > Volucella > Volucella inanis. The sequence goes on along the minus strand of OU026153.1, from coordinate 112,883,250 downwards.
CTGGTGACAAATTTCGAACTAAATGAGCAGTTTCATTGACAATTTCAGTATCCAAATATAAATAAAAAGCGTCCACCGGATCATAAACTTATTGTCCTAGTAGAAGATTTACTTTGTGCAACGACTTGACACCTCTAATTATATTATGTGCCCGAGTGCGAGCAGAAGGAAAAGGAGTCACTTTATCTTTTGAAGAGTACATCATGGTTTGTTGCCATTTTTGTAATTCAACTACATTTCGCGATTTGTTCATCTTCGGCTTCACTTGTAAAGGCAGTATTAGCAAATTTAGAGCCAATATAGTCAACATTATCATCATCAGAAAAATAAGCTAAAATGTCTTTTGATTCTCTTCCAGATAACGGTCTATTTTTCGCCACTTTTACCACCTTGATTAAAAAAATTTCGGAATTAATTAAAAAAAACTTCGATATTTTTATTTCAAATAGTCGTAGATTTATAACGCAACCAATATCATTAAACGAACTATGCTCTGACCACAATCCAGTCCTGTGCAAACTTCTTTGGTCGGGCAAGGCAAATGTACAGTACTTCCAAGACCTAAAATATGCAAATTGGAAACGATACCGTGCAATTATTAGAAGAATAGTTCAAGAAAACTATGCGAACGTTGAAAATATATCTACTTAAGAAGAAGTAGGTGCTGTTGTAACTGACTTGAATGATATAGCTCAACAACGCCACGAGGAATGGAATAAAAAACTTGATTCTCTAGATAAGAACGCTAAACCATTTTGGAATGTAGTTAGAATAATTCAAAATAAAAACAAACAGCTACATGGACTTCAGAATGGATCTAGTTTCTATTACACAGATGATAAAAAAGCAGCTATTAATTATATCGACATTTTAAATATAGGAAAATCCGGCGGGTTCGATCTTATAAAAAATTTGTATCTCGAGCATTTGCCGAAACTGGAGTCCAATTTTAACATTTTAATTTAACATTTACTTTTGCATGTCTGAAAATCCAATATTTCCCCAATACTTGGAAAACAGCCAAGGTGGTTCCAATTCTGAAAGTTCGGAAAACCGCCTGTAAGCCCTGAAAGCTATAGACCGATTAGTTTACCTAGCAGCATTTCATAAAATATATGGAAAAATTCTCAAAGAAAAAATATCAAGTATAATTACAGAATGTAGCATATATCCTGACGTGCAGTTCGGTTTAAGACCTCAGCATAGTACCTCCCACCAGGCTCTCCGAATGTGTAATTTTGTCAAAAAAAAAAAAAACGTCAACAAGGAAAATCAATGGGGATGATGCTTTTGAACATCGAAAAAGGTTTCGATTCCGTTTGGCATGATGGTCTTTTATATAAAATGATTATGTACAACTTTCCTCCGTTTCTGTGTAAGATAGTCCAAAGTTTTTTGTCAGGTCGTACTTTTAAAGTCCAAATCAATTTTAGCGTTTCAAGTCTGATATGTTTTCATTCGGCTGTGCCCCGAAAATAAAGCTGAAAAAGAAAACCTTGCTATCTTCCGAACAGCCAACTGCAATTGCATTGATCGACCATAATCTGGTCCAATTGTGTAAAATATTTAGGTATGTATCTTGACAGCAAACTAACATTTCACGAGCATATTTCGAGAACCCTACAAAAGGTCAATATAGCGATAAGGATGTTATATCCTTTTATAAACAGAAAATCAGCTCAATCTGAGAAAAACAAAGTGATCATACACAAAGTAATTTTCCAATCGATACTACTTATGGGTTGGGAGCAGTGCCACATTAAAAAACTGCAAAAAGCGCAAAATAAGCTACTCAATATGATGCTTAACCTTCCATGGCACCATTCTACTTCAAAGCTCCATAGAAGAGCGAATAATGAATTGCAATCGGTAAGAATTAAAAAACGTACGTGCAATTTTAAAAACAAATGTGCTTACGCTAAAAATCAGCTACTTAAAGACCTATTGTAGTTTATTTATATATCTATTCATTTATATATCAGTTTATATGTTGTGTACGTGTAGATTTATATTGATTTACTTATTTATTATTTTACATATATTTTTGAAATTATCTATTTATTGATTAATTCTTTATGTTAATTATTTATTTATTTATTGTTTTTTTGTTTGTTTAATTTACTTATTTATTTACTATTTACTCACTTGTTGAGCCAATATTTATTATACTTAATTTTGTCAAAAAAAAAAAAAACGTCAACAAGGAAAATCAATGGGGATGATGCTTTTGAACATCGAAAAAGCTTTCGATTCCGTTTGGCATGATGGTCTTTTATATAAAATGATTATGTACAACTTTCCTCGGTTTCTGTGTAAGATAGTCCAAAGTTTTTTGTCAGGTCGTACTTTTAAAGTCCAAATCAATTTTAGCGTTTCAAGTCTGATATGTTTTCATTCGGCTGTGCCCCGAAAATAAAGCTGAAAAAGAAAACCTTGCTATCTTCCGAACAGCCAACTGCAATTGCATTGATCGACCATAATCTGGTCCAATTGTGTAAAATATTTAGGTATGTATCTTGACAGCAAACTAACATTTCACGAGCATATTTCGAGAACCCTACAAAAGGTCAATATAGCGATAAGGATGTTATATCCTTTTATAAACAGAAAATCAGCTCAATCTGAGAAAAACAAAGTGATCATACACAAAGTAATTTTCCAATCGATACTACTTATGGGTTGGGAGCAGTGCCACATTAAAAAACTGCAAAAAGCGCAAAATAAGCTACTCAATATGATGCTTAACCTTCCATGGCACCATTCTACTTCAAAGCTCCATAGAAGAGCGAATAATGAATTGCAATCGGTAAGAATTAAAAAACTTACGTGCAATTTTAAAAACAAATGTGCTTACGCTAAAAATCAGCTACTTAAAGACCTATTGTAGTTTATTTATATATCTATTCATTTATATATCAGTTTATATGTTGTGTACGTGTAGATTTATATTGATTTACTTATTTATTATTTTACATATATTTTTGAAATTATCTATTTATTGATTAATTCTTTATGTTAATTATTTATTTATTTATTGTTTTTTTGTTTGTTTAATTTACTTATTTATTTACTATTTACTCACTTGTTGAGCCAATATTTATTATACTTAATTTTGTCAAAAAAAAAAAAACGTCAACAAGGAAAATCAATGGGGATGATGCTTTTGAACATCGAAAAAGCTTTCGATTCCGTTTGGCATGATGGTCTTTTATATAAAATGATTATGTACAACTTTCCTCGGTTTCTGTGTAAGATAGTCCAAAGTTTTTTGTCAGGTCGTACTTTTAAAGTCCAAATCAATTTTAGCGTTTCAAGTCTGATATGTTTTCATTCGGCTGTGCCCCGAAAATAAAGCTGAAAAAGAAAACCTTGCTATCTTCCGAACAGCCAACTGCAATTGCATTGATCGACCATAATCTGGTCCAATTGTGTAAAATATTTAGGTATGTATCTTGACAGCAAACTAACATTTCATGAGCATAGTTCGAGAACCCTACAAAAGGTCAATATAGCGATAAGGATGTTATATCCTTTTATAAACAGAAAATCAGCTCAATCTGAGAAAAACAAAGTGATCATACACAAAGTAATTTTCCAATCGATACTACTTATGGGTTGGGAGCAGTGCCACATTAAAAAACTGCAAAAAGCGCAAAATAAGCTACTCAATATGATGCTTAACCTTCCATGGCACCATTCTACTTCAAAGCTCCATAGAAGAGCGAATAATGAATTGCAATCGGTAAGAATTAAAAAACTTACGTGCAATTTTAAAAACAAATGTGCTTACGCTAAAAATCAGCTACTTAAAGACCTATTGTAGTTTATTTATATATCTATTCATTTATATATCAGTTTATATGTTGTGTACGTGTAGATTTATATTGATTTACTTATTTATTATTTTACATATATTTTTGAAATTATCTATTTATTGATTAATTCTTTATGTTAATTATTTATTTATTTATTGTTTTTTTGTTTGTTTAATTTACTTATTTATTTACTATTTACTCACTTGTTGAGCCAATATTTATTATACTTAACATATTTTTATTTTTATTTATTAACGTACCTATATCCTTATTTATTTATTTATTTATAAACTAATGTGCTATTTAATTACTATTATTATAATTATTTAATTGTTATTTATTCATATTATTTATATATTATTATAATTATTATTATTATTATATTTTTTTGTACTTAGATTGGAGGTTTTTATCGTATTTTCCTCCAAATTTAATTGAATTTTTTTATTTTTGAATTATAATATTATTTTACAAAACAAAAAAAAAAAAAACAATGTATCAGTAGAAAGATAGAAATAATATCATATCTCTGTAATGTAAAATGTGTGAAAACTATCCTTTGTAAAAATTTGTATACGAAATATAGATCTATATATCTATCTAATTAAGAAAATTAAAAATAAAAGTTTATTCATCTAAATCTATATTGTCCCCTTTAAAGTTATCCCCATCAACCGCAACACACATATGCCAGCGCTAGATCCAATCCTCGAAGCATATTTTATATTCGGTTTTCGGTATGTCCCACAGTGTTTTTCCATTACTTCCTCTCGGCTGCTGAAACGCGTTCCCCGTAGTGGTTTTTTAACTCGATTGATCAGAAAGAAATCACAGGGAGCCAAAACAGGTGAATTCAGTTCCTGTTGGATGGTATTTGTTGCATTTTTCGTCAAAAAATAACGAATAATGATGGCACTGTGCGACGATGCGTTATCACGGTGCGAAATCCATGAGATTTCTGCCCACAATTCTGGTCTCTTTCGGCGAATTGCTTCACGCAAACGTCTTATAACGCCCAAATAATACTCTTTGTTTACTGTCTGGCGTTCTGGCAAAAATTCATGATGCACTACACCGTTGTAATCCATGAAAACCGTGAGCATTGCCTTCTTTTTGACTAAAAACGACGAGGCCCTGGAGAAAAAGCCAGTAAAAGGGTATTCATATCCCCTTGGGGCGCGCGCAGTATTTTTAAAAAAAAATCGTTGCCGAAACACTTTTCCAACATACAAAATTTAATACAAGTTCGTTGATGCAAATTTAAATCCATTTCTAAAATTGTAAAAAATCGTCAACACACACAGAGATAGATGTACTCTTGGCTTTAGAGGGAATGTCAACAACAGATGTACCAACTTAACAAAAAAAAAAAAACAGAACTCAAATCGGAACAATAGGAGCACTACACGGTGGTTATTATGTTTTTTGATCAAGGTGGTAATTTTTTATTACAAAAACAATGTCATCGACTGCCAGGTTGAACTTTTTTTTAATTCCAAACTTAATTTTTGTTTTATTTCGTAATAAACACTAAAACCATTGGTATTCTCTAGGAAATTTTTTTATGAACCGTAAAAGAAACGTTGCTGAAAATGGTCCGGAATATTTTGACAACAACAAAAAACAATTGGCAACTGTTACACCCACAGTGGAAGTTGGTTAACTATCGACGAACGATCTAAAAATGATCCTCAATCACATTCTTTCCGAGAAACTTAAAGACCTCGCAACAAGAGACGAGAGGAGATGCTTTTGCATTGAGCAAGGAGACTGGCTCATTGAAAACAATAAACGCACAGTTTAACCACCGATGAGCACTGATGACCGATAGATGAGAGCTCTTGGAAACACAACTTGAGATTTTGTCTCAATTCGGAATTGTCATTTGTTGTGCATTGTTTGGTGACAGATCATCTGAGTTTTTTGACTGCACCGAGGGCATGAACCCAGTTCCAGTTCCAGACGTTCCATCATTTTCTCAGCATTATCGGCTGACAACTAGAAGGCAGCCTTCGAGACGACGGAGAAAAAATAAAAGATAAAATCTGTCGTCTGCCAAAAATAATTAGCCCTCAGAAATTACTTATATGCTCCTGTAATATTACCGGCCTTAAGAGCAAACTACTATTACCAGATTTTTTCAATTTTTTACAACAATTTGATATATTTATTCTTTTTGAAACTTTCTTAATAGAAAAGAGAGAAGACGCATTTTATAAATGGTTAAAAGATTATAAAATTAAGTTCACTCCAGCAGTTAGAACTAATTTACATGGGATAGAAAGTGGGGGCATGTTATATGGAATAAGAAAAAGCTTATGGGATTACTCTGTGAAATTCATAATTATTGAGAAAAAATTTCATAATATGAAAAACAATTTACATTTTTTCATCATTCCCGTATACCAAAATTGCAATTACTGGCGGAATGATTTTAATATTTTAATAAATTTTATGAATAATTCCTTTTTAGACAATGTTATGATTATTGGGGACTTTAACGCGAGAATTGGTAGATATCAAAATCCTTCTTTCCATAACCTACAATGTCGAACTTTGTTAGAGGACCAAAGAAACGCAAAAAATGAAATCTTCAATCGTAATGGAAGATTATTAACTGATTTTTTGAATGACTTCGGCCTATTCGTGATTAATAGGGCTTCTAAAAGCGACCAGAGGCAGTCTGTTATTGACTTTTGTACAATATCCGGGAAGTAGCCTAATGTGTTCGAGGACTTTACGGTAGACCTTACCAATTTCTGAGCACACTTACCAATAAAAGTTCAAGTTCACTTTGACATAACTGCTCAGCAAAGAAACTCAAATAATTACTTCAAACTTAGGTGGATGGAGAGCAACGCTTCTCAGTTCAAAGCACTTTTAAATCGCAAAAGCCTTTTTCTTCCCCCCAATCATCATGTACTGTCGAACATATTTGCGATAAAATATTCACCAAAATTTCAGCTCCATTTGCAATCAATAAAAATTTTAAGTCTATACTCATTAACAACGGGTTTGATAATGATTGCAGAAAACTGCGCAAACTGTCTTTCGTCTATCTGAAACTCTTCAGATCTACTGACTCTCTATTTTTC